>JANFOE010001486.1:0-319058 GCA_025667525.1 Glebionis coronaria | reverse complement strand
TGGGGTGAACTACTCTAGGCGTTTATGTTAGTGAAAACATTACGATGTTTAGTCGATATAATCTCTTCGTGTTTTGTTGATGACAAACGTATAACTCGCAATACATTATGTAAAATGTTAAGGTACCCGTAATCACTTAAGAATACATTTGTATACTTCTCTCGACACCTCCAAGATCGCATTCGGCATGAATCACTCAAGGTATGTACAAACAAGTCATTAACCTTACTAAGTGATCAAGGATTAATATTTTCTTAAACTCACTTTTATTTACTGTGACAAAGTATTTTGTAAATAACTTTATTTTTAAAAAAATGTTTTATTAAAATGGAAAATGAAAATTTGAATTTGGCATATTCCAAAAAATATTCCCTAAGGCATATTACAAAGAATATTCCTTAATTTGAATTTAGGATATTCTAAATGGTCTAAGAATATACCCTTGAGGAATAAACTACCCCATATGGCATTTGATAGGTGTGGAAACACCCATCCTTTTACCACTTAAAATAATTAAAAACAAGACCATAACGTGTATTTAATGTCGTAAAAGTCGGAATTATGCGTAGTTTGTGTTTTTGTTGTGATTTAGGACCAAATGTGAAAAAGGAAGAATACACGTGCTTTCACGGGCTTTTATCAAAGAAAAAGACAAAATACGAAGTCAAAAGATCAAGAGTGCAAGAAGAACGGAAGACAAATGCCTATTCTGAAGATTTATCAAAGAAAAAGTCTAAAGACGGAAGTTTGACGAAGTCGAAGAACCAAGTCAGCTAAAAGAAGAAAATTAGAAGACGAGTTCGTTTTATCATTCGACTAATTCCGAGACTAGGTCGAGAAAGACGAGTTATTTAAAAAGACGAGAAGAAGAAAGAAAGAAGGAAGCAACACACCACACCTCCCCTATCCTATAAATAGTCTTTTATTTCCTTCATTTTAGAGTGAGTCATTTTTTTTGTCCATTTTCTTTTTAGAGAGAAGTAGGAGAAGTTTCTTCTACTTTCTCTCTCTAGATTTCTTTCATTTTCTTTCAAGTTTATCATGTAAGTCTTTAATCTTGTTTTGAATCTTTAATATTTAAGTTTAATTTCAAACTTTTCACAATCTATCTTATTCTACCTTTCTTGTTTTAAGTTTGATTTTGATTCGGATAAAGTAAGTAACTTGTTTCATCTTGATGTTTGTTTGATTAAAGTTCTTATTTTTCTAGTTGTTCTAATCAATTTTTATTCGATTGGGTGTCTCACCTTATTTTGCCTTTTGCTTATTTCTTGTTTAGCTTATTTCCTTTTTAGTGTTTTCAAAAGTTTAATCTTTTTAAAGTTTATTTTAAAAAATCTTGCTTATTTAGTGTTTTGAATGTTTTTTATACCTTCTTATTTAGTTCTTCATATTATTGAGTTGGTTTAGTTTTGGTAAGTGCTTATTCGGTTTTGCTTATTGTCATTTTACATTCCATCGTAATATTTGCAAGGGTTTTACTTGTTCTGATCTAGTTTCGTGATCGCATAAACCTAAGGGTTTCTACTTGCGATTAGAAACTACGATCAAAGACTGTGATCATAACTAAGATTACACACTGCGATCACACATTGCGATCTAGGCTGCGATTGTAGACTGTGATCCCTGGTGCGATCGTCTGTTGCGATCAAGTTCACGATCTGAGTTGCGATCGTGGTTAAGACCGCCTGTTGCGATCAAGGTCACGATCTGAGTTGCGATCGTGACTACGATCGCTTGTTGCGATCTAGACTAAGATCTAGAGTACGATCCAGACTGCGATCGCGTGCTGCGATCGTAGGGTGCGATCTGACTACAGTTTTTGGTTATTTTACTTAGTTATTTTTCGAAGTGTATTTCTTTCCCGCAACCTTTTGTCGAGTTTAATTTTAAATTATCTTGTCTCATTTTATTTTCACATTTACTTTTAATTAAGTTTTTAATTAAGTGGAGAAAGTTTTTATAAATCTTATTTTGTTATTTGTCAAGTTTAATTTTATATTGTCTTGTCTTATTTTTTTTAACTTACCTTTTATTAAGTCTTGAACTTGTTTAATCTCTTTATATTTATTATTTGTCTTAATTCATTTTAGTTGATATAGATAACCAAAAGCTCCCCCTTTTTGTGACCAAAACCTATAAGTCCACCTTAAACCGCGATCAATTCGATTAGATACCGAGAACGAACGAGTACACTGAAACTCCACATACACAAATCAGTCATATTAAAATGGCGCCGCTGCCGGCTCTTTTCGTAAAGATTCACGGTTTTTAGTGAGAAAAAAATGAATTTTGGGATCCGTTCTTTTGGGTATGTTATTTTCAAGCATCAAAATTTTCAAAAAAAAATCCTAAAAATTTAAAATTTTCAAAAATCCAAAAAAATAAAAAAGATAAAAAATCAAAAATATTGTGACAATCCGTCAATTTATGGTTGATATTTTATTCTCAAGTGTTATTTAAAAACATTATTTTAAATGTTATATTATGAACTCACTTATTTTTAGGAAGAAATTTGGATTTACGTCTTGAAGTAGCATCGACTACGTATAAACCAGAGGATTCTGTGTTACGTGCTTACGTTTACATACGCCGTTTGGTGACAGTCCGACATTTCAAAAAATAAATTTATCCGTGAATATTATTTTGGAATTTTAAATTTGTGTTGGTTCATAAACTCACAAATTTACGAGAAGAGATTAGGACTTACGATTATAATTTAACGTTCTTTACGACTAAACCGGAAACCTTAGGATTACGTATTTACGTTTTTGAAATACGTTTTTGATGAGACAATTTTTATTAGATTCGTTTTGAGCCGTTGATTCATAATTTATTAAAACGTTTTTCGTAAAACGACCCGAGGGCACGCAAATCGAGGAAACTATAATCGTGGAGTACCCGTAATTAAATGGGGATGGGACAAGATAAACTTGTCCCACCCCCACACATGGGACGACAACAAGTATACAACACACCACATTTGGTGTCATTTTTATATAAGCTAGATAGACACTTATCCATCTAGCCTTCCAAACCACTTAAACTTAAAACAACACCAAAACCACTCACTTCATTTGCAACTCATGCAAACCACCATTTTCCTCTCCTCTCTCTCTCTAAATTTCGTCCATACCACCCTAAAACACCCTCATTTGATCAAATCTAACCATGAAATCCTATGTTATTCACATATATGATGAAGCCCTTTTCAAGCTCTATTGATTGGTGGTGATTTTAACATCCAAGGAGAAGATTTGGTGATGTTCAAGGGCTGATTTCTACATGAAGTTTACAAGTATTGGTGGCCATGAAGATTGGTGTTGATCTATCACATGTTCTTCCATCAAAAATCCAAGCCTTGATGAATACCTACACAATCTTGGTGGTATAAAGATTGTTCTTTCCATCCTCTTGTTATTTTGATTATGTAATCATGTATTTTCTTTCTTATTGTATATGTATATGATGAATATATGATGATAAAATGTAGTGTGGGGATCAAGTGTTGATAAATATGATTAAAGAGATGAAAAACCATAAGAAACAAGGCTAAAATCTTGCTTAAATTGTTGGCTGTATGAAAACAGTAAGTAACCAAGTTATAAACTGATAAAATTTAATTGTTAGATGTCATACACATGTGAGAGTTGGCCATACAATGGAATCATAAAAATGAATGAGATATGATCAAAACAAGTTTAGAGTGCAAATCTGAGTACACTGTTTTGGACGAATTTTATAAAATACTTAGAAGTTTATACATCAGTAGCTATAAGGGAATAAAATAAAGCACATATCATGTAGAATATGTCATAAAAATTTAGGGTTCTATCTCTATGTAGAACTCTAGATATGATCATTTTAGTAAACTAGATTTTTAGGACTGATTTTATGAAATTAAAGTTTAATATTATTATATAAGCACTCAAATAAATATAGTATAAAATGTGAATTAAAACCCACTAACTTATATATTCATTTATATAAAAATTCATAAGGATAAATAAATGGACATTATATAAAAATGGTAGTTTGGTAAGTTTTATAAGTTATAAAAACTATATACTAAGTTTTACGTCTTTTCGGCTAAAACCGAAAGATTAACGTTTTTGTTAAATAAAACTTAGACGGATGGACCCATCGAATGTAAACTTTTATAAACTCATATATAAAAATATATAACAATTAAAAACCGATAAAACCCGAGCTTTACAACATATAGACATTAACGGGCCAAAGTAGCCTTAATGGACAATAAACCCGACTAATTTGGTAAAACATTTATAAACTTATTTATTAGGCTTAACCCATTTGGGAACAACATATAAAGTATAATTGGGCTAATAAATAGTATTGGGCTTGTAATAGGCCCATTGGGCTTCAAAATGTAAACAAGTTGAACTAGTGTAACTAGTCTTAAAAATTACCAACACATAAACACTATAATGAATGAGTAAAGATGTATAAACCCACTTGATCATCATCATATATATAAAATCATCATATGTATACATAATTATTATTTTGATAAAGTCATTGGACAAAAGTCTAAGACGAGTATTATTTGTCTAGGTTTCTGTGATTGAAGCACGTACCGTACATCCAAATCGCCGATAATCGCCTTCCCACATCAACATGAGTTCATAGCCTCACACTCTTTTAAATGTTTTTTATGAAATGTTTCATAAACCCGCGAGGGAGATAACATGTTAGTTTTTATAAAATAGGACACCATTTGTCCCGATTGTCTGTTTATTGATTTGGACCCGAATGATTGTATGACCCGATGAATGATTAAATGACCTGATAGATGAAATGAAATGGATTATTAAAGTTAGGTTATGTCACTAAAAGTCCCATTAGCATGAATGCCATTTTAATTTAACAGAAAAATAAAAGTATAAATAAAAGTCATCATGTATTTTTATTAACTTATGTTTGTCATGGAAAATTTTTTAAAAACGGAGGGAGCAGAATTTCGAAACAAAATAAAAAGTTTGTTAATTGGTTTCATACCTGATCATTTCAAAATAAATTTTTATTTCACACTTTATCATTATATATTTTAATAAGTTTTATGGTATTGTCGATACGATTTATGTTTTTTGTATTAAGCTATCGGGATTTTTAAAATATATAAGAGAGTACGATGTTTTCGAAATGTGATACAGTATAATAAATATGTATAAATTCAATTTTATTGTTTGATGTAGTCATTTATTTTTTTTTATTATTCAAACCTAATTTTTCAAATTTTGACATTTGTGTATACCTTATGACCACAGAGTGCGTCTATTAACCCTTTTGTTGACATGGGATGATAAATTGGTCATCTATACTATAATATTTAATATAACACAGTTCTTTATTGTCTTTTTTATCTGTTTTTTCTAAAAAATAACAGATAACTTATAGTTGACACGTGGCATAAACTTTTATTTTGCGAGCCTTGTGGAAAAAATACAAATATAAACATTTTAGTAATGAGGAAAAGCAACATTGATTGACGAATGACTAATATTTCGCATGGAAAGTTAGAAGCAAGTCACGTATATTTTGCATGGAAACTCTTAAGCAAATCACGGAATTGACTATTAATATTAGAGTCATTCCGAGAAATGTACCCTTCTACTTGTTGGTTGCCAGATTTTAGACAATCTACTAAGTTTTTCTTGTTTTTTGTTATAGTAGACTGAGCGAAAAATATGCAAAAAATCGTAGACATAGTAGACTCCACTAGTCGTGCGACATGTGTCCGTAGGCATTTCATTTTACTTGGCAAAAATTAAGACATAATCTTTTTTCCGCAACTGATGTGACATTTAATTTTGTAAAAATGTACGAATCAAAGCTCAATATCACCAAGAACAACAATTAACAGTGAACCCAGTCAACCACCCATTTGCTCACTCTATCAATAATGAATTACAATATCTGTTTACAAAACAATAATAGAAAAACTCTCAATACTCACAATGATCAAAACTGTAATGATCAAGATTACACACAGTGAAATTGATAACATTATAAAAAGTAAACGCTAAGTCGTTAGGTGTAGTGTATATATAAACCATATATTGTCTTTAGTCCTCAAAGATATGCACTTGTCAACTTGACCCCTTCAGCTTATAGACACTGACACTCCAGCTTTATAACAGCACCTCCAACTTTAGCTTAAGACACAAAGCCCCCTTCAGGTTATGACTTATACCATCTAACACTCCCCATAAGTCTTAACCTGCAAAACCATTAAACAAACCAAGCATTCTACAAAACTTTTTATGCTCAGAAATTAACAGCCCTTTAGTAAATATAACTGTAGTTTTATTCTCAGATTTCATTTTTAAAGGTTTAATAAAACTTGCCGATATTTTTTCTCTCATCCTTTCATGAAGTACAGGATTCAAAGAAATATGGATGGCAGAATTATTGTCACAATTCATCTCAGCAGGCAACAACACATCCACTTTAAGATCACAAAGAATTTTATGAATCCACATAACTTCACAACATACATTGCACATAGCCATGTATTGAGACTTAGTAGAAGACCTAGAAACAACACTTGGTTTCTTACTCTTCCATGAAACCAAATTACCACCCAGATAAACACACTAACCAGTTAAAGATATCCTGGTTATTTTACATTTAGCCCAATCTGAGTCTACTAATACATTCATTGTGTTACAAACCCCTTTCTTAAAAGTGATACCTAGACCAGGATCATTTTTCAAGTATCTGAAGATTCTAAAAGCATGTCTCATATGAGACTTCATAGGACTATGCATGACTTGACTAAGACAATGCACAACATATGCAATGTTAGGTCTAGTCTTAGTAAGGTAAATCAACTTTCCAACAAGTGTTTGATATGGAGTAATTTCATCAAATTTTTCATCACCAAACTTATCTTTAAGTTTTTTACTATATGGATTAACTTTAATAGGTGCACCACAAGGTTTACAACCTAACATCCCAAACTCATATAGTAATTCAGTACAATATTTCCTTTGGCTTAAACAAATCCCATTATCAATGTCAATAACCTCAATACCTAGAAAGTACTTAAGTTTTCCAAGATCTTTAATAATAAATTTAGAACTTAAGAATTGTTTAAACTTATTCACTTCATCAAGGTTATTACCAGTAATAACAATATCATCAACATATACAAGCAAAACCAAGAAAATGCCATTTTTGTTCTTAATAAACAATGAAAAATCATTTGGACTTTGAACAAATCCATTTTCAAGAAGAACTATACAAGTTTTTCATTCCATTTTGTTGGTGCTTGTTTTAACCCACATAATGATTTAACCAGGTTGCACACTTTGTTATTATTGTTATCACCATAACCCTCAGGTATTTTCATGTAAACTTCTTTATCAAGTTCACCATACAGAAAAGTATTATTCACATCTAATTGAAATAATGGCCAATTGTTGCAAACAGCTAGACTAAGAACACATCTAACAGTAACAATTTTCACCAAAGGAGAAAATGTTTCATCATAATCAATCCATTCTCTTGGAATAAAACCTTTAGCAACAAGCCTAGCTTTAAACCTTTCTATATCACCACTAGACTTATATTTGACTTTCCAAATCCATTTACATGGAATAACCTTTCTTCCTTCAGGAAGATCAGTAATAATCCATGTATTAATTTTGTTTAAGGCTTCCGTTTCTTGGTTCATAGCCTCTATCCATCTACTATCTTTGATAACTTCAGCATAAGTAGAAGGCTCATGAATTTTATTCAAATTGGTAGCAAAAACAGAAGTATCAATACTAAGATTATCATAACTCGCAACTTTGTTGATACTATATTTAACATCTTTGTTAAACACAAAATATTTATATTTAGAAGGAAAATTACTTTTTCTACTAGTTCTTCTTACAGTATTCTCTGTTGCTGGTTCTGGTGACCAATTAAACATTTGACCAAAAGACTCTATACCTTCGTCCTCAGAGGAATTATCATCATCACTGACAGAGTCTGGTATACCCTTAGATTTATTTTTTGTTGCATAGTCACTACTAGTGTCCCTCCTACTAGACTTAGTGTCAGTATTAGGTGATCTATCTACCTCCGAAAGAACATATGTATAAGTAGTATGAGCACCTTTTGTACTTTCACTAGTATTGGGAATAAATTGTAAGCCGGTCTACTTGAGCGCTGACAAAAGTAAAATAAGCGTTGACAGGAGTAATACAAACGCTGACAGCCCAAGCGTTGACAAGACAAAGTCAAGCGTTGATACATTGAAGACAAGCACTGATGGAAGGATATACTCTACGCGTTTATTGTATTCTAGATTACTTCTAGTAAAGATAGGAACAACAATGTATTTTCTATATTTATCTTTACCTAGAATAGTTGATACGTAGATTATTGTACAAGGCTTCTTATGTCTATAAAAGAAGACCTTTAGGTTAAGTTTCAATATAAGTTTTCATACGTAAACTACTTTCATTGTAAGCAAGTTTGATATCATTAATCAAAGTGAAAGTTTGTTTATATCTTGTGTGTTCTTGTTTAAGTGTTAATTCCGCATAACACTTAAATTGTCATGTACATACACAAAGGTTTCTCTAAGTGTATTACTTGATCTAATCTCGTATACATAAAGATAAATCGATCTAAGTTTGGGATCAACAAGTGGTATCAGAGCTTGTTGAGGAACTTTTGATCTTAAAGAACACAAGAACCCTAAAATCACCAAAACCCTAATTTTCTCAAAACCCTAACAACATCATGTCAAATCCAGAAATAACCTCTTCTTCCTCATCTTTGCCAAACATCAAGATTCCCATGCTTGATGCAACCAACTTTGAATTGTGGAAATTCAACTTTAAACAATACCTGGGGATCTGTGACTACACACTCTGGGAGATTATTGAATATGGAAACACATTCAATAATGCTCAAAAGATTGCTAATGCCATTGATGCAAGAACAGCTGTTGCTGGATGTTCAGAAGTAGATAAGAAGGAAAAACCTGATGATGGTAGAGTTGTGTCTGCTGAAGACATAGCAAAGAAAAGGGTTGATATGAAAACCCTAAATATTCTGAAACTCTCTTTGGGACAAGAAAACCAGCATAAATACAGAGGTTATGAATCTGCTAAGGACCTTTGGGCAGCTCTTGAAGTTGCATATGGTGGCAATGAAGATACTAAGGAAGAGAAGAAGAAGCAACTCATGCATGATTATGCTGTCTTCAAGGCTCAACCTAATGAAAAGCTTAGTAGTGTGAGAAGCAGATTGCTTGATATTACAAGCAAATTGTCCTTCATGGGGACACAACTTGGTGATGTTGACATTAATGCCACTTTTCTTAAAAGTCTTGGCGAGGCGTGGAAAATTGAGGCAAGATCTATTCTTGCCAATAATACTCACAAAAGTTCCACGTTTAATGACATCTACAACAAACTGAGGCTGTTGGAAGATGGAACTCTTTTGGAGCATGGAAGCAAGTCCACCAACAGTAACATGGCCTTCTTTTCTCACAGTAAAGGTCAATTCAATCAGAAGGACTCCTACATGCATCCAGTTACTGGATCATCATGTGTCAGCACTGGAACATGTCCTATCAATGTCTCCTTTTCAGACGCTGACACATTCAAAAGTGACTCACCAAGAGTTAAACCTGCTGGTTTGGATCTGGATAATGTATGTGCTTATATTGCTTCTTTGCCCAATGGTTCAGTGATTACATATGAGGACCTTGAGAAGATAAGTGATGAGCACTTGAAAGAAATGGATATCAAGTGGAACATGGCTCTTGCTAGTATAAGAGCAAACAGGTGGAATAGAAGGTTTAAGAAGAAGATGACCTTCAATGCAAAGGACACAGCTGGATTTGATAAATCCAAAGTTGAATGCTACAACTGTCATCGTATGGGGCACTTCATGAGGGAATGCAGATCTCCTAGAAGATCTGATGCTGGTAAACCCTCAAGTCAAATTGTTAAAGCTCAGGATCCTAAGGCCATGGTTGCAGTTCAAGGAATTGATGGTATGGGATGGGATTGGAGCTATTTGGCTAAAGATGTAGAAGAGGATAAAGCTTTGGTTGCTGAAATTAAAGAAGAAGAGCATGTTCAATATGCTCTCATGGCACACTCCTCCTCTTCATCTGATAATGAGGTATACGATGATGCTTTTTGTAGTAAAGGTTGTAGGTTAAATACTGAGAGACTTAACAAAGAGGTGTTAAGATTATTAGATGATATGAGCACTGAAAGATGCAAACTGTCTAATTACCAACTAGCTCTCACTCAAACTGAGAAGACAGTTTCTGAATACAAGAAAATAGAATTTGACTTAAAAGATAAAATACATATCCTAAAACATGAGTTGAATGCTAGTAATGATATTAGGAGTATCATGGAAAGGGTTAATGGTGAGTTACAGGCTAAGTAAGATGGGGCCATTAAGAATAAAGATAATGTTTGCCTTAAAATTAAAAGATTTGACAAGGCCACCCAAACCCTAGGAGAATGTGTGAGTAAACAAAGAGATCCTAAGGACATGACTGGGATTGGGATGCAAGACTACTCTGTGGTTCCACCACCAGCTGGTGACTTCTATGGTGTCCAACAAAAGGACCTATCTTGGACTGGTTTGCCAGAACTCCAAGAGGAGGAATTTATTCCTCCACCAAGAGTTGTCACCCCAGTTGAAGAGTATCAACAAAAGTTGACTGACTTGAATGAATGGAAGAAAGCTAACCCTACCTTATTTGTTAAGGGTGGCTTGCTATGTGAAAGTCCTAATGAGTCAACTCCCATTAAGGTTACAAACCCAATCACTGGTAAAGCTATTGACCTTGGCTCAAACATTGTTAGAAAACCTAGCATTAAGTATGCAGAGATGTATAGGAATACTAGGTCACCTAAGAGCCAAGTTAGCAATGATGGAACATGCTTCTTCTCTTCTAGACCTAGGGTTGTGTCTAGAAAAGCCTGTTACACTTGTGGTAGCTTTTCACATTTAGCATATAAGTGTGTCAACGCTCCCAAAGTCAGCGCTGACAGGAACAAATTCAGCACTGACAGGAACAAATTCAACGCTGTTAGAAAGTCAAACGTTGTCAGACCCAAACCTTGTGTGCAGCAAAGTCCACAAGTTGTTAGACCTGCCCCATTCTTCACTAGAGGGTCTAACACTCATGGACAAAGACCATTTCAAAAGACAAATACTTGGTCTAATAGGCAATAGGTTTCTGTAGCAAACCCTAGGTTCAACGCTGACAATGGAAATTTCAGCGTTGACAAGACCAAATCCAACGCTGACAGAAACATGACCAGACCTAAATATTTGCAACCATAGGGTAAGGGTTCTAAAGCTTCCTCAAGCTTAACATGGAGACCAAAGAAAGATCAAAACCCTAATGATAATGGGATTTCAATGACGTGCAACAGATTTAACTACATTTCAAAGGTCATTACAAAACCTATTGGGGTTAACTGGGTATTTGATCCTAAGAAGGATGAAAATGGGGTTGTTGTGAGAACTAAGACTGTTCTTATTGAACAACCAGATGAATCCAAGTCTTCCAAGGCTTGGGTTACCAAATAAAACTAACTTGTTTTCTTTATGTGCAGGGCATTCAAAGACATGTCAATGATTTTGGATATTGGGATAGTGGATGCTCAAGGCACATGACAGGGAAGGAAGATTATTTGACCAACTTCACTCCCATTAAGGATGGTGATAAGGTTTACTTTGGAGGCGGATATGGTACTATCATAGGCAAAGGAACACTTCTCACAAAGAACTTGCGTTTTGAAAACGTATTTTTGGTAAAGGAACTTGATTACAATCTTTTTAGTGTATCACAAGTTTGTGATAACAAAAATAAAGTTCTGTTTACTGATACTGAATGTTTGGTGTTAAGCAAGGATTATAAGATCCCTGATGAGAAATATATTGACTATAGAACACCTAGGCATAAAGACATATACAATGTGAATCTGAATGGGATTAGAATGAATAACAATATGTCTTGTTTTTATGCTAAAGCTTCAGTAGATGAAAGTAATTTATGGCACAGGAGACTAGGGCACATAAATTTTAAAAATATAAACAGGCTTGTGAGACTTGGCTTGGTTGATGGTTTGCCTGAAAAGGCCTTCCACAATGACCACTCTTGTGTTGCATGTCTTAAAGGCAAGCAGCACAAGGTCTCATTCAAGTCCAAACAGGTGCACTCTAGTACTAGACCTCTTCACTTGCTTCATATGGACCTCTTTGGTCCAACCAATATAGAAAGTTTGAATGGTAAGTCCTACTGCTTTGTCATCATAGATGACTTTTCTAGGTTTACTTGGACTTTCTTTTTAGCTATGAAGAGTGATACAACTGACACTTTAATTGATTTTATCACTAAGATTGAGAAGAAAACAGGCAATGAAGTTAAAATGCTTAGGAGTGACAATGGTGGTGAATTTAGGAATAAAGTGTTAGATGATTTTTGTGCCAGGAAAGGAATTACTAGGCAATTTAGTGTTGCAAGAACCCCTCAGCAAAATGGGGTTGCAGAAAGGAAAAATAGAACCCTAATTGAAGCAGCCAGAACCATGTTGGCTGATGCTCATTTCCCAATAGCCTTTTGGGCTGAGGCTGTTAATACAGCTTGCTATGTTCAAAATAGAGCATTGGTCAACAAAAGACATAACAAAACACCTTATGAGTTACTTTGGGGAAGAAAACCTAATATTGGTTTTCTCAGACCTTTTGGTTGTCATGTAGTTGTTTTAGATACTAGTGATGCCTTAGGTAAATTTAGTGCAAAAGGTGATGAAGGCTATTTCATGGGGTATTCAGTGCAGAGCAAGGGATATAGGGTTTATCTTAAAAAGGAAAAACGTATTCTTGAAAGAGTACATGTTAGGTTTTTAGAGAGTAAACCTAGTGATCCTGAAAGTGGTCCAAATTGGTTGTTTGACTTGGAACCTTTATCTAGGACTTTAAATTATATGCCTGTCACTAATCCAGACATTGTGAAGGTAACTTCAAGTGTAGTGGAAGAACAAGTTGTTAATGTTTCAGGTACACAGGTTCATGAAAAGGTTGGATCACAGGCAGAAAAGTCATCTCCTATACAAGAGTATGTCACAATTCCCATATGGACAGATGCTTTTGCTGCTGCTGCTGCTGGTAAAGATAATGGTGGTCCCCAAGTACCACCAGTTAACAACATGCATGGTCCTTCAGGCGCTGACAAAGGTAAATCTAGCACTAACAAGACCAATTCAGACCTTGATGGCTCAAACGTTGACAACAACAGTTCAAGCGTTGTTAGCCCAGACGCTGACAACCAAGGTTCAAGCGTTGACAACACTTTTGCACATCTTTTCTCTTCTACTTTTGAACAGGGTGAACCTTCCAAATTATATGAAGAGGTTCATCCTCATGTTGATGAAAGAGAGTCTGATGAAGAAGATATTGGCAACTTGGAGAATGAGATTGAAGACACCAGACTTTTTGAAGGAGGAGTTCTCACTTCTACTATGAAGAATCACACTACTTCTCAGATCATTGGTGATATTATGACTCCTGTTCAGACTAGAAGATCTCATCAAGGTCTTGGTGGGTTTATTGCCAATATACACAAGAAGGTTGATACCCCTCTTGTGCAAGCATGTTTGTTTGCCTGTTTTCTGTCCCAACAGGAACCCAAGAAGATATTTGATGCTCTCAAAGAACCAAGTTGGGTGGAAGCAATGCAGGATGAGCTTCACCAATTTGTAATTCAGGATGTTTGGGAGCTGGTTGATTGTCCCAAATATGTCAGACCTATAGGGACAAGATGGGTTCTAAGAAACAAGAGAGATGAAAGTGGTATTGTGGTCAGAAACAAGGCAAGATTAGTGGCTCAGGGATATACACAAGAGGAGGGGATAGACTATGAGGAGGTCTTTGCACCAATTGCAAGGATTGAAGCTATTAGGATCTTCTTAGCCTATGTATCTTGCATGGGCTTCACTGTCTATCAAATGGATGTTAAGATTGCCTTCCTCTATGGAACAATTTTTGAGGAGGTATATGTGATGCAACCTCCTAGTTTTAAGGATCTAGAGAATCCAGACAAGGTGTATAGAGTCAGGAAGGCTATGTATGGACTTCATCAAGCCCCAAGAGCATGGTATGGTACTTTGTCTACTTATTTAGTGGATAATGGCTACAAGAGGGGCACCATAGATTAGACACTATTTACAAAGAAGAAAGGTAAGGATGTGTTGCTTGTTCAGGTCTATGTTGATGACATCATTTTTGGGTCTACTGATCCAAAGATGAGTGAGGATTTCTCCAAGTTGATGACAGACAAATTCAAGATGAGTGCTATGGGGGAGATGAACTTCTTTCTTGGTTTACAATATCAGCAGAAAGAAGATGGTATCTTCATCTCCAAGGATAAATATGTGGCTGAGATCTTGAAGAAATTTGGCTTTTCTCCACATGAAAAGAGGGCTACTACTCCTATGGATAGAGAACACCCTTGGGGAAAGATTGGAGATGGAAAGGATGTTGATGTCAGGCACTATAGATCAATGATTGGTTCATTGATGTATCTCACAGCCTCTAGACCTGACATCATGTTTGTTATGTGTGCTTGTGCACGCCATCAAGTGACTCCCAAAGAATGTCACCTTTATGCTGTCAAGAGGATCTTTAGGTACCTAAGATGCTATCCTAGTCTTGGTTTGTGGTACCCAAAGGATTCACCATTGGAGCTGATTGCATATTCAGACAGTGACTATGGAGGTGATAAGTTTGATAGAAAATCCACAACTGGTGGATGTCAGTTTCTTGGGAGCAGATTAATATCTTGGCAATGCAAGAAACAAACAGTGGTGGCTAATTCTACAACTGAAGCTGAGTATGTGGCTGCAGCTGCTTGTTGTGGATAAGTTTTGTGGATTCAGAACCAGCTGTTGGACTATGGGTATAATTTCATGCATACCAAGATATTTGTTGACAATAACAGCACTTTATGCATTATTAAGAATCCTGTACATCATTCTAAAACTAAACACATAGAAATTAGACACCATTTTATAATTCATGCTCTGATACCAATTGTGGAAACCTTGGTTTCCGGATCTTTGAAGCTACTAGGAATGCATCATGTTCATATGATTACATAATCAAAGCGGAATTAGAACATGACACATTAACAAGGTGTTTAGGGCACAAGAACATGAATTAAAACACAATTGGATTTTTCATTATATTAATAACAAACAATCACTAGACGTGTATACATTGAATCCCACGTCTAGTCGACACACGCTTTAGGTTTACATTGTGAATGAAAAGTATAAAAAACCTAATAACCCTTGGTTCCTTTTATAGTGTAAGGATTAGGGTTTTACAAGAGATAAAATCAAATAAACAAGTAAATCTTCTATTTAAATAAACTTATGCAGAATATATCTTGCATGTTTATCTAAATAGAAGCTTCCATAAGCTTCTTGTCTACATTTCTATCAACTCTTGAATTGCATGTGACAATGCTTGGATTGCACACGACAACTCTTGAGCCAACAACGCTTAGTTTGCTCTTGTCAACGCTTGGATTGCTCTTGACAACGCTTAGACAATATCTTCATGTTTTCTTCGTTTTTGAGTTTCTGCCACATCAACTTTTTGACCCAATAATCTTCCCCTAGTTGATGTTGGCAAAACTCTATGTGTATCTCTTGTAAGTTGTACATGATCTTCAAATTTCTTCCCCTCAAGTGTATCATGTATTTCTTCCCCTTTTTGTCACATCAACAGGGAAGTAAACAATGTATGCAATCTTTGAAGATTCTCCAAATGTAGCTCTAGTTAATGATCTTGAAGAAAAATAACTATAATATTTTTAATGTAGAAGTAGAATTGGACATTGACAGACCTACAAATGAGGTTGATGTATTCCAGTCATCATCCATCATTAAAGAGGTTTCTTCACATGTATTACCATCTACCTTACCAACAGTTGATCCATTAGATAAGGGTAAGGGTATTATGGTAGAGAAAGTTGTTCCAAAGAATGCAACACAAGTTGAATTTGATAGAAGGTTGGCTGCACAAATTGTGGAACAAGAAAGAAAGCAGGTGGGTGAATCCCCTTTTGTTGTCACTTCAGAAGAGCAAGAAGGAAGTGATGAAGCCAGTTCAGACTCAAGTGTTATGATCATAGAACAACCAGAAAGATTTGAGTATGGTGATGAGCTGGCCAAGGAGAAATTGAATGAGTTGAAATTGCAGGTTGATTTTGATATGCCAGAGGTGGTTCAGATGTATCATGCTTGGGAAGAAAGGTGTATAGAGAATCCACATTTGACCATTTCAGATCAGATATGGGGTTTGGAGGTTCTTCTCAGAGTACAAAAGGATTGCAAGGTCATACTGAAACACAAAGCAAGCAATGTTCTCTCAAATTTAAAAAGGGATAGAAAGGAGTTGTACTTCATGCTGCTCAGATGTCATGGAACAGGATGGACTTATAAGAAATTGACTGGGTTGACATTTGATGAGTTGGAATGTAGAGCTTATCCCATTTGGGTTAGAGTGTAGGAAGAGAACACTCTAAGACTTCTTTCTGATGAAAGAAAAGAAGAACTTGCAGAGGAAATGGAGCTCAAGAAGGCAATGTTTGTTCCCAGACTAGTGAAAAAGGGAGTTTCTCTTGAGTTTCCCAAAGATATGGATCCATTACATCCAAGTGAAGCTGTCATAAGAAAGAGCCTCAAGCTCTCACCATTAGAAGCTTCAGATATGGTACAAGTGTTACCACTTGATTCCAGAAACCCAATTGTAAGCTATGAAAAAGATGAATGTGGGTTTTGGAAGATTGGCAGGTATGGAAAAGAGGTTCACACTTTTACCACCCTTATATCTTTGTTTGCAAGTTTTGACAGAGAAGACTTGGTAGACCTATGGAGGTTATTAGAAGCCAAGTATATGACTGAAGCACCAACTTCAGTCAATGGAATAAAACTGTGGTCAACATTTAAGAGAGTGTGTGGACCAATTGATGAAGATCCTGCTATTTGGAAGGATCTTGAAGATGATCTCAGTGGTCTTCAATGGAGATTGTATTCAGCTGCTGGTGTTTATTATTTGAGTTCTACAAAGTTTGCTGAGTATCTACTTGTGGATGGTCAGTACTTCATGTCCAAGGAAGTCTTGGAGAAGATGAAGAATACTCAGCTAGAAATTGATTATTCAAGTGACGTGGCAAAAGACTTGATCAGACTTATTTATTACCAATATGAGAAGGTTTGTAAGATTCCTCCTAGTCCTTAATGTTTATTCAGAAACTTGATCACTAGAGTAGATATCAAGTTTAGGGGAGGATTGTTGGGAATAAATGTAAGCCGGTCTACTTGAGCGCTGACAAGAGTAAAACAAGCGTTGACAGGAGTAATACAAACGTTGACAGCCCAAGCGTTGACAAGACAAAGTCAAGCGTTGATACATTGAAGACAAGCACTGATGGAAGGATATACTCTGCGCGTTTATTGTATTCTAGATTACTTCTAGTAAAGATAGGAACAACAATGTATTTTCTATATTTATCTTTACCTAGAATAGTTGATACGTAGATTATTGTACAAGGCTTCTTATGTCTATAAAAGAAGACCTTTAGGTTAAGGTTCAATATAAGTTTTCATACGTAAACTACTTTCATTGTAAGCAAGTTTGATATCATTAATCAAAGTGAAAGTTTGTTTATATCTTGTGTGTTCTTGTTTAAGTGTTAATTCCGCATAACACTTAAATTGTCATATACATATACAAAGGTTTCTCTAAGTGTATTACTTGATCTAATCTCGTATACATAAAGCTAAATCGATCTAAGTTTGGGATCAACAACTAGGTCTTATAGTGTTGTTACTAGTATTAACACTATCTACAGGTATAGGCCTATGCTTACTACCTATACTATTTCCATTCTCATCATAGGATACACTCGGTATTTTGATTTTTAAGGTTATTAATTAACTTTAAAATAAAATAATAATTAATTAAATTGTTTTCACAAAGTTTTGTTTATTTTTCTTTCTTAGTTATAACTTTTAGTATTTTTGTAATTTTTTCAAAATTTTTAATTTTAGTCGAATTTTACGTCGCGTTTTACGTTTTTAGGTTTTACGTCGTAGTTCGTTTTTTAGCGTAATCCGTCTTTCGTTTTTTAGCGTAATTCGTCTTTCGTTTTCTTTTCTTTTCTCTTTCCAAAAGCGTAACTTATCCAAAAACGTCTTTTAATATTGGCTTATAAACACTCATACTCCATCGAAAACGAACTTAATTTGTCGGTAAATACGTTTCCAAACGTATTGACTAATACTTACCATGACATTAGTGTTGATTTCTTTTTCCTAAAAGTTGGTAAACAACTAAAAACCACAACATCAACTCCTTAGATCACAATAGATTCTCCATAAGGTGACTGATAAGATCGTTTTAGCTCATCTAGAAGATAATAAAAACATCAGTAATAACATGCAGCGGAATAATAAGAACAATGATATTCTTATGAACAAGGTTTTATTTATCATTAACTCAAGCCCCAATTATATGATCAACATAGAACGTGTTATCAACACAACAAGGATCAATAATTGACCTTGCGGCGAACTACTCTAGGCGTTTATGTTAGTGCAAACATTACGATGTTTAGTCGATATAATCTCTTCGTGTTTTGTTGATGACAAACATATAACTCGCATACATTATGTAAAATGTTAAGATACTCGTAATCACTTAAGAATACATTTGTATACTTATCTCGACACCTCCAAGATCACATTCGGCATGAATCACTCAAGGTATGTAAAATGTTAAGGTATGTAAGATCCAATTCTATGATCAACATAGAACGTGTTATCAACACAACAAGGATCAATAATTAACCTTGGGGTGAACTACTCTAGGCGTTTATGTTAGTGAAAACATTACGATGTTTAGTCGATATAATCTCTTCGTGTTTTGTTGATGACAAACGTATAACTCGCAATACATTATGTAAAATGTTAAGGTACTCGTAATCACTTAAGAATACATTTGTATACTTCTCTCGACACCTCCAAGATCGCATTCGGCATGAATCACTCAAGGTATGTACAAACAAGTCATTAACCTTACTAAGTGATCAAGGATTAATATTTTCTTAAACTCACTTTTAATTAAAGTGACAAAGTATTTTGTAAATAACTTTATTTTTAAGAAAATGTTTTATTAAAATGGAAAATGAAAATTTGAATTTGGCATATTCCAAAGAATATTCCCTAAGGCATATTGCAAAGAATATTCCTTAATTTGAATTTAGGATATTCCAAATGGTCTAAGAATATACCCTTGAGGAATAAACTACCCCATATGGCATTTGATAGGTGTGGAAACACCCATCCTTTTACCACTTAAAACAATTAAAAACAAGACCATAACGTGTATTTAATGTCGTAAAAGTCAGAATTATGCGTGGTTTGTGTTTTTGTTGTGATTTAGGACCAAATGTGAAAAAGGAAGAATACACGGGCTTTCACGGGCTTTTATCAAAGAAAAAGACAAAATACGAAGTCAAAAGATCAAGAGTGAAAGAAGAACGGAAGACAAAGGCCTATTCTGAAGATTTATCGAAGAAAAAGTCTAAAGACGGAAGTTTGACCAAGTCGAAGAACCAAGTCAGCTAAAAGAAGAAAATTAGAAGACGAGTTCATTTTATCATTCGACTAATTCCGAGACAAGGTCGAGAAAGACGAGTTATTTAAAAAGACGAGAAGAAGAAAGAAAGAAGGAAGCAACACACCACACCTCCCCTCTCCTATAAATAGTCTTTTATTTCCTTCATTTTAGAGTGAGTCATTTTTTTGTCCATTTTCTTTTTAGAGAGAAGTAGGAGAAGTTTCTTCTACTTTCTCTCTCTAGATTTCTTTCATTTTCTTTCAAGTTTATCATGTAAGTCTTTAATCTTGTTTTGAATCTTTAATATTTAAGTTTAATTTCAAACTTTTCACAATCTATCTTATTCTACCTTTCTTGTTTTAAGTTTGATTTTGATTCGTATAAGGTAAGTAACTTGTTTCATCTTGATGTTTGTTTGATTAATGTTCTTATTTTTCTAGTTGTTCTAATCAATTTTTATTCAATTGGGTGTCTCACCTTATTTTGTTTTTTGCTTATTTCTTGTTTAGCTTATTTCCTTTTTAGTGTTTTCAAAAGTTTAGTCTTTTTAAAGTTTATTTTAAAAAATCTTGCTTATTTAGTGTTTTGAATGTTTTTCATACCTTCTTATTTAGTTCTTCATATTATTGAGTTGGTTTAGTTTTGGTAAGTGCTTATTAGGAAGTGCTTATTCGGTTCTGCTTATTGTCATTTTATATTCCATCGTAATATTTGCAAGGGTTTTACTTGTTCTGATCTAGTTTCGTGATCGCATAAACCTAAGGGTTTCTACTTGCGATTAGAAACTACGATCAAAGAATGTGATCATAACTAAGATTACACACTGCGATCACACATTGCGATCTAGGCTGCGATTGTAGACTGCGATCCCTGGTGCGATCGTCTGTTGCGATTGTGACAATCCGTCAATTTATGGTTGATATTTTATTCTCAATATTATTTAAAAACAATTTACAATATGAACTCACATATTTTTGGGAAGAAATTTGGATTTACGTCTTGGAGTAGCATCGACTACGTCTAAACCGGAGGATTCAACGTTACGTGCTTACGTTTACGTACACCGTCTTTGGTGACAGTCCGACATTTCAGAAAAATAAATTTATCCACGAATATTATTTTGGAGTTTTAAATTTGAGTTGGTTCATAAACTCACAAATTTACGAAAAGAGATTAGGACTTACGATTTTATTTTAACGTCCTTTACGACTAAACCGGAAACCCTAGGATTACGTATTTACGTTTTCGAACTCCGTTTTTGATGAGACAATTTTTATTGGATTCGTTTTGTGACGGTGATTCATAATTTATAAAAACGTTTTTCGTAAAACGACCCGAGGGCACGCAATCGAGGAAACTAGAATCGAGGAGTACCCGTAAATAAATGGGGATGAGACAAGTGGGACACTTGTCCCACCCCCATCAAAACCGGCCTTAAAGTAGCTACACAAGACACTCATGTGTCAAGTGCAAGCTAGTTCTTACTACACATGTCCTTAGCTTACCTTGTAAGCTAAAAACACATCAAAACCACCAACTTAAACCACTTTTCTCATTCCACTCATGCAAACTAGCTACATCTCTCTCTCTAACTCCATTAATGCCGTCCCATTTCTCCAAAGAACACCACCATTCCTACAAAATTTAACCACAAACATATGTTATAATTAACATATGTTAATCTCCATTCAAAAAGATGAAGATTGGTGCAAGTTATAACATCCAAGGAGTAGTTTTCATGGAGTAGTAGGGCTGATTTTTCACAAGGAATTCATGGAGCATGGTGGTCTTGAAGATGGTGTTGGCTAAGCACAAGTTTCTCCATCAAAAACCATGTCCAAATCATAACCAACATCAACTTGGTGGTATAAAGATTGTCCTCCTCAACTTCTTGTTATTTTGATTATGTAAACATGTATTTTATTTCCTATTGTATATATTTATGATGATTATATGATGATAAAAATGTTATGTGGGGATTTGTTGTTGATAATCATGGATAAAAAGATGAAAAACTATAAGTAAAAATGGGTAAATCTTGTTTAAATAATAGGCTGTATAAAAACAGTAAAGAACCACATGTTAGACTGATAAAATGATGAAGTAAAATGGATTTACAGTAAGCTATGGGTCTTGTACACATGTGAGAGTTGGCCATGCAATGGAATCAAAATAATGAGTAAGATAAGATCAAAACAAGTTTAAGATACAAATCTGAAGTTACTGTTTTGGACGATTTTTAGAAAATACTTAAAGATGATTCAACAGTAGCTATAGAAGAGTTAAATGTAGCAAATATCATGTAGTTTATGTGATAAAAATTTGAGCTTCTATCTCCATGTATAACTCAAGATATGGCAGTTTTGGTAAAAGTAAAGATAAAAATCAGATTTTTGGAAATTAAAAGTATATTACTATTATATAAGCACTCAAAATTTAATAGTATAAAATGTAAAATAAAAACCCACTAACTATGGATTTTATTTATATAAACATATAAAAGGTGGAATAAGTGTATAAATATTAAAAATGGAAACTTGTTAAATTCTATAAGTTATAAAACTATAAACATGATTTTTTTACGACTTTTTCGGCTATTGCCGTAAAATTAACGTTTTTGTTAAATATAACTTAGATGGTTGGACCCGTCTAATGAAAACTTTATAAAACTTATATACTGATATACAGACATGTATAACAAGTAAAAACCGATAAAACCCGAACTTTAGGGCATACGGACATTAACGAGCTAAGTAAACATATTGGACTAATACTTGGACTAATAATTGGACTAAATAAGATATAAACTTGTAAAAAGAACTTATTGGGCTTAACCCATTTGGGCCCAAAATGGAAAGTATACCTACTGATAATATAGGTATAAAAGGGATTAAAACAAGTTAGAGAACTTATAATAAGTTTATCGGACTTAAAACGCGTAAATAGGTAAAACTAGTAAACTAGTAAAAAGATACGAATACGTAAACACTAAAATGAGTAAACGAGAATATGTAAACCCACTTGATCATCATATTATATATAATCATCATATGTATACATAATTGATATTTTTATAAAGTCATTGGACAAACGTCTAAGACCGGTTATTATTTATATAGGTTTCCGTGATTGAAGCACGTACCGTACGTCCGAATTGCCGATAACTCGCCTTCCCATATCAACGTGAGTTCATAGCCTCGCACTCTTTTAAATGTTTTTATAAATATTTTATAAACCCGCGAGGGAGATAACATGTTAGTTTTTATAAAATAGGACACCATTTGTCCCGATTGTTTGTTTGTTGATTTTGGACCCGAATGATTGAATGACCCGATTGTATGACCCGATAAATGATTAATGGACCGATAGATGAAATAAAATGGATTATTAAAGTTAGGTTATGTCACTAAAAGTCCCATTAGCATGAATTGTGAACTACCGGGAGTTGGTAGACGCTTATGCATTTAATAGTACTATTTGGGGACGATCACCCCAGTTCGCGCCTTGACGGTTGATCCCCGTCGTGCCACATTGATTGGTAAGCGAATTTATGTATGAGAAGATTTCAATAGCGTGACCTTTGTGACGACACGCTACTTTAGATGGGCAAAATTTGTATCGGGTTAGCTACCCGTTGTTGGTTTAGTAAG
Source organism: Glebionis coronaria (assembly GCA_025667525.1). Classification (NCBI taxonomy): domain Eukaryota; kingdom Viridiplantae; phylum Streptophyta; class Magnoliopsida; order Asterales; family Asteraceae; genus Glebionis; species Glebionis coronaria. The sequence continues at coordinate 295,716 of JANFOE010001486.1, read as the reverse complement.
GTAACAATGTCATGCGGCTTATAATAATCCAATCACCTAAATATTACTAGACGCTCCGAATTACGGTGTATTGCCTGACTAGCAATACAGGGTCATACTATTGATATTATGTTTGTATTTTGGTTTTCATAACCATATTCATATAACGATTTTTATTTGCATACAACGTTATAAGACGTATTGTATGATGCTTTTACGACATTGGCTCGTATAATGATTCTTAAGGCAAATGCCTATATTATGATTTTCGATAAGGATTTATATAAAATGACTTGGCTATTTTATGGCCTATTACAAGGAATTGTATAAAATGATTTTGGCTATTTTATGGCCTATTAAAATGATTTGTACAAAATGATTTTCAGTAATAATCTTATACTGATATTATATTGATGGATTTTATTAAACTCTATGAATTCACTCGGCGTTATCGCTGACCTTTTATTTTAACATGTTTTATCTCAGGTACTTGAAGGTAATTCTCGGGAAGACGACAAGAATTCATGGCCCGCACCTAAACTATATTTTCCATTCAAATACTTTGTAAAACCTGTATTAAATATAATGACTTGGGACCGATGTAACTTTGATAATTATGAATGGAAATGATTTATTATTAAACGACGCGATTTTTATGCGTTCTCTATGATGTGAGTAATGTGCTATCCCGTAACACCAACTAGTCTTCCGCTGTACTGAGTTGTATAAATTTGGGGGTGTTACAGCGATCAAGGTCACGATCTGAGTTGCGATCGTGGTTAAGATCGTCTGTTGCGATCAAGGTCACGATCTGAGTTGCGATCGTGACTACGATCGCTTGTTGCGATCTAGACTAAGATCTAGAGTACGATCCAGACTGCGATCGCTTGCTGCGATCGTAGGGTGCGATTTGACTACAGTTTTTGGTTATTTTACTTAGTTATTTTTCGAAGTGTATTTCTTTCCCGCAACTTTTTGTCGAGTTTAATTTTAAATTATCTTATCTCATTTTATTTTCACATTTACTTTTAATTAAGTTTTTAATTAAGTGGAGAAAGTTTTTATAAATCTTATTTTATTTTTTGTCAAGTTTAATTTTATATTGTCTTGTCTTATTTTTTTTTAACTTACCTTCTATTAAGTCTTGAACTTGTTTAATCTCTTTATATTTATTATTTGTCTTAATTCATTTTAGATGATATAGATAACCAAAAGCTCCCTCTTTTTGTGACCAAAACCGATAAGTCCACCTTAAACCGCGATCAATTCGATTAGATACCGAGAACGAACGAGTACACTAAAACTCCACATACACAAATCAGTCATATTAAAATCGCGCCGCTGCCGGCTCTTTTCGTAAAGATTAACGGTTTTTAGTGAGAAAAAAATGAATTTTGGGATCCGTTCTTTTGGGTATGTTATTTTCAAGCATAAAAATTTTCAAAAAAAAATCCTAAAAAATTAAAATTTTCAAAAATCCAAAAAAATAGAAAAGATAAAAAATCAAAAATATTGTGACAATCCGTCAATTTATGGTTGATATTTTATTCTCAAGTGTTATTTAAAAACATTATTTTAAATGTTATATTATGAACTCACTTATTTTTGGGAAGAAATTTGGATTTACGTCTTGAAGTAGCATCGACTACGTCTAAACCGGAGGATTCTACGTTACGTGCTTACGTTTACATACGCCGTTTTGGTGACAGTCCGACATTTCAGAAAAGAAAATTTATCCGTGAATATTATTTTGGAATTTTAAATTTGTGTTGGTTCATAAACTCACAAATTTACGAGAAGAGATTAGGACTTACGATTATAATTTAACGTCCTTTACGACTAAACCGGAAACCTTAGGATTACGTATTTACGTTTTTTAAATCCGTTTTTGATGAGACAATTTTTATTAGATTCGTTTTGTGCCGTTGATTCATAATTTATTAAAACGTTTTTCGTAAAATGACCCGAGGGCACGCAAATCGAGGAAACTATAATCGAGGAGTACCCGTAATTAAATGGGGATGAGACAAGATAAACTTGTCCCACCCCCACACATGGGATGGCAACAAGTATACAACACACCACATTTGGTGTCATTTTTGTATAAGCTAGATAGACACTTGTCCATCTAGCCTTCCAAACCACTTAAACTTAAAACAACAACACCAAAACCACTCACTTCATTTGCAACTCATGCAAACCACCATTTTCCTCTCCTCTCTCTCTAAATTTCGTCCATACCACCCCTAAAACATCCTCATTTGATCAAATCTAACCATGAAATCCTATGTTATTCACATATATGATGAAGCCCTTTTCAAGCTCTGTTGATTGGTGGTGATTTTAACATCCGAGGAGAAGATTTGGTGATGTTCAAGGGCTGATTTCTACATGAAGTTTACAAGTATTGGTGACCATGAAGATTGGTGTTGATCTATCACAAGTTCTTCCATCAAAAATCCAAGCCTTGATGAATACCTACACAATCTTGGTGGTATAAAGATTGTTCTTCCCATCCTCTTGTTATTTTGATTATGTAATTATGTATTTTCTTTCTTATTGTATATGTATATGATGAATATATGATGATAAAATGTTGTGTGGGGATCAAGTGTTGATAAATATGATTAAAGAGATGAAAAACCATAAGAAACAAGGCTAAAATCTTGCTTAAATTGTTGGCTGTATGAAAACAGTAAGTAACCAAGTTATAAACTGATAAAATTGCATGGTGGAATCCATTTACAGTAAGTGTTAGATGTCATACACATGTGAGAGTTGGCCATACAATGGAATCATAAAAATGAATGAGATATGATCAAAACAAGTTTAGAGTGCAAATCTGAGTACACTGTTTTGGACGAATTTTATAAAATACTTAGAAGTTGATTCATCAGTAGCAATAAAGGAATAAAATGAATCACATATCATTTAGAATATGTCATAAAAATTTGGGGTTCTATCTCCATGTAGAACTCTAGATATTATCATTTTAGTAAACAAGATTTTTAGGACTGATTTTATGAAATTAAAGTTTAATATTATTATATAAGTACTCAAATAAATATAGTATAAAATGTGAATTAAAACCCACTAACTTATATATTTCATTTATATAAAAATTCATAAGGATAAATAAATGTACATTATATAAAAATGGTAGTTTGGTAAGTTTAATAAGTTATAAAAACTATATACTAAGTTTTACGTCTTTTCGGCTAAAACCGAAAGATTAACGTTTTTGTTAAATAAAACTTAGACGGTTGGAACCGTCTAATGTAAACTTTTATAAACTCATATATAAACATATATAACAAGTAAAAACCGATAAAACCCGAGCTTTACAACATATAGACATTAACGGGCCAAAGTAGCCTTAATGGACAATAAACCTGACTAATTTGGTAAAACACTTATAAACTTATTTATTGGGCTTAACCCATTTGGGACCAACATATAAAGTATAATTGGGCTAATGAATAGTATTGGGCTTGTAATAGGCCCATTGGGCTTCAAAATGTAAACAAGTTGAACTAGTGTAACTAGTCTTGAAAATTACCAACACATAAATACTATAATGAATGAGTAAAGATGTATAAACCCACTTGATCATCATCATATATATAAAATCATCATATGTATGCATAATTATTATTTTGATAAAGTCATTGGACAAAAGTCTAAGACGAGTATTATTTGTTTAGGTTTCCGTGATTGAAGCACGTACCGTACATCCAAATCGTCGATAATCGCCTTCCCACATCAACGTGAGTTCATAGCCTCGCACTCTTTTAAATGTTTTTTATGAAATGTTTCATAAACCCGAGAGGGAGATAACATGTTAGTTTTTATAAAATAGGACACCATTTGTCCCGATTGTCTGTTTATTGATTTGGACCCGAATGATTGTATGACCCGATGAATGATTAAATGACCCGATAGATGAAATGAAATGGATTATTAAAGTTAGGTTATGTCACTGAAAGTCCCATTAGCATGAAGTGTGAACTACCAGGATTTGGTAGACGCTTATGCATATAATAGTACTATTTGGGGACGATCACCCCAGTTCGCGCCTTGACGGTTGATCCCCGTCGTGCCACATTGATTGGTAAGCGAATTTATGTATGAGAAGATTTACACAAGCGTGATTATTGTGACGACACGCTAACTTAGATGGGCAAATTGAGTATCGGGTTAGCTACCCGTTGTTGTGATAGTAAGGTAACAATGACATGCGGCTTATAATAATCCAAAAATAACGAAACTACTGCTATATGCATTAAATTACGATATATTGCCTGACTAGCAATACGGGGTCGTACTACTGATATTATGTTCGTGTTTTGGTTTTCATAACCATATTCATATAACGGTTTTTATTTAACTTTATACAACGTTATAAAACGTATTGTATGATGTTTTTAACGACAATGGTTCGTATAATGATTTTGAAGGCGAAAGCCTATATTATGATTTTTGATGAAGATTTGTATAAAATGACTTTGGCTATTTTATGGCCGATTGCAAAGATTATTTTCAGTAATAATTTTATACTGATGATATATTGATGGATTTAATTAAAACTCTATGAATTCACTCGACGTTTTCGCTGACCTTTTCTTTTAACATGTTTTATCTCAGGTACTTGAAGGTAATTCTCGGGAAGACAACAAGAATTCATGGCCCGCACTTAAATAATAATTTCCATTCAAATGCTTTGTAAAACCTGTATGAAATACAATGACTTGAGACCTATGTAAATTTGATATTTATGAATGGAAATGCTTTATTATTAAACGACGTGATTTTTAAGCGTTGTCTATGATGTGAGTAATGTGCTATCTCGTAACACCAACGAGTCTTCCGCTGTATTGAATTGTAAAAATTTGGGGGTGTTACAGTTTGGTACCAGAGCTCTCGTTATAGAGAACGAAAGATTTTTAAAACCAAGGTTTTGTATAAAATATTTCAAAATCTTTTAACTATAAACATTTTTCTAAAAATGTCTAAAAATCTTTTGACTATAACGGTGCCGAAGAATTCCCGAGTTACCGACAAGGCCAGACTGAGAAGTGTTATTTTAATATATATATAACTTGGATTATATATATATGAAATAATTTAATTACATGATTGTTTGATGATTATTTCTATATTTATACGAGGTATTTATACGACGTAGATTATCACAAGGAACCCTAAATCCCCTAGTAAATTAATCGAAGCTATTCTCGTAGGAATTCTAGCTATCCTAGATCTAAACCAAGTTGTGGATTGTAGTAACCCGAACTTTAAAATTAACATTTAGACCGAGTTCTAACACTAAATCTATTATTCTAACCAATATTTATTAATCGACTTATGTTTGTCGTGTTCATTCGACGAACAATATTGATTTCTCGACTAGACAGCAAGGTTAAGGTGTTAACGCATCGAATACGTGTCAATTATTATTTATTGACAAGTGTATGTATGTCATCGACCGTAAATATTTTCGTTATGACATATAAATATTTTCTATTGTCGTCGTTTTAATTTCTCGTTTTACGAGCATTGTTCGTAATTTACATCAAGCCTTTAGGCGTCATTTGTTTAAACGACGTGTTAACGTTTATTAAATTATAAACCCTCATATATTTATCGAAATATAAAAGTTCTCCAAATGTCAATGTTTTTATTCTATATTGAGCGTAAATTTTTCCTGTTTCACGTGTAATTTTCTAATCGCGTAACTTTTAAAATATCGGATCTCGATAATACCCGCTTTAACAAATTGCGGGACAAAATAATTATTACTCTTTTATTTCTCTTGTGTATACACGTCTGAACTTGAAATAGGATTCATCTTATATGTGGCAAATTATCCTAGCATATCCTAGGAAATAACTAGATGTCAAAACAAATAACCACCTCATACTTGCAATGAGATAAGCACATCTCATTTGTGCCTTCTATTTTGCCGACACTCTCACAATCACGAACACATTCATAGTTTGACTTAAGCTAGTTAAATCTTAAACATTGAAGCTTTGGTCATTCTACTAGTATTTTTGGCACCTTTCTCCATATACATATCATCAAGAACATCATATTCGGATGTTTTGGATCTGAGTTGTATAGTCCATATAAAGGCTATATAAATTGGGTGGTTATGTTATAAATTGGAAGGAGTGATTTCCTTTGGTTACTTTTTGAATCATCATCCTTTTTATGTAAGAATTACTTGTTTTTAATTTATTTTCATTAATTCAATTATTGTTACAAATATTTAATTATTACTCTACTTCTGTAAATATGATTTGTAATAATTTATATAAGTTGTTGGACATTGTATATGAATTTGTTACGCCAAAATGCAAGCTAAACAAGCCCTAAGTGTTGATTTTGATTTCTATATTTAGATCTAGCAAAAACATAAATGTTGAATAATATCATCAGGTTATGAGTATTGGATAAGACAATAGAGAGATAGGCATATGTTTTGTGGCGATTTGGCCGGGTCGCTCGTCTCGTGACGATACCCGATGAATTAAATATGGTCGAAGTGGTAAAAAGTGTCAAATCTGACCACCAGTTTTAAATCGACTGAGAACATGTAGAAGCATACATAACCAATTAAAAAGGAACTAAAGGTTGTAGATAAAGTCATAAAGAATTAGAATCGGTCGGATAGTTTATCAATTCTTTACGGTTTGAAAATGGCGGGCGAAACGGTGAAAACGAGATTGGCTGCCTAAAACAGCCAACATCTCTATGTGAGAAAATGGATAATTAAGCTATGATAAGCATAAATTATAAATAATTTGACTTATAAACAGTATAGTAAATAAGTTGAGAATAATTTTGGTAAAAAGAATTCACCTAGACTATTTACAGTTTATGATATATGATCTATTAAACAAGGCATGTCGGGAAATTGTATGAATTGGACAATACTAAATTAATGTAAAACGTGTCGGTTTGCATAAAACCGAAGTGGTAGGACCCACTATTCTGGATATATAGACCATTTATATATTGATAGTTAGAAGACCTGAGACCCGACCATCGTGAAATATTAAGTCAACATCGTTATGAGGCGTTTTAGAACCCGTAATACATATAAAGTGGATTTGGGCCACAAAAGCCCAACTTACACTTATAATGGCTATTGGGCCATTATTGGACCTGAGATTAATAATGTATATGGAGATCAATAATGAGTTTGAAATGGACTTAGGTTATATAAATGATTAATGGGTCACTAATGGGCTAGAATGGTCTTAATGGTCATAATGAGAAGATATATGTTAAATTGTTATGAAAGGTTTTATAAAAAGTTTTATAAAACTTATGCAATGTCCAAATTTACTAAAATGAACTATTTACATATATTTATGACTTATTTATCGTCTCAAGCCTAAGACGCGTCTCGTCATTTTAGGTCTCGTTCGGTCATATGTTGACCGTTGAGCATCTTGCTCTCGATCAACGAGCAATTGGTATCTCGTGAAGTCGTGTATCGACTATTGGACGTTTGTTCCTTGATCTACGTGTAATAGCTATATCAGGTGAGTTCATAGCCTCACTTTTACTGCTTTATATGTGTTTATAAACCCGCGAGGGGGAATACATGCTCTTGGTATAAAATATACGTTGTCTATATATATAGTTTTGAGAGGATACATGTTTATGAATAAACATGTGAAGTTTGACTATATGCTTTGAACGAATACAAGTTGTTGTAAATGAATACAAGATGCTTGATTAAATGCTTTTGAAAGATGAACACAAGCGTTGATTGTATTGATTGTGAACCGCTATTTGCTAAGTGCTATATTGCCAAAATTTGGAAAGTCCCTATAAACCCATGAACCGTTAACTACCCTTGATGGGTAGGCACTGGTACAGACGGATGGATCCATCGGGGATGGCCCCCACCTGGGCAGGTCGCACCTGTGGGTTGGAGGCTCAACCAGGTGTGTTGTATTAGAAGTAAGGGGGTATTTGGCAAGATACCTGACTAGGGCATTATTATACTTAAGGCTTCGGTGTCATGGCTTAGTAGAATAGCATGGACTTTGAGTATTGTATGTGTTACAATATCGCCAATGGATGAGATTCTTGTGTTCAAAAGCTTTGTGATTTATTTAAAACCCATTATTGTTTATTTAAAAACCTATGAATTCACTCAACCGTTGTGTTGACAATTTAGCATGTATTCTCTGGTGTATAGGTTTAAGAGCAGCTGGAGCTGGAGCTGCGCAAGATAAAGTAAAGGCAAAACAAACAATTTCCATTCGATACATTTGACAAATCTTTATTTTTTTCTTAAGGTTTGTATAAATTGGTGGGACCTCTTTTTAGTTAACTCTGATTTAATAAAATTATCGAATGGTTTATTTTATAAAACGTCTCTTTTGAGGTCGTTTTCTATGACTGTGTGTGATGTGCTATGAAGTAACGCCCAATGTTGATATTCCGCTGCCTTGTGAAATTGGGGGTGTTACAGATTGGTATCATAGCACTAGTTATAGCGAACTAGGTCATTTTAAAACCTAGACTATAACTGCTCTTTCGTAAAAAATTTTGATTGCCTTATAAAGTATCTGCGCGCTCATTGCTCCTAGAAACCAATGCTTGGTTGTGATAATGTGATCCTATGTGTATGTAGAAATGGTTGTATGTATGAGTGTATATACTATGGTATTTAAGGGTATTGCACATGAAGCAATGGTCCTTGTCTGATTATCGTACATTTTATGATACTGTTTTATAGAGAGTTTGGCCTCGCCGCCAATCACCTTTCTCGATAATTAATTTATTATCCGAATGCGAGTATGGAACTCGTTTGATATTTTTAGTACATATATATTGTTTCATAATATATCGCATATCGACTAATTTAAGCTCGATTGTTGCCATCGCATCGTGATGTGCCATTTTAGGACATATCCTTTAGAAACGTAATTGATACACATATTATTTTATTTATGTACTCCTTATGATTTTGAAGAATCATTTCTTCAAGGAGACATCTTCTACGTAATAAGACGTTTAATTTATTATGTTTGATTACGTTTTGTTGGCGAAAGGAGGATGCCAGTGTTGGACCTAAAATATATATATACCCAATCAACTATATATAATTTGGGTACAACAAAGATATGCTCGTAGTAGTCATTAGTTGAGCAACTTAAAAATTTGTATTTAAATGGAATGGGACATTTAAATATAGAGATTTTAAATCGCTCAACTATGTGTCTTTTAAGGTTCTCTTATTGAAATGGATTGGGACATTTGAATGAGAAAGTTTTAAACCATTGGACCTTAGATTATCGATGATTTCTTTATTCAAATGGTATGGGACGTCTGAATACAGAAATCATGGAGTAAGTTTGACACCCTATACTTTTCTTGGCATTTAATTTGGTTATGATATCGTATTATGTGACGGTATTACCTGAGTAGGATGATTTATAATCATCTTGTTGAAATAAATTGGGACGCCTTTTTATTTGAACAAGAAAGTTATAAATTCCCGAACCATAAATTTTTAGTTCTTATTTACATAGATTGGGACGCCTTTGTATGTAAATAACAAATTATTAATGAGTGGGATCAAGTGTGCCTGAATTTGGTTTGTGATTATTTTGTATACGGACGTATTTTCTTTGACGTGTGTTTCGTTGTTACGAAGCATTCATTATCGTCGTCATTGTTGTTATTATTGATTATCGTCTATTTCTCTCGAGTTTTGATTTGTCTTTATGGACCATTTCTAATGTGTCCGGACTATCGCGAGCTTTATAAGATAATCTTTAAGAACTGTTACACGTTCTGAGAGTAGACGAATTATCTAATCTTCACTAGTACTTAAGTGTGTAATTGTGGATCGATTGAGGATTAAGTTATCATCAACAACTCATTCTAAGAGAAAAATAATTGAAATTTTGCTTGTTATTATCCATGGTTCATCGAATAATCTTTCAAACGTAATGAGACAATCTTTTGGTTATGAATCAGTTTGTGAGCATCCTGTAATATCCTTTGGGTATGAATCAGTTTGTGAGCACCCTGTGATATCATTTGGGTATGGATCCGTGTCTGAGCACCCACTGATGACAAAAATGTTTTTGGATATGCATCCATGGCTATCAGGCCCGTGAACATTCTTTAACTTGCAAACTTTCCTTTGACTGTACTTATCCGAAAATTCTGTCAGATATTCTTATTTATCATGGCTTGGCTATTTATCAAGCATGAGTTAACTTGATTGAACATACTAATTTGACAAGGCTTGGCTATTTTGCAAGCATGTCGTAATGTGATTATATGTGGTTAGTGATGACTTTTGTGTTTCGTTGGGATCATAGTTCTTTCGTTAGAGTAATGTACACTCCGAACGATTTCCGTGTCGATGAATTTGCTTTTGCCGAAACAGGTTTGCATGTTCAAGATTATGCAATTGGGTGATTTTGTACGACTAGCAATAATTATCTCGTTTTAAATATTTTGTAAAGTTTTTGATGGAAATGTGTGCGATCCATGCGATTTTCTTTTAGGACATAATTCTTTTTATGAGACCCGTGGATGAGATATGTGTCGATTCGATCGATGTGATCACCGATAGTTTTTGAATTGAATGTCGCATTGGAAAATTTTCAAATGCGCCCACTTGTTTTGATTCATCACTTGTCATTTAGACTTTTGCAAACATATATCGACCGTCGCATGTTTGATAAGATAGTAGTAATGTACCTTGAACCACTTACAAAAATTAACTACTTGTTATTTTTTCGCTTCTAATGGCTTCTCGTTAGAGTTATGTATTATTCTTTCCTTATAAGGATTGAAGCTACATTTAAGCCGTTCACTTGTGTCCGTTACGTATACTCGTTGCTTTGACTTTTGATCATCCAACCTTCGTTAGAAACTCTGACAATGACTTGTCTATCTCTCAACTCTTCGCCCTTTAACCAAAGACTATTGAGATGAATTAAGCGCTAGGACATCGCTTCCTAAAGGGGTAGATAATGTAGTAACCCGAACTTTAAAATCAACATTTAGACTGAGTTCTAACACTAAATCTATTATTCTAACCAATATTTATTAATCGACTTATGTTTGTCGTGTTCATTCGACGAACAATATTGATTTCTCGACTAGACAGCAAGGTTAAGGTGTTAACGCATCGAATACGTGTCAATTATTATTTATTGACAAGTGTATGTATGTCATCGACCGTAAATATTTTCGTTATGACATATAAATATTTTCTATTGTCGTCGTTTTAATTTCTCGTTTTACGAGCATTGTTCGTAATTTACATCAAGCCTTTAGGCGTCATTTGTTTAAACGACGTGTTAACGTTTATTAAATTATAAACCCTCATATATTTATCGAAATATAAAAGTTCTCCAAATGTCAATGTTTTTATTCTATATTGAGCGTTAATTTTTCCTGTTTCACGTGTAATTTTCTAATCGCGTAACTTTTAAAATATCGGATCTCGATAATACCCGCTTTAACAAATTGCGGGACAAAATAATTATTACTCTTTTATTTCTCTTGTGTATACACGTCTGAACTTGAAATAGGATTCATCTTATATGTGGCAAATTATCCTAGCATATCCTAGGAAATAACTAGATGTCAAAACAAATAACCACCTCATACTTGCAATGAGATAAGCACATCTCATTTGTGCCTTCTATTTTGCCGACACTCTCACAATCACTAAACACATTCATAGTTTGACTTAAGCTAGTTAAATCTTAAACATTGAAGCTTTGGTCATTCTACTAGTATTTTTGGCACCTTTCTCCATATACATATCATCAAGAACATCATATTCGGATGTTTTGGATCTGAGTTGTATAGTCCATATAAAGGCTATATAAACTGGGTGGTTATGTTATAAATTGGAAGGAGTGATTTCCTTTGGTTACTTTTTGAATCATCATCCTTTTTATGTAAGGATTACTTGTTTTTAATTTATTTTCATTAATTCTATTATTGTTACAAATATTTAATTATTACTCTACTTCTGTAAATATGATTTGTAATAATTTATATAAGTTGTTGGACATTGTATATGAATTTGTTACGCCAAAATGCAAGCTAAACAAGCCCTAAGTGTTGATTTTGATTTCTATATTTAGATCTAGCAAAAACATAAATGTTGAATAATATCATCAGGTTATGAGTATTAGATAAGACAATAGAGAGATAGGCATATGTTTTGTGGCGATTTGGCTGGGTCGCTCGTCGCGTGACGATACCCGATGAATTAAATATGGCCGAAGTGGTAAAAAGTGTCAAATCTGACCACCAGTTTTAAATCGACTGAGAACATGTAGAAGCATACATAACCAATTAAAAAGGTAAAACTAAAGGTTGTAGATAAAGTCATAAAGAATTAGAATCGGTCGGATAGTTTATCAATTCTTTACGGTTTGAAAATGGCGGGCGAAACGGTGAAAACGAGATTGGCTGCCTAAAACAGCCAACATCTCTATGTGATAAAATGGATAATTAAGCTATGATAAGCATAAATTATAAATAATTTGACTTATAAACAGTATAGTAAATAAGTTGAGAATAATTTTGGTAAAAATAATTCACCTAGACTATTTACAGTTTATGATATATGATCTATTAAACAAGGCATGTCGGGAAATTGTATGAATTGGACAATACTAAATTAATGTAAAACGTGTCGGTTTGCATAAAACCGAAGTGGTAGGACCCACTCTTCTGGAAATATAGACCATTTATATATTGATAGTTAGAAGACCTGAGACCCGACCATCGTGAAATATTAACTCAACATCGTTATGAGGCGTTTTAGAACCCGTAATACATATAAAGTGGATTTGGGCCACAAAAGCCCAACTTACACTTATAATGGATATTGGGCCATTATTGGACCTGAGATTAATAATGTATATGGAGATCAATAATGAGTTTGAAATGGACTTAGGTTATATAAATGATTAATGGGTCACTAATGGGCTAGAATGGGCTTAATGGTCATAATGAGAAGATATATGTTAAATTGTTATGAAAGGTTTTATAAAAAGTTTTATAAAACTTATGCAATGTCCAAATTTACTAAAATGAACTATTTACATATATTTATGACTTATTTATCGTCTCAAGCCTAAGACGCGTCTCGTCATTTTAGGTCTCGTTCGGTCATATGTTGACCGTTGAGCATCTTGCTCTCGATCAACGAGCGATTGGTATCTCGTGAAGTCGTGTATCGACTATTGGACGTTTGTTCCTTGATCTACGTGTAATAGCTATATCAGGTGAGTTCATAGCCTCACTTTTACTGCTTTATATGTGTTTATAAACCCGCGAGGGGGAATACATGCTCTTGGTATAAAATATACGTTGTCTATATATATAGTTTTGAGAGGATACATGTTTATGAATAAACATGTGAAGTTTGACTATATGCTTTGAACGAATACAAGTTGTTGTAAATGAATACAAGATGCTTGATTAAATGCTTTTGAAAGATGAACACAAGCGTTGATTGTATTGATTGTGAACCGCTATTTGTTAAGTGCTGTATTGCCAAAATTTGGAAAGTCCCTATAAACCCATGAACCGTTAACTACCCTTGATGGGTAGGCGCTGGTACAGACGGATGGATCCATCGGGTATGGCCCCCACCTGGGCAGGTCGCACCTGTGGGTTGGAGGCTCAGCCAGGTGTGTTGTATTAGAAGTAAGGGGGTATTTGGCAAGATACCTGACTAGGGCCTTATTATACTTAAGGCTTCGGTGTCATGGCTTAGTAGAATAGCGTGGACTTTGAGTATTGTATGTGTTACAATATCGCCAATGGATGAGATTCTTGTGTTCAAAAGCTTTGTGATTTATTTAAAACCCATTATTGTTTATTTAAAAACCTATGAATTCACTCAACCGTTGTGTTGACAATTTAGCATGTATTCTTAGGTGTATAGGTTTAAGAGCAGCTGGAGCTGGAGCTGCGCAAGATAAAGTAAAGGCAAAACGAACAATTTCTATTCGATACATTTGACAAATCTTTATTTTTTTTCTTAAGGTTTGTATAAATTGGTGGGACCTCTTTTTAGTCAACTCTGGTTTAATAAAATTATCGAATGGTTTATTTTATAAAACGTCTCTTTTGAGGTCGTTTTCTATGACTGTGTGTGATGTGCTATGAAGTAACGCCCAATGTTGATATTCTGCTGCCTTGTGAAATTGGGGGTGTTACAGATTGGTATCAGAGCACTAGTTATAGCGAACTAGGTCATTTTAAAACCTAGACTATAACTGCTCTTTCGTAAAAAATTTTGATTGCCTTAAAAAGTATCTGCGCGCTCATTGCTCCTAGAAACCAATGCTTGGTTGTGATAATGTGATCCTATGTGTATGTAGAAATGGTTGTATGTATGAGTGTATATACTATGGTATTTAAGGGTATTGCACATGAAGCAATGGTCCTTGTCTGATTATCGTACATTTTATGATACTGTTTTATAGAGAGTTTGGCCTCGCCGCCAATCACCTTTCTCGATAATTAATTTATTATCCGAATGCGAGTATGGAACTCGTTTGATATTTTTAGTACATATATATTGTTTCATAATATATCGCATATCGACTAATTTAAGCTCGATTGTTGTCATCGCATCGTGATGTGCCATTTTAGGACATATCCTTTAGAAACGTAATTGATACACATATTACTTTATTTATGTACTCCATATGATTTTGAAGAATCATTTCTTCAAGGAGACATCTTCTACGTAATAAGACATTTAATTTATTATGTTTGATTACGTTTTGTTGGCGAAAGGAGGATGCCAGTGTTGGACCTAAAATATATATATACCCAATCAACTATATATAATTTGGGTACAACAAAGATATGCTCGTAGTAGTCATTAGTTGAGCAACTTAAAAATTTGTATTTAAATGGAATGGGACATTTAAATATAGAGATTTTAAATCGCTCAACTATGTGTCTTTTAAGGTTCTCTTATTGAAATGGATTGGGACATTTGAATAAGAAAGTTTTAAACCATTGGACCTTAGATTATCGATGATTTCTTTATTCAAATGGTATGGGACGTTTGAATACAGAAATCATGGAGTAAGTTTGACACCCTATACTTTTCTTGGCATTTAATTTGGTTATGATATCGTATTATGTGACGGTATTACCTGAGTAGGATGATTTATAATCATCTTGTTGAAATAAATTGGGACGCCTTTTTATTTGAACAAGAAAGTTATAAATTCCCGAACCATAAATTTTTAGTTCTTATTTACATAGATTGGGACGCCTTTGTATGTAAATAACAAATTATTAATGAGTGGGCTCAAGTGTGCCTGAATTTGGTTTGTGATTATTTTGTATACGGACGTATTTTCTTTGACGTGTGTTTCGTTGTTACGAAGCATTCATTATCGTCGTCATTGTTGTCATTATTGATTATCTTCTATTTCTCTCGAGTTTTGATTTGTCTTTATGGACCATTTCTAATGTGTCCGGACTATCGCGAGCTTTATAAGATAATCTTTAAGAACCTTTACACGTTCTGAGAGTAGACGAATTATCTAATCTTCACTAGTACTTAAGTGTGTAATTGTGGATCGATTGAGGATTAAGTTATCATCAACAACTCATTCTAAGAGAAAAATAATTGAAATTTTGCTTGTTATTATCCATGGTTCATTGAATAATCTTTCAAACGTAATGAGACTATCTTTTGGTTATGAATCAGTTTGTGAGCATCCTGTAATATCCTTTGGGTATGAATCAGTTTGTGAGCACCCTGTGATATCATTTGGGTATGGATCCGTGTCTGAGCACCCACTGATGACAAAAATGTTTTTGGATATGCATCCATGGCTATCAGGCCCGTGAACATTCTTTAACTTGCAAACTTTCCTTTGACTGTACTTATCCGAAAATTCTGTCAGATATTCTTATTTATCATGGCTTGGCTATTTATCAAGCATGAGTTAACTTGATTGAACATACTAATTTGACAAGGCTTGGCTATTTTGCAAGCATGTCGTAATGTGATTATATGTGGTTAGTGATGACTTTTGTGTTTCGTTGGGATCATAGTTCTTTCGTTAGAGTAATGTACACTCCGAACGATTTCCGTGTCGATGAATTTGCTTTTGCCGAAACAGATTTGCATGTTCAAGATTATGCAATTGGGTGATTTTGTACGACTAGCAATAATTATCTCGTTTTAAATATTTTGTAAAGTTTTTGATGGAAATGTGTGCGATCCATGCGATTTTCTTTTAGGACATAATTCTTTTTATGAGACCCGTGGATGAGATATGTGTCGATTCGATCGATGTGATCACCGATAGTTTTTGAATTGAATGTCGCATTGGAAAATTTTCAAATGCGCCCACTTGTTTTGATTCATCACTTGTCATTTAGACTTTTGCAAACATATATCGACCGTCGCATGTTTGATAAGATAGTAGTAATGTCCCTGGAACCACTTACAAAAATTAACTACTTGTTATTTTTCGCTTCTAATGGCTTCTCGTTAGAGTTATGTATTATTCTTTCCTTATAAGGATTGAAGCTACATTTAAGCCGTTCACTTGTGTCCGTTACGTATACTCGTTGCTTTGACTTTTGATCATCAACCTTCGTTAGAAACTCTGACAATGACTTGTCTATCTCTCAACTCTTCGCCCTTTAACCAAAGACTATTGAGATGAATTAAGCGCTGGGACATCGCTTCCTAAAGGGGTAGATAATGTAGTAACCCGAACTTTAAAATAAACATTTAGACCGAGTTCTAACACTAAATCTATTATTCTAACCAATATTTATTAATCGACTTATGTTTGTCGTGTTCATTCGACGAACAATATTGATTTCTCGACTAGACAGCAAGGTTAAGGTGTTAACGCATCGAATACGTGTCAATTATTATTTATTGACAAGTGTATGTATGTCATCGACCGTAAATATTTTCGTTATGACATATAAATATTTTCTATTGTCGTCGTTTTAATTTCTCGTTTTACGAGCATTGTTCGTAATTTACATCAAGCCTTTAGGCGTCATTTGTTTAAACGACGTGTTAACGTTTATTAAATTTTAAACCCTCATATATTTATCGAAATATAAAAGTTCTCCAAATGTCAATGTTTTTATTCTATATTGAGCGTTAATTTTTCCTGTTTCACGTGTAATTTTCTAATCGCGTAACTTTTAAAATATCGGATCTCGATAATACCCGCTTTAACAAATTGCGGGACAAAATAATTATTACTCTTTTATTTCTCTTGTGTATACACGTTTGAACTTGAAATAGGATTCATCTTATATGTGGCAAATTATCCTAGCATATCCTAGGAAATAACTAGACGTCAAAACAAATAACCACCTCATACTTGCAATGAGATAAGCACATCTCATTTGTGCCTTCTATTTTGCCGACACTCTCACAATCACTAAACACATTCATAGTTTGACTTAAGCTAGTTAAATCTTAAACATTGAAGCTTTGGTCATTCTACTAGTATTTTTGGCACCTTTCTCCATATACATATCATCAAGAACATCATATTCGGATGTTTTGGATCTGAGTTGTATAGTCCTTATAAAGGCTATATAAATTGGGTGGTTATGTTATAAATTGGAAGGAGTGATTTCCTTTGGTTACTTTTTGAATCATCATCCTTTTTATGTAAGGATTACTTGTTTTTAGTTTATTTTCATTAATTCTATTATTGTTACAAATATTTAATTATTACTCTACTCTGTAAATATGATTTGTAATAATTTATATAAGTTGTTGGACATTGTATATGAATTTGTTACGCCAAAATGCAATCTAAACAAGCCCTAAGTGTTGATTTTGATTTCTATATTTAGATCTAGCAAAAACATAAATGTTGAATAATATCATCAGGTTATGAGTATTAGATAAGACAATAGAGAGATAGGCATATGTTTTGTGGCGATTTGGCCGGGTCGCTCGTCTCGTGACGATACCCGATGAATTAAATATGGACGAAGTGGTAAAAAGTGTCAAATCTGACCACCAGTTTTAAATCGACTGAGAACATGTAGAAGCATACATAACCAATTAAAAAGGTAAAACTAAAGGTTGTAGATAAAGTCATAAAGAATTAGAATCGGTCGGATAGTTTATCATTTCTTTACGGTTTGAAAATGGCGGGCGAAACGGTGAAAACGAGATTGGCTGCCTAAAACAGCCAACATCTCTATGTGAGAAAATGGATAATTAAGCTATGATAAGCATAAATTATAAATAATTTGACTTATAAACAGTATAGTAAATAAGTTGAGAATAATTTTGGTAAAAAGAATTCACCTAGACTATTTACAGTTTATGATATATGATCTATTAAACAAGGCATGTCGGGAAATTGTATGAATTGGACAATATTAAATTAATGTAAAACGTGTCGGTTTGCATAAATCCGAAGTGGTAGGACCCACTCTTCTAGAAATATAGACCATTTATATATTGATAGTTAGAAGACCTGAGACCCGACCATCGTGAAATATTAAGTCAACATCGTTATGAGGCGTTTTAGAACCCGTAATACATATAAAGTGGATTTGGACCACAAAAGCCCAACTTACACTTATAATGGCTATTGGGCCATTATTGGACCTGAGATTAATAATGTATATGGAGATCAATAATGAGTTTGAAATGGACTTAGGTTATATAAATGATTAATGGGTCACTAATGGGCTAGAATGGGCTTAATGGTCATAATGAGAAGATATATGT
This sequence comes from Glebionis coronaria, assembly GCA_025667525.1. Taxonomy (NCBI): domain Eukaryota; kingdom Viridiplantae; phylum Streptophyta; class Magnoliopsida; order Asterales; family Asteraceae; genus Glebionis; species Glebionis coronaria. The sequence continues at coordinate 276,956 of JANFOE010001486.1, read as the reverse complement.
TAAATTCTTATGAAAGGTTTTATAAAAAGTTTTATAAAACTTATGCAATGTCCAAATTTACTAAAATGAACTATTTACATATATTTATGACTTATTTATCGTCTCAAGCCTAAGACGCGTCTCGTCATTTTAGGTCCCGTTCGGTCATATGTTGACCGTTGAGTATCTTGCTCTCGATCAACGAGCGATTGGTATCTCGTGAAGTCGTGTATCGACTATTGGACGTTTGTTCCTTGATCTACGTGTAACAGCTATATCAGGTGAGTTCATAGCCTCACTTTTACTGCTTTGTATGTGTTTATAAACCCGCGAGGGGGAATACATGCTCTTGGTATAAAATATACGTTGTCTATATATATAGTTTTGAGAGGATACATGTTTATGAATAAACATGTGAAGTTTGACTATATGCTTTGAACGAATACAAGTTGTTATAAATGAATACAAGATGCTTGATTAAATGCTTTTGAAAGATGAACACAAGCGTTGATTGTATTGATTGTGAACCGCTATTTGCTAAGTGCTGTATTGCCAAAATTTGGAAAGTCCCTATAAACCCATGAAACGTTAACTACCCTTGATGGGTAGGCGCTGGTACAGACGGATGGATCCATCGGGGATGGCCCCCACCTGGGCAGGTCGCACATGTGGGTTGGAGGCTCAGCCAGGTGTGTTGTATTAGAAGTAAGGGGGTATTTGGCAAGATACCTGACTAGGGCATTATTATACTTAAGGCTTCGGTGTCATGGCTTAGTAGAATAGCGTGGACTTTGAGTATTGTATGTGTTACAATATCGCCAATGGATGAGATTCTTGTGTTCAAAAGCTTTGTGATTTATTTAAAACCCATTATTGTTTATTTAAAAACCTATGAATTCACTCAACCGTTGTGTTGACAATTTAGCATGTATTCTCAGGTGTATAGGTTTAAGAGCAGCTGGAGCTGGAGCTGCGCAGGATAAAGTAAAGGCAAAACAAACAATTTCCATTCGATACATTTGACAAATCTTTATTTTTTTCTTAAGGTTTGTATAAATTGGTGGGACCTCTTTTTAGTTAACTCTGATTTAATAAAATTATCGAATGGTTTATTTTATAAAACGTCTCTTTTGAGGTCGTTTTCTATGACTGTGTGTGATGTGCTATGAAGTAACGCCCAATGTTGATATTCCGCTGCCTTGTGAAATTGGGGGTGTTACATGGATATTTATGATCCCAACAAATGGTTGATATTCGTGCAAATGTTGATATTAGTTGTGATAGTAAAGAAGAATTGGAGAGATTAAAACTGATATCGATGTCATGACGATCTTTCCTTATAGAGTGGAGCTTGACAAAACGTTACCACCTGGAAAGGTGTCATCTGATTCGTTGTCACCCGATTCTTAAATTGAAATCAAAAGGGTGAATGTTGCACTTGAGGTTGTCATTGGAACCATTACCCAAAAGCCTCATGCCACTAATACCTTTCCGAGAAGTATAATTGAATGTATGAGTCATTTCATACTAGTGACTCATTTGATGACTATTGTTGTAAGAGCTATAGGATTGGAAATTAAGTGTTGTTTCATATTGAACTTTTATTGCCCTATTAAGGTCTAAGAATAAGGTTGAAAGTATTGTAGAATGAGGTAGGATGCATTGAGTATAAGTTGATTGAAACTTGAATAAAGTAAAATTTAACCCGTATGGAATATGAGATTGATAAGAGGAAGTCGTTAAGTCATGTGATTGAATTATAAGGTTTTAATTGATTGTTGATTCGTGTTAAGTGTTGTTCCTAGGCCATTGTACACTAACGAGGATGTCCAGTGTCCAATAAATAAATTGAAGAAATCTTCTTCTAAATTGGGACCGATGGATCTTCCAGGACAGGTGGGACACCTAATGACTCTTGTAGATTAGTATTCATTGTGGTATGTTTTAAAAATCCCTAACTTAACTGAGATATCAGTTGGTAGGATGAGTTCTTGGAATTGTATGACATAGTGACACGTAATGTGTTACGGTACAATTTTGACTTGTTTGTGATGAATGAAAAGACTACCTTTGATTGCTAAATTCTACATGTATCGATGTTATCTATCTGTTCTTGCTTCTTCCTAATGTTCGCATTAGTGATGCAACCATTGAACAAGTACTCATCTTGATTTGAGTTACGTTGTGGATTATTCTTTTTGAGTGCCATTGAGGTCACGAACCTCATGATTATTTGGCTAAGCTCATTTCCTATCATATTTAAGTTAGTTCTTGGTGAACAACTCTTCATCACTCTTTTGTAGATCACTCATTGTTTTTATAAGATAAAATAGTATTTCTTGAGAAAAATTGAATTTTCATCACTATATGGATTATTTAAAGTGAGACTTATAAATAATCATTATTGAAATAAAGTTGATTATGAAATACCTTGGAAAACATAATTGTTTCCATAACAAAGAACATCTTTGTAAATTTATTTTTGATTCTTATTTAAGAATTAAGCATGAAAATGTTTTTATTATAAACATGATGATAAAATTTTGACGAACTGAGTATTGCATCGTTAATCTTGAAATTGTGTATAGTTGCGCGCCTACATACAATTTGGAATGGACCATGCAAGGCTGATTAGTAGTCACCATAAAACTGATTAATAAACACTACATTTTCTTTAAAGATTGTGAAAGATTGAAATTTTGTGAGATCTGTAAGAAGTGAAAAATAGGGACATATTGATAGGGACACCTACATATGTGCCCGTACTATTTATTCTTCTGAGTCGAATTTACTCATCTGTGGAAATTGTCTTATTTGACAAATTGATATTCCCTTCTTGTCCAATTCTCCCGTGGTGAGATTCTTAGGAAAAGTATATGATTACCGAGTGTTGATACCCGACTGGATGTATCGACGTTCCTATCACTTCTTTTGAATTGATTTCATTTGAATGACCTGGGTAACGATCCGAGGAGCTTTCGAATGCGTACTCAAATTATGAAAACATGGGATATATTCATATTCGTTAAACGTTTTCGTCTATATCTGATTTGAAATTCTCTCGCGTAGATATGCGTTGACCTTACCCTTTTAAGGTTATTTATGTCTCCTGATATCCTTGAATTTGTGAAGGATTATGAGTTATTATTAGTCTTTTGAGAAGTTCACATCTTATCGACAACAATAAAAATGAAAAGTTGATAGTGCCAGTAGAATGGATTGATTGATTATGACATGACGACATTGTCTTAATTTATGGGAACTCGAGTAGAATTCCCCTAAAAGATAAGATGTTGATTATCAAAAATGATCTAAATAATTCTTGATGGATGACCATATCCTGCATTTAGACTTGAAAATATACCATGAATGGTTACGAACTAGTCATAGATATTATAATCTAGAAAGAACTTAAAGAAAATTTATTAAAAGATGTTTCTGTTATCTGAAACTTTAGGAGGTATTTAGTGGTGAATTACCTAGACTTTTGCCAATAAGGCAAGTTGAAATTGGTATTGATTATATTCCCGGTGCTGCACTTGTGGCTTGTGCACTGTACGTCGGCACCATCTGAATTAAAGGAATTCTCGTACAACTGAGAGAGTTGTCGGAGAAAGCTTTTATTCTACCAAGCTCGTCATTATGAAGAGCTATGGTGTTATCATTCCTTATATTTATTTGTTGAATTACCGTGAACTAAGTAAATTGACGATTAAAATTTATATCCACTACCCAAGATGATAGATTGTTCAATAATTTACAAGGTTCTAGCGTATGTTCTAAAATTTTTGATCCTCGGCATGGTTATCATCAATTTCGCATCCGCGAAAAAGATTATCTATTCCAATCACTACATTCAGGACTCGTAATGAACATTATGAGTTTCACGTGATGTCGTTTGGATTGACTAATACACATGTAGCATCCATAAATTTGGTGAATCACGTGTGTAGGCTGTAATTTGATAAATTCATGTTTGTGATCATTAAGAACCATCTGTTTGTTTATAAGAATAATAATGAGTTAATAATTATATATAGACTATCCTAGATTGGCCGAACAATGAAAACCTGTACCTCGAATATTTAACATGTAATTTAAGGCTTAATCCTTTACATTATTTGATCGTGTAATTAATGGAAAATGGAATATATTGACTCTTCAATAATTGGAACCATTAAGGCTTTGGGTTTTATCAAAAAGAAAATAGAAATATGTTTTGACAAATGTTTTAACAAAGGATTTTTAAGGGATTATTTCCTTATACACAAATCATTTAACTAAACTCCTATTTAAGGGTAAATGTTTGTGTATACCTCAAGACAACCTAAGAGGGATTGAGGAAACCGTTAAACCATGACTTAAAATTTGAAAGGACAATTTTTTCTTTTCAACTAAGAAAATTTTTACCAAAGAATAAACGAAGGTTTTTCGAATATTTACGGATCTTACTAATTATTTTCGATAAATCAACAAAAATTGTGTTAATTAAATTCAAATTTATTTTGAACATTTTTATATAATTGGACAAACTGAGAAAATTTAAAAACTTTTACGTTTACGTTTCATAAAAATTAAATATTTATTATTTAATTACTTGTAATAATTATCGACGCTTTAAACGTCGGATTGAGCAAAGCTGATAAAAATAATAGTTGAGATAGAACTAAGACTTAGAAAATGTGAAGAAAGAATTTTTGAATAAATACGGTCATGATAATTATTCCATCTAGGAAAGTGAACGTAATTACTGACACATTATGTAGAAAAGATAAAGAACCAATTAGGATGTGTTCCCTAATAATGACTATGCAAAATAAATTGCCAAACAATATAAAAATAAACAATGCTTGTAAGAAGGATAATATAGATAATAAAAAGGGGTTTCACGGCTAATATGAACCATTAGAATTGAGTAGCCGATGGCGTTAAATGTTTTAAAGGCTGCTTGTGGTTGCCTGAATATAGAGGATTGTGAGATATAGTCATGTTGGAATCTCGTAAGATTAAGTATTCTATTCCTGTCATTTCTAACTTAATGTATCTTTAGCTGAAGAAGTTGTACTGATGGTAAATTATGAAGGCATACATCGCCTCATACATTAATAAACGTCTAACTATTGCAAAGGTCATCATCTGAATTTGATTCGATTTGGGTAATCGTCGACAGACTGACCAAATCTGCTAATATCATTCCTGTTAATGATAGATTCTTGATGAAGAAATTGACCCTTGTGTATTTAAAGGAGTTGTGTAAACATGGTGTGCCTGTATCGATCATCTCTATCAAGATCCTCGCTTCGCATCGAATTTCTAGAGATTTGCTCAGAAGTCATTGAGAACGAATCTTGATGAGAGTACTGTGTACCACCCCAATCGAAGGGACGAGGTAAAGTAACGATACAAAATACTAGAAGTCTTGTTTTATGTTTGAATGATTGACCTTTGGTAATAAACCGTATAATCTCTTTCCGTTGGAGATATTATCATTGATAATTATCATGTTAGGATCGATATCGAATCTTGTTAGGATCTAAATATAAGAGCATCTGTAAGCAGGAGTTGGGATGAAGACACCCGACATACACCCACTGTGAGTTTGACATGTCTTTTAGGTTTAAGGTTTCCTATAATGGCGAACCTAACCTTGCAAATTACCCAACCCGTGAGACCTGAAATGATTGTTGAAATTAGGATCTGATTATTGACTGTCGGTAGTAGGCAGGAGGTTATGAGAATATGAAATGTAGATCTTGAAGTGCCAGATGGGTAGCGAAGTTATGCCAAAAATTTTAACCATGGAAAAATGAATTGATGATCTGAAAGATCATGGGATATAAGTCCCCGTTGTATGGGACCATTGAGATGATGTAAAAGATTGGTTTGAAAGGCATATAAGCTGGATCTAGCCTAGGACTTCAAGAGCTGCATGAATTATGTTTCGTATATCGAACTTGATAAAATTTCTATCAAGTGAGAATCTGATCACTTCTTGATAAAGTTTAGATTGAAAAGTTGCATTCATCAAAAACCCGTGAACATCATGGATAGAGAAAGTAAGTCAATATTAAGCCTGATCTTATTCCCGTAGTTATGTTTGATGAAACTCGCATATTGTAATGAATTACACTTGTGAGAAAAGACCGAATGTGGAGGAAATACCCACATGGCTTTAACTCTATAAGAAGCGAGTAGTGAGATAAGATGATCTTTGAGGACAAAGATCCTGTTTAGGGGTAAATGCTGTGACAATCCGTCAATTTATGGTTGATATTTTATTCTCAAGTGTTATTTAAAAACATTATATTAAATGTTATATTATGAACTCACTTATTTTTGGGAAGAAATTTGGATTTACGTCTTGAAGTAGCATCGACTACGTCTAAACCGGAGGATTCTACGTTACGTGCTTACGTTTACATACGCCGTTTTGGTGACAGTTCGACATTTCAGAAAATAAATTTATCCGTGAATATTATTTTGGAATTTCAAATTTGTGTTGGTTCATAAACTCACAAATTTACGAGAAGAGATTAGGACTTACGATTATAATTTAACGTCCTTTACGACTAAACCGGAAACCTTAGGATTACGTATTTACGTTTTTGAAATCCGCTTTTGATGAGACAATTTTTATTAGATTCGTTTTGTGCCGTTGATTCATAATTTATTAAAACGTTTTTCGTAAAACGACCCGAGGGCACGCAAATCGAGGAAACTAGAATCGAGGAGTACCCGTAATTAAATGGGGATGAGACAAGATAAACTTGTCCCACCCCCACACATGGGACGACAACAAGTATACAACACACCACATTTGGTGTCATTTTTATATAAGCTAGATAGACACTTGTCCATATAGTCTTCCAAACCACTTAAACTTAAAACAACAACACCAAAACCACTCACTTCATTTGCAACTCATGCAAACCACCATTTTCGTCTCTTCTCTCTCTAAATTTCGTCCATACCACCCCTAAAACACCCTCATTTGATCAAATCTAACCATGAAATCCTATGTTATTCACATATATGATGCAGCCCTTTTCAATCTCTATTGATTTGTGGTGATTTTAACATCCAAGGAGAAGATTTGGTGATGTTCAAGGGCTGATTTCTACATGAAGTTTACAAGTATTGGTGGCCTTGAAGATTGGTGTTGATCTATCACAAGTTCTTCCATCAAAAATCCAATCCTTGATGAATACCTACACAATCTTGGTGGTATAAAGATTGTTCTTCCCATCCTCTTGTTATTTTGATTATGTACTCATGTATTTTATTTCTTATTCTATATGTATATGATGAATATATGATGATAAAATGTTGTGTGGGGATCAAGTGTTGATAAATATGATTAAAGAGATGAAAAACCAAAAGAAACAAGGCTAAAATCTTGCTTAAATTGTTGGCTGTATGAAAACAGTAAGTAACCAAGTTATAAACTGATAAAATTGCATGGTGGAATCCATTTACAGTAAGTGTTAGATGTCATACACATGTGAGAGTTGGCCATACAATGGAATCATAAAAATGAATGAGATATGATCAAAACAAGTTTAGAGTGCAAATCTGAGTACACTGTTTTGGACGAATTTTATAAAATACTTAGAAGTTTATACATCAGTAGATATAAGGGAATAAAATAAAGCACATATCATGTAGAATATGTCATAAAAATTTGGGGTTCTATCTCCATGTATAACTCTAGATATGATCATTTTAGTAAACAAGATTTTTAGGACTGATTTTATGAAATTAAAGTTTAATATTATTATATAAGCACTCAAATAAATATAGTATAAAATGTGAATTAAAAACCACTAACTTATATATTTCATTTATATAAAAATTCATAAGGATAAATAAATGGACATTATATAAAAATGGTAGTTTGGTAAGTTTTATAAGTTATAAAAAGTATATACTAAGTTTTACGTCTTTTCGGCTAAAACCAAAAGATTAACGTTTTTGTTAAATAAAACTTAGACGGTTGGACCCGTCTAATGTAAACTTTTATAAACTCATATATAAACATATATAACAAGTAAACACCGATAAAACCCGAGCTTTACAACATATAGACATTAACGGGCCAAAGTAGCCTTAATGGACAATAAACCCGACTAATTTGGTAAAACACTTATAAACTTATTTATTGGGCTTAACCCATTTGGGACCAACATATAAAGTATAATTGGGCTAATGAATAGTATTGGGCTTGTAATAGGCCCATTGGGCTTCAAAATGTAAACAAGTTGAACTAGTGTAACTAGTCTTGAAAATTACCAACACATAAACACTATAATGAATGAGTAAAGATGTATAAACCCACTTGATCATCATCATATATATAAAATCATCATATGTATACATAATTATTATTTTGATAAAGTCATTGGACAAAAGTCTAAGACGTGTATTATTTGTCTAGGTTTCCGTGATTGAAGCACGCCGTACATCCAAATCGCCGATAATCGCCTTCCCACATCAACGTGAGTTCATAGCCTCGCACTCTTTTAAATGTTTTTTATGAAATGTTTCATAAACCCGCGAGGGAGATAACATGTTAGTTTTTATAAAATAGGACACTATTTGTCCCGATTGTTTGTTTATTGATTTGGACCCGAATGATTGTATGACCCGATGAATGATTAAATGACCCGATAGATGAAATGAAATGGATTATTAAAGTTAGGTTATGTCACTAAAAGTCCCATTAGCATGAATTGTGAACTATCGGGATTTGGTAGACGCTTATGCATATAATAGTACTATTTGGGGACGATCACCCCAGTTCGCGCCTTGACGGTTGATCCCCGTCGTGCCACATTGATTGGTAAGCGAATTTATGTATGAGAAGATTTACACAAGCGTGATTATTGTGACGACACGCTAACTTAGATGGGCAAATCGAGTATCGGGTTAGCTACCCGTTGTTGTGATAGTAAGGTAACAATGTCATGCGGCTTATAATAATCCAAAAATAACGAAACTACTGCTATATGCATTGAATTATGATATATTGCCTGACTAGCAATACAGGGTCTTACTACTGATATTATGTTCGTGTTTTGGTTTTCATAACCATATTCATATAATGGTTTTTATTTAACTTTATACAACGTTATAAAACGTATTGTATGATGTTTTTAACGACAATGGTTCGTATAATGATTTTGAAGGCGAAAGCCTATATTATGATTTTTGGTGAAGATTTGTATAAAATGACTTTGGCTATTTTATGGCCGATTGCAAAGATTTGTACAAAATGATTATCGGTAATAATTTTATACCGATGCTATATTGATGGATTTAATTAAAACTCTATGAATTCACTTGGCGTTTTCGCTGACCTTTTCTTTTAACATGTTTTATCTCAGGTATTTGAAGGTAATTCTCGGGAAGACAACAAGAATTCATGGCCCGCACTTAAATAATAATTTCCATTCAAATACTTTGTAAAACATGTATGAAATACAATGACTTGGGACCTATGTAAATTTGATATTTATGAATGGAAATGCTTTATTATTAAACGACGCGATTTTTAAGCGTTGTCTATGATGTGAGTAATGTGCTATCCCGTAACACCAACGAGTCTTCCGCTGTATTGAATTGTAAAAATTTGGGGGTGTTACAAATATTGTATTTCATTTTTAGTGTATGCGTACTCGATCTTCGTCTTATCCTGACCCCGAGACTCGTAGAGACTTAGATATGGCCGGTGTGCATAATAATAACAATCCACCTCACCCCCACATGAATAATAACAATCCACCTCACCCCAACATGAATAATAACAATCCACCTCACCCCAACATGAATAATAACAACCATGACCCTCAACCCGACCTTCGTACGATGGAGGAGCTATGCCAACCAACTATGAATGGACGTGGAGGACCGATTGCGCCGATGCAAATCACGGCTCCCGAATTTTCGCTGAAGCATCACATGATCCAACAAGTTCAAAATGCTTTCCCATTTCGCGGATTACCTGATGATGATGCCAACAAACACCTCGATAAATTAATAACCGTCACTCAAAGCATGAAATTGCTCGGTGTTTCTATGGATTTTCTCCGCCTTCATCTTTTTCCACACACTTTATCCCACCATGCTGAAAAATGGTTTGATCGTCTTCCTAAACATTCGATTCATACATGGGACGAGATGACTCAGATATTTTTGTCGCGATACTTTCCACCATCTATGGTCACTAGTCTTCGGAATCAAATCAATGCTTTCACTCAAGAACCCGATGAGTCTCTTTTCGATACTTGGGAACGTTATAATGTCTTGATCGATCGTTGTCCTAATCATAATATGCCCCCCTCACTTTAATTGATACTTTCTACAATGGTTTAACTTTTCGTGATCGTGATACGATTAATGCAGCCGCCGGTGGTACATTTATGAAAAGAAGACCCGAGGAGTGTAGAGAGATTATAGAGAACATGACCACTCATGACAAAAATTGGGATTCGTCCACATCTTCAAGAAATAATCTGAGGGCCAATGTTTCTTTTACTTCATCAAACCCCGAGATAGCCAAACTCACCCAACTCACACGCCAACTAGCCGAGATGAACAAAAATTTCTTAACCATGGCTACGAACCAATTTCAACAAGTTAAAGATGTAACACCTTCTTGTGAGACTTACGGTGGTCCTCATTCATACACTGATTGTCCTTCTACTCATGACAATCTGGAAAACGTATATGCGGCTTATGGTAACTTTTCCACGGGAGGCTATCAAGCACGTCCTCAAGGTGACCGGAATTTGCTAAGTTATCGTTCCAACAATTTTCTTTCACCACCCGGTTTTCCTCCTCAAACCAAAACAACTTCAAACGCAACAAGCCAAATCAACCTCGAGCTCCTAATCAATATCAACCCCAAAGAAACCCATATCCACCTCAAGGAAATAATCAAGTTTACCAACAACCCACCTATCAACCACCCGCTTACCAAGCTCCCCCTCCAAACCTACCCACGACATTTAATCACGAGGTTGAAACTTACATGATGACTAATGACGCGCTGGTGAAGAATCTTCAGAGCCAAATTATTAACTTGAAAGGTGACATGGCGAAACAAGGGAATGATCTTCAAGCCGAGCTTAGGAATGACATGCGAAACTCTTTAAGAAATTAAACGAATGACTTAAGGGATAGGATGGCTAGTTTCTTCCCAAGTAATCAACCCTCTGCTTTGGGTTCTCTTCCGAGTAACACTGTTGCTAATCGAAGAGGGGAGATGAAAGCAATCACCACCCGAAGTGGAATAGGCTATAAGGAACCCGATATTCCTACACCTACTCCAGTGATTGTGACAAAGGATAACGAGCAACCTTCCCCAATTCCTTCACCTTCCAACCCCACCCCTCCTCCACCCAAGGATGTGAGTGATCAATCCATTCCAAAGCCTTCATCTCAACCCGACATACCTTATCCTTCAAGGTTGAGGAAAGAGAAGTTGAAGAACAAGGATGATATTCAAGTTTCAAACTTTCTTAAAATGTTTAAACAATTGAATTTAAACATCTCCTTTGCCGAGGCGCTCGCTCACATGCCTAAATATGCTAAAATGTTTAAATATCTTCTAAGTGACAAAGAAAAACTTCTTGATATTTCTCAAACCCAACTTAGTAAGAATTGCTCCGCGGTTCTTTTAAGGAAATTACCAACCAAACTTGGTGATCCGGGTCGCTTTCTCATTCCTTGCAACTTTCCAGGGGTAGAGAATTGTATGGCCCTAGCTGATCTAGGTGCTAGTATCAACTTAATGCCATTAAGCTTTTGGAAACAATTATCTCTACCCGAGATAGTCCCCACACGAATGACATTGGAGTTAGCTAACCGTACGGTTGCTTATCCGGTGGGGATAGCCGAAGATGTCTTCGTAGGTGTCGACAAATTCACCTTTCCAGCGGATTTTGTTGTCGTTGACTACGAGATGGATCCCCGTGTTCCATTAATCGTAGGACGTCCATTCTTGAGAACCGGTCGCACTCTTATTGATGTAGCCGTGGGCGAATTAATCATGAGAGTTGGTGACGACAAAATCGTATTCAACATGGGTAAACTTTCTAAGCAACCTTATGAACACGAGACCGTTTATTTTATTGACGTACTTGATGAGGCTTGTGAAGAACATTTCAAAGACGCTTGTAAAAGTGGTTTTTCTTCTCTACCCATTGTTGAGACCGTTGCCTCTATTGCTCCATCATTGACTCCATTTGGAGAAAGTGATTTTCTTTTGAAAGAATTTGAAGCAAATTTAGGGGATGTGGACTTAAAATATGACGATTCTCCCTCCGATTGGGATGAAAACATTCGTACCATTGACAAAATTCTCAATGAGGACCATATTTCTCCACCTTCTCCTAAGGAAGTTACAAACGATGATCCGAATTTGACTAAACCTTCCATTAACAATCCTCCGGATTTAGAGCTTAAGGATTTACCATCTCATCTTGAATACGTTTTCCTAGAAGACAATAAGAGGTTACCCGTCATCATTGCAAAGGACTTAAAAGAGGATGAAAAATCCCGACTTATCGATGTGCTCAAAAATCATAAGAAAGCAATTTCTTGGAAAATTTCCGACATCCGCGTAATTGATCCTAACTTTTGCACTCATAAAATTGTCATGGAAGATGACTTTAAACCCGCAATCCAAAGCCAAAGAATGGTTAATCCAAAAATTCATGACGTCATCAAGAAAGTAGTTATCAAACTTCTAGATGCCGGAATGATTTACCCTATTTCGGATTCGCCATGGGTTAGTCCCGTCCATTGTGTGCCTAAGAAAGGCGAAATAACCGTTGTTCCCAATGAAAACAACGAGTTGATTCCTACTCGACTTCTCACGGGTTGGCGAGTTTGCATAGACTATCGCAAACTCAATGATGCCACTCGTAAGGATCATTTTCCTCTTCCTTTCATGGATCAAATGCTTGAGCGTTTAGCGGGTAATGAATACTATTGCTTCTTAGACGGATTCTCCGGGTATTCAAATTCCTATCGATCCAAAAGACCAAGAGAAAACCACATTCACTTGTCCTTATGGAATATTTGCTTACAAAAGAATGCCTATCGGCTTATGCAATGCTCCTGGGACTTTCCAAAGGTGTATGATGGCTACATTTCATGACCTGGTTGAAGAAACTATAGAAGTATTTATGGACGATTTCTCGTTCTATTGTGATTCTTTCTCATCTTGCCTTGACAATATAGAACGTATGCGTAAACGGTGTGAAGACACTCGTCTCGTTCTTAATTGGGAAAAATGCCATTTCATGGTAAAAGAAGGCATTGTTCTAGGTCATAAAATTTCCAAAGCAGGTATCGAAGTCGACCGTGCTAAAGTTGACGTCATTGCTAAGTTGCCTCCACCTACCACTGTCAAAGGAGTTAGGAGTTTTTTAGGTCATGCGTATTTTACCGTTGTTTCATCCAAGATTTCTCTAAGATAGCTCGTCCTATGACTCACCTTTTAGAAAAGGATGCTCCTTTCATCTTTTCTCAAGAATGTCTCGACTCTTTTGAACTTCTTAAAGGTAAATTAACTAAGCCACAGGTCTTAGTCTCTCCAAATTGGGAGTTACCTTTCGAGCTCATATGCGATGCTAGTGATTTCATGGTTGGAGCGGTTTTAGGTCAGCGAGTGAACAAACATTTCCAAACAATCCATTATGCTAGCAAGACAATGACGGGGGCTCAATTGCATTACCACTACCGAAAAGAGATTTTAGCTGTAGTGTATGCTTTTAAGAAATTCCGCCCCTATCTTGTACTTTCCACCACCGTCATTTACACCGATCATTCCGCCTTGAAATACTTGTTGACCAAGCAAGATGCTAAACCGAGACTCCTTCATTGGGTTTTGCTCCTACAAGAATTTAAAATCGAAATTCGCGATAAAAAGGGGGCGGAAAACCTAGCCGCAGATCATCTTAGTCGACTCGAGGATCCTTATCAAGGGGAACTTCCAAATCAAGAGATTAATGTATCTTTTCCCCTTGAGGCCTTAATGACTATTAACTCCAAACTTGACGATACCCCATTGTTTGTGGACATTGCAAACTATTTAGCGGGTGGTGTTCTTATGGAAGGGTTAACGTCCCAACAAAAGAAAAAATTCTTTAAGGATATTAAACACTATTATTGGGACGACACTTACCTTTTCAAGCAATGTGCGGATCTTTTTATTCGTTGGTGTGTTGATGGACCGACAGCTTTACTAATCCTTGAAGCTTGACACAAAGGACCCACCGGTGGTCACTTTGGTCCTAACTATACCGCGAAGAAAGTTTTCGACTCCGGATTTTTTTGGCCCACCATTTATCATGACGCTCATGAAATGGTTAAGAAATGTGATGCTTGCCAAAGACAAGGCAAGATCACACATAAATATGAGATGCCTCAAAATTTCATCCAAGAATGTGAAATCTTTGACGTATGGGGCATCGACTTTATGGGGCCATTTCCATCATCTAAAGGGAACAAGTACATCCTTGTAGCCATTGGATACGTATCCAAATAGGTTGAAGCAAAGGCTTTACCTACTAATGATGCTAGGGTGGTTGTGAACTTCCTGAAACAATTATTTGCTCAATTCGGTGTTCCTCGTGCTATCATTAGTGATCGTGGGACTCCTTTTTGCAATGACCAGTTTGCTCGAGTCATGGATAAGTATGGTGTCAATCACCGTCTTTCCACCGCGTATCATCCACAAACTAATGGTCAAGCCGAGATCTCTAACCGTGGACTTAAGCGAATCTTAGAGCGTACCATGGGAGACCATCGTGCCTCATGGGCTGATAAGTTAGATGATGCTTTGTGGGCTTTACGTACCGCTTATAAGACACCTATTGGTTGTACTCCTTATCGCCTTGTGTACGGAATGGCTTGCCACCTCCCCATTGAGTTGGAGTTAATTAGGCCTTGAAATGGGCTAATTTTGATATCAACAAAGCCGGTGATCTTAGGAAAATCCAACTTAATGAACTTAATGAACTGAGAAATGAGGCTTATGAGAATTCATTGATCTACAAGGAGAAAACCAAGCTCATTCATGATTCTAAGATTAAGAACCGAGAGTTTCACATAGGTGATCAATTTTACTCTTTAACTCTCGGTTGAAAATCTTTTTGGACAAGCTTAAATCTCGTTGGTCCGGTCCATTCACCGTTGCTAAAATCTTCCCTTATGACACCATTGAGTTATCGCAACCAAATGGGCCTAATTTTAAGGTGAATAGCCAGCGTGTTAAGTTGTACTTCGGTGAGGACATCTCTCATGAGATGATTCCATCCCTCGCCACATTTCCCTTGAATTAGTTCTGGGCCGAGTCAGGCTCGTGACTGGTTATCAAAATCAAGCGCTTCTCGGGAGGAAACCCGTTGATATATCCTTTACCCGTTTTCATAATAAGTGTAGGGGGAGTTACATAGGTGTTTGTTGTCTTGTTTCTTATGATGTGCAGGGATTAAAGCTTTCAAAGGGCACTTTTGATGATATTTGACGACCCGTGATCCCGTGTACTCGTCTTCCCGGTTCTATCCTAAACTTTTGTGATTCAATATTTCATATCTTATATGTTGACATTGACATCACTTTAGTTGTCCTTTCCCTAGCAAGATTTAAACAAAGTGCACAATGTCCTAAGTGTAGGGGAGTTTAGTCCCCCATGCTTAAACATTGAGGACAATGTTTATATTAAGTGTAGGGGGACTTCTATCGAAGTTAAGTGTGCTTTTCCATGAATTTGTCCTCATTTTAACCAGAAAATTAAATTTTTCGACATTTTTCAAAATTCTTGATCTATTTTGGCATAGTAGTATTTTTCATTTATTCTCTTTTATGTTCTTTCCTTTTGTTATCGCATCGTATGTATATATTTAATTTCAAAAATAAAGTCAAAAGAGAAAAATAAAGTTGAATAAAATGGTTTTAAAAAGTTTTGATGTCTTTGATATATTAGGGCCGTCATGAATCTTTTGACTCAACCCGAGTTTACTTATCTAAGTTTCCTCTAGCCAGTATCCTTAACGTGTTTAAGTCAAGTTATGCTAAGCTTTTATATAGGGAACTTTAAAACGCGAAAGTCTTAACTCATACGGGTTAAGAACAAGAACTTTTCGCAAGTTCCTATAATTGATCCTAGAAAGTCGTTTATCAAGGGAACTTTAAAATGCGAATTCTAAACTTGAAAAAGTCTAAGAAGTTGCAAGATCCTATTGACGACTTGAAAACCCAAAACTTTGATTTAATAGGCTAACATCCACGAGTCTCATTCCTTGAGATTTTAAATTGTGGAGAACGAGAAATGATAGAGTCAGTTATAAGTTTGGTATTCTTTCATAAATTTATGTGAGTTAATTATGAGCTTTTTCTCCCATCGCTTGTTAATAAATATAATTGCAATAAGTAAGGTCGTACGATTTGAAAAGTTACTTAGCTTCTAGCATAATATCGTTTAAAAGTTGCTCGGTATTAATTAGAGTTCATAGCCAAGGCATAACTTATTGAAGCGGGATGCGAAGATTGGCGAGTCCAAAAAGGCCCTAACAAGGCATGAGGGCTACATTTTGTTGCTAAAGATCCAAAGTGATGTGAAGAATCATTTATCAAAAATCAATATGAAGGATCGAGACACACGACGAAAAGCAAATACTCCCCTAAAGATCATGGAGAAGTCTATCCGAAAAGACCCTAGCAAGGTATGAGGATAAATAGATTCAAGTCCTAGAAGGAGGCGGATCGTTGTATATCAAAATCCTAAATAAATATTGGAGAAAAATGAAGAAGTCGTGGTCCAAGTTTGAAGAATATCTCAAAAACTTCAAATGAAGAAATTCCTATTATGAAGAGAAGACCATTATTTCTAGATCATCTCTCAAGATTCGAAGTATGAAGTCAATGCCAAATATCGATCCGAGAAAGGTCTCAAATCGTGAAGCGAGTTATGCCAAGATATGAACTTTATGAGGTTTCGAGAAGCAGTTTTAAAAGATTTTGTCCTTTAGCTAACTATTGATTAAATCAACCTCCTTTATTTTCAGCCTAAATAATTATCGAAATAAGTCAACAATGCATCCTCGTGATCATTCAAGACAACAATAAAATATAAGAGATACACCTAGGAATAAGGGAGTCTAAGAGAATAATTAAGCCACATGAGTTTGTGTTAGCTTGCTAACTTATAATAACAATGATCTCGTTTTTAAGCTTGGTATGGGGAAGGTGAGACTTGAGAGTGATAAACATTCATGACAACCAAAGCCCTAATGTAAGTCTTTGATTTCTTTACATGTTTTCTTCCTTCAAATATTTTGTAATTTTCTATCTCTTTTAGTTTCCTTAGTGTCTAGTGTTTAATAAAGGCCAAGGTGGGTTAATTATGATGGAAAATGTAAATCTTGCTTAGTAACTAATGCATTGCATGATGGCATTGCAATGGTCAAGTGTAGGGGATTTGATAGGTGTGGAAACACCCATCCTTTTACCACTTAAAAAATTTAAAAACAAGACCATAACGTGTATTTAATGTCGTAAAAGTCGGAATTATGCGTGGTTTGTGTTTTTGTTGTGATTTAGGACCAAAATGTGAAAAAGGAATAAAACACGGGCTTTCACGGGCTTTTATCGAAGAAAAAGACAAAAGACAAAAGACAAAGTCAAAACATCAAGAGTGCAAGAAGAACGGAAGTGAAAGGCCTATTATGAAGATTTATCAAAGAAAAAGTCTAAAGACAGAAGTTTGACGAAGTCGAAGAACCAAGTCAGCTAAAAGAAGAAAATTAGAAGACGAGTTCGTTTTATCATTCGACAAATCATGAGACAAAGTCGAGAAAGACGAGTTATTTAAAAAGACGAGAAGAAGAAAGAAAGAAGGAAGCAACACACCACACCTCCCCTGTCCTATAAATAGTCTTTTATTTCCTTCATTTTGGAGTGAGTCATTTTTTTCCATTTTCTTTTTAGAGAGAAGTAGGAGAAGTTTCTTCTACTTTCTCTCTCTAGATTTCTTTCATTTTCTTTCAAGTTTATCATGTAAGTCTTTAATCTTGTTTTGAATCTTTAATCTTTAAGTTTAATCTCAAACTTTTCACAATCTATCTTATTCTACCTTTCTTGTTTTAAGTTTGATTTTGATTCGACTAAAGTAATTAACGTGTTTCATCTTGATGTTTGTTTGATTAAAGTTCTTATTTTTCTTGTTGTTCTTATCAATTTTTATTCGATTGGGTGTCTCACCTTATTTTGCTTTTTGCTTATTTCGTGTTTAGCTTATTTCTTTTTAGTGTTTTCAAAAGTTTAATCTTTTTAAAGCTTATTTTAAAAATCTTGCTTATTTAGTGTTTTGAATGTTTTCATCCGTGATTATTTAGTTCTTCTTATTATTAAGTTGGTTTAGTTTTGGTAAGTGCTTATTAGGAAGTGCTTATTCGGTTCTGCTTATTGTCATTTTACATTCCATCGTAATATTTGCAAGGCTTTTACTTGTTCCGATCTAGTTTCGTGATCGCATAAACCTAAGGGTTTCTACTTGCGATCAGAAACTACGATCAAAGACTGTGATCATAACTAAGATCACACACTGCGATCACACATTGCGATCTAGGTTGCGATTACAGACTGCGATCCCTGGTGCGATCGTCTGTTGCGATCGAGGTCACGATCTGAGTTTCGATCGTGGTTAAGATCGTCTGTTGTGATCAAGGTCACGATCTGAGTTGCGATCGTGACTACGATCGCTTGTTGCGATCTAGACTAAGATCTAGAGTAAGATCCAGACTCCGATCGCGTGCTGCGATCGTAGGGTGCGATCTGACTACAGTTTTTGGTTATTTTACTTAGTTATTTTTCGAAGTGTATTTCTTTCCCGCAACTTTTTTCGATTTTAATTTTAAATTATCTTATCTAATTTTATTTTCACATTAACTTTTAATTAAGTTTTTAATTAAGTGGAGAAAGTTTTTATAAATCTTATTTTATTTTTTGTCAAATTTAATTTTATATTGTCTTGTCTTAGTTTATTTTTAACTTACCTTTTATTAAGTCCTAAACTTGTTTAATCTCTTTATATTTATTATTTGTCTTAATTCATTTTAGTAGATATAGATAACCAAAAGCTCCCCCTTTTTGTGACCAAAACCGATAAGTCCACCTTAAACCGCGATCAATTCGATTAGATACCAAGAACGAACGAGTACACTGAAACTCCACACACACAAATCAGTCATATTAGCATTTCCCCACTAAAGGAAAAAAATGCACGGGCTCCAAGCCCAAGGTTCCTTAAATAGACCCGCGGTTCTTTATTGATAAGTAACCGCGTAGACAATTAAGGAACTGCGGGTATTTATGACAGTTGCACTTTGCCCTATAAATAGTGGATCATTTCTAGCTTCTCTTTCAACCCTTTTTGCACAAATCTTTCTGTTTTCTCACACAACTTAATCCTTGATTAGTAGTTTGATTAATCTTGTTTTAAGATGTGATTCTCTCCTTCAATCCTCTCATCCTATCAAGTGCAAAGAGAAGAACACTTTCATCACTATGAAGTGTTGTATTCACAACGTGATAAAGATCTCTCCTTCTAGATCAAGTCATTGTTTTCCTACTATGTATATATAGAAGATCCAAGTTGTGGGTACACTTGGATGTGGGTAGTAGATCCAAGATATGGGTATCCTTGTATTAGGTGTTAGTTGTGTAGATCCAAGTTTGTTAATACTTGGATATAGTGTTAGAGTCATAGATCTAAGCGGTGTGTACTTAGATCGATATGGTTTATGTGTTTAGGCCATAAAACACAAGGTTTGTTATGTTGGGCCATATAACATAACTAGTGTGAAGATTAGTGTAGATCGGTATAGTTTGGTCCTACCTAAGATTAGGTCTCAACATCTAGCCTTGTGTCGGAAAATTGTGAAGTAGGCGACGTGTGTCGATTGGTCCTACCTAAGATTAGGACTCGACATCTAGCTTAGTGTCAAAAATGGTTTAAGAAACGTATATGGTTTTCTCTGGCTTGAAAGGAGTTTTGTTGAATTGTGAAGTAACTCTCGAGTTAGGTACTCGAGGAGTGGAGTAGGGCGAAGAGTGTGGAAACCTTGGTTTCCGGATCTTTGAAGCAACTAGGAATGCACCATGTTCATATGATTATACAATCAAAGCGGAATTAGATCATGACACATTAACAAGGTGTTTAGGCACAATAACACATAAATAAAACAATTGGATTGCCCATTATATTAATAATCAACAATCACTAGACGTGTATACATTGAATCCCACGTCTAGTCGACACACACTTTAGGTTTACATTGTATATGAATTGAATGAATAAAACCTAATACCCTTGGTTACTTTTATAGTGTAAGGATTAGGGTTTACAAGAGATAATGATGAATAAACAAGTAAATCTTCTATTTAAATAAACTTATGCAGAATATCTTTTGCATGTTTATCTAAATAGAAGCTTCCATAAGCTTCTTTGTCTACGTTTTGTCAATGCTTGAATTGCATGTGACAATGCTTGGATTGCACACGACAATGCTTGAGCCATCAACGCCTAATTTGCTCTTATCAACGCTTGATTAACTCTTGACAACGCTTGGACAATTTCTTCATGTTTTCTTCGTTTTTGAGTTTCTGCCACATCAACTTTTTGACCCAACAATCTTCCCCTAGTTGATAGTGGCAAAACTCTATGTGTATCTCTTGTAAGTTATACATGATCTTCAAATTGCTTCCCCTCAAGTGTAGCACGTATTTTCTTCCCCTTTTTGTCACATCAACAGGGAAGTAAACAATGTTGCAATCTTTGAAGATTCTCCATATGTAGCTCTATGTAATGATCTTGAAGAAAAATAAATAAAGTATTCTTGATGTAGAAGTAGAATAACCCAACCTTGTGTTCCATGTCTTGTACTATCCACGTGACTAAGAACTTATACTCATGGAGCTAAGTATAAGTAGACCTCGATCTCTTGTCAATATTCTCATCCTTTGTGAGACACTGAGCACGATAATGTAACTCCTTCAAGTGTTATGACAAGCCTTCATCACCAATCATGTAAAGCACGAACAAGTTATCTTTAAAGTCTATGACTGGGAGTGCACGACTTTAAGATATGATAGAACACAAACTCACGAAAATCTTCTTCAATTATCAAACTTACCATAAGAATTCTTCCCCTTAAGCCAACATCTCTTCATGACGAATTTAATGAAAGAACATCTTCATACCATATGTAACAACCTCTCACAAGGTTTAGCCCAATTACATAGTTTAAAATATCCATCAAATTCTCATGAATAGTTGCTAACTCGCTTTAAAATCATTAATCCTTGTAAAAATATCCGAGCCATAAATATCAACATGATATTCTAAATTAAAACGGAGATTCCATGTACCTTCGTGTGTATTTTCCTCCTTTTTGTGTGCTTAAAACGTCCAATTTTCTCAACAGCAGCAAACCTTGTGTTGTCCAATATCCTCTTCTTCCCAATATCTTTGGCAGTTGTATTGTCCGATATCAGACAATACCTATCAGCGTTGAAGTTCATATATCGGACGACACTGTCAATGCTATCAGCGTTGACTTATTCTGTCAGCGTCAAATTTTCACTCGTCAGCGTTAAATGAAATCTTGTCAGCGTCCACATCTTTTTCACTTGTCAATGTTGAATTAAATATCAACGTTACCTTTTCAACGTTAAATAAGTGAATAAAGCTTCTTTGATCGTGTAACCGCATGTCCATAGTAACCATGTGAACACTATTTTAACTTGCTTCTTAGATCGTGTGTATGCAGGTGTACTATAACCATGCGAATACAACTTCTTTCCACCAATGAGGAAGCTTTCCTCGTGTGAACATAAGTATCCTTTACCAATTTAAAAACGAATCTTTCTCCTTTGGCCGTGTGAACGCATAATATCTTCCACCAATAGGAAGACTAGAATCGTGTGAATAGAATATTTGTCCATATACCTTTTGCTGCCTTCAGTATACTTATGAGACACAAAGTACAAATACAGAATGTACCATGTGACAATTCGCTTACATCTTTTACTTTCCTTGCTGACCATAAACCCACGTGAATTCTTTTTCTTTTGGATCAAGCCACGTCTAGAAAACCGTTCAGCAAGAAAGGAAACAATATTCCTAAAAATTAGCATATTCACAATCACACTATCCCATAATCTTCGTAAATAACCACTGATTCCAAAAACAACCATATCAAAAACGTGTAGACCTTATTAAACAGCCATAAATCTTTGTCTTCAAACATGAGTATGATACATCATCCAGGCAACCATAATACTAGTGCATTATCACACATGATCTAGGGTTTAGAATTTGTTTATCGAAACCCTAATTAGGGTTTGTAAATAATCCTAGCTCGATTCTTCCATAATAACAGCCATAACTTCATAATTTTTCTGCTTTTTATGGTGATCTAGGGTTTGAGAAACCCTAGTTCATGATTTCATGTGAAAAGCAAAAACATTAATACCTTTAAACAGTGAACTTCGACCTTGAATAACGTCTTCATTAGAGCTCAGATTGAAAATCCCTTCGGTGAGATTCTAGACACAAGTGCCAAGAATCTACAGATCAAAAATCACAAAGATCCAACGGTTAACGAAGGAGAGATCGTGTTTTGAACATGGTTGTCCACAGAAAACTGCATTCACTCCCTGCTGACTTTGACGCTTAATAACTTTTGCCTGGGGATAAAACTCGACAATCCCTCCGGTGGATGTCTAGATATATGTATGTAGAACACACATATAATATTTCGTGACGATCCAACGGTTCAATCAAAAGTTATGACCTTCTGAATACTGCTGCGCACACAAAAACGTCCAGAAAAACCCTAGACGGATTTTTCTTTTCTTCTCGAAACACGAACACCTTGTTGGTCCTAGCATCACGAGCCACGAGGCTCTGATACCAATTGTGGAAACCTTGGTTTCCGGATCTTTGAAGCAACTAGGAATACATCATGTTCATATGATTATACAATCAAAGCAGAATTAGAACATGACACATTAACAAGGTGTTTAGGCACAATAACACATAAATAAAACAATTGGATTGCCCATTATATTAATAATCAACAATCACTAGACGTGTATACATTGAATCCCACGTCTAGTCGACACACACTTTAGGTTTACATTGTATATGAATTGAATTAATAAAACCTAATACCCTTGGTTCCTTTTATAGTGTAAGGATTAGGGTTTACAAGAGATAATGATGAATAAACAAGTAAATCTTCTATTTAAATAAACTTATGCAGAATATCTTTTGCATGTTTATCTAAATAGAAGCTTCCATAAGCTTCTTTGTCTATGTTTTTTCAATGCTTGAATTGCATGTGACAATGCTTGGATTGCACACGACAATGCTTGAGCCATCAACGCCTAATTTGCTCTTATCAACGCTTGATTAACTCTTGACAACGCTTGGACAATTTCTTCATGATTTCTTCGTTTTTGAGTTTCTGCCACATCAACTTTTTGACCCAACAAAGAGGAGCTTCGTTACCGAACCATTATAAATCATCGTGTCGGTACTTTCATTTACATTTGTGTCTTTACCTTTTTAGATGCATTTATTGTTGGGAATAAATATAAGTGTATTCATTAACCCTGCTAGTTGGTCAATGGTTCCCCTTCTAGAGTAAGTTCCCCCTGCTAAATAACAAAGGCAGGGGGATTGGTTCCCCTGATGAAGTCAAAGGCCCTGCCGCTAGAGATAAACTTGGAATAGATTATGACGCGTTTCAGTTACTACTCCGAGATACTTTCCAAGTTTGTTAGTAGTAATCTTGTTCGTGGGTCCTTGTACTATAAAAGGACCCACTAGGTTATCATGCAAAGTGTGTCTTTCTCTATTGTATTTCATTTCATACTTTAAGGTTTTTGTAACCCTAATACCATTATTGGGTATTCGTATATCTTTGATATATGAAAGTTTAACGTTTGCTTTAATCATTTGTTCTTGTGCTAAACACTACATTCCACATCTTGTTTAGTTACTTTGTATTGCAAAGTTTATCTAGTGTTAGATTGAATCTATTCTATCTATCACAACCCTTAAACAAGCTAAGGTTTAAGATCTGAGTTTGGGATCAACAAGTGGTATTAGAGCTTGTTGAGAAACTTTGATTAAACCAAGAACAAAACATCTCACACAATCAACATCAACCATGTCTTCAGATTCTAATTCATCCTCAACCAACAACAATGCTCTCAAACTACCCATTCTGGATCCTGAAAACTTTGAACTATGGGAATTCAGGATTCAACAATACCTCAAAATGGAACACTATGTTCTATGGGAAATCATAGAATTTGGTGATCAATTTCCAAAGACTGTGTAGGTTGAAGATAATGGTAAGTGAGAAGATAAAGGTAAAAGCTCCAAAGGTGAAGCCAAGAAGAAGTTTGCTTCTCTTGTTGACAAGGAAATACTGGCAAGAAGGCATGATGTCAGGGCTCATAGTTCCTTGCTGTTGGCCCTACCTGATAGACATCAGCTAAGATTCAGAAAGTACAAA
This sequence comes from Glebionis coronaria, assembly GCA_025667525.1. Lineage (NCBI taxonomy): Eukaryota > Viridiplantae > Streptophyta > Magnoliopsida > Asterales > Asteraceae > Glebionis > Glebionis coronaria. Next base: position 252,378 of record JANFOE010001486.1, on the reverse strand, counting down.
ACAGCTAAGGAACTCTGGGAAGCAATAGGCAAAACCTTTGGAGGAAATGAAGCTACAAAGAAGAAGAAGAAGAATCAAATGCTTGATCAATTTGCTTCTTTCAAAGCAATTGGTAATGAAGCAATTAGTGCTATTTACAATAGGCTTCAAGATATGGTGGCTCAGTTGGAGTTCTTTGAAATTGAAGTGACAAGAGAATAGGTGAATACCAGGTTTCTTAACAGTCTTCAGAAAGAATGGTTCGTCTACAAAGCTATTTGGCAGAATAGGGATGACATAGATGACAAGAATATTGATGACATATACAATAACTTGAAAGTTTTTGAGCCTGTTGTCAATGAGATGAAGTCATTAGGAACCATAGCCACCAATTCAAGTGGATCTAATGATTCCCCTGCTAACATGGCTTTCATATCTCACAGCAGTGGAATCTCCAAAGGTAGTGGAATCGAATTTGGCCCTGCTACTCATTCCCCTGCTACTAGATCTGGATCATCTTATGATGAAGAAAGGCCTACAACTTTCAGCCTTGACACTGCTTGTGCTTTCATAGCATCCCAAGGGCCACAAAGATCTACTGTGTTACATGAAGTTCTGAGTCAAATCAGTAAGCAAGGACTGGAGGATATGGACATCAAGTGGAACATGGCTCTACTAAGTATGAGAGCCAACAGGTTTTACAAGAAGTATGGAAAGAAGATCTCCATCAATCCTTCTGATGTAGCTGGATTTGACAAAACAAAGGTTGAATGCTACAACTGTGGCAAGAAAGGTCATTTTGCTAGGGAATGCAGAGGACCTAAGACTGGAAATAGCTATAAGAATGAAAGCAGGGATGATGATTCTAGTGCTAAGGCTATGGTAGCCATGCAGGGGATAGATGGAGCAGGTGGATGGGATTGGAGTGCCATGACAGAGAGTGTTGAAAGAAATCAAGCCTTGATTGCTGAGGAAAAAGAGGAAGATTTTCCTCTTATGGCCATGTCAAGCTCTAGCTCAGCCAATGAGGTATATGACGATTCATATTGTACTAAAGCTTGTAGGAAAAATACTGAGTCATTGAATGATCAAATAAGAAAGATAAAAGTTGATTACATTAATTGTGACAATGACCTTGATAACTACAAACGTGCTTTAGAACAGCTATAGTCCACTATAAGAGAGTATAAACAAAGAGAATGTGATTATGGAGATCACATTGTGATTTTAGAGAGAGATGCTAAAGAAAATAATGATTCCATTAAGGAATTAACTGTTGAACTATAAGTTTTTAGATCTAATAAAAGGATAGATGATGAAACTGTTGAAAAATTTGGAAAAGCTTCTAAATATTTAACTAAAGCAGTTGAAATTGGACAGTCTCCTAGGGACAAAACAGGTTTTGGTATCAAAAATGAGCATGCTACTATACCACCACCACCTGCTAATATTCATGCACCTTTTCCTAGAAAAGATTTGTCTTGGACTGGTCTCTCTTGTTTCAAGAAGCAAGAAGATATTGAATTTGACTTAAGTGCATACATACCTAATAATCTAGAAACAGATGAACCACTAGTGAAAACCAGTGCTGTTGTGACAATCCGTCAATTTATGGTTGATATTTTATTCTTGAATATTATTTAAAAACATTATTTTAATGTTACAATATGAACTCACATATTTTTGGGAAGAAATTTGGATTTACGTCTTGGAGTAGCATCGACTACGTCTAAACTGGAGGATTCAACGTTACGTGCTTACGTTTACATACACCGTCTTTGGTGACAGTCCGACATTTCAGAAAATAAATTTATCCGTGAATAATTTTGGAGTTTTAAATTTGTGTTGGTTCATAAACTCACAAATTTACGAGAAGAGATTAGGACTTACGATTTTATTTTAACGTCCTTTACGACTAAACCGGAAACCCTAGGATTACGTATTTACGTTTTCGAACTCCGTTTTTGATGAAACAATTTTTATTAGATTCGTTTTATGACGTTGATTCATAATTTATAAAAACGTTTTTCATAAAACGACCCGAGGGCACGCAAATCGAGGAAACTAGAATCGAGGAGTACCCGTAAATAATTGGGGATGAGACAAAAACAAGTTTTGCCCCACCCCCACATGGGACGGCCAAAAACTAGCAACTTATGCTAGTGATGTGTCAAGTTTATTTAACAAGTTTAACACTTGTCCTACCTAGCTTCACTTGAAAGCTAAGCTTTCCAATTAACCACAAAACCACTAAGCAATACACCTAGTTTCATTTGCTACATGCAATACCACAAAATTTTCTCTCTTCCTCTCTCTAGCTTGTCGTCCCACCACCACCTTCAAACACCCATTTGATCAAAAATTTACCATGGAATCTTATGTTATTTACACATAAGATGAAGCTCTTTTGAAACCCTATTGATTGGTGGTGCTTATAACATCCAAGGAGGAGTATTCATGGTGTCTTGGGGCTGATTTTCCACAAGGAGTTCATGAAGCATGGTGGTCATGAAGATGGTCTTGGTGCATCACAAGTATCTCCATCAAAATCCATGTTTTGATCAACCTACATCATCATGGTGGTATAAAGATTGTCCTCCTCATCTTCTTGTTATTTTGATTATGTAAACATGTATTTTATTTCCTATTGTATATATTTATGATGATTATATGATGATAAAAATGTTATGTGGGGATTTGTTGTTGATAAATATGATTAAAAAGGTGAAAACCATAAGAAACAAGCTTCAAAATCTTGGTTAAATTTGATGGCTGTATAAAACAGTAAAGAACCATATGGTAAACTGATAAAATGATGAAGTAGAATGGATTTACAGTAAGCTATGGGTCTTGTACACATGTGAGAGTTGGCCATGCAATGGAATCAAAGTAATGAGTGAGATATGATCAAAACAAGTTTAAGGTATAAATCTGAGGTTACTGTTTTGGACGATTTTTAGAAAATACTTAAAGGATGATTCAACAGTAGCTATAAAAGAGTTAAATATAGCACATATCATGTAGTTTATGTGATAAACATTTGAGCTTCTATCTCCATCTAGAACTCTAGATATGCTAAAAATGGTGAACTTGAAGTTAAAAATCAGATTTTTGGAAATAATGTTTATTATTATTATATAAGCACTCACATTATAATGTATAAAATGTAAAAATATAAACCCACTAACTTATAAAACTTATTTATATAAATGTATAAAAGGTTAAAAAAATGGGTAAATTATATAAATGGTGGTAAAATAATATTTATAAGTAATAAAAACTATAAACTTGATTTTTACGACTTTTTCGGCTATCGCCGTAAAATTAACGTTTTTCGCCAAATAAAACTTAGACGACCAAACCCGTCTAATGTAAAGTTTATAAAATTCCTATACTGATGTATAGGTAACTAAGACAAGTAAAAACCGATAGAACCCGAACTATAAGAAATACGGACATTTACGAGCTAACTAAACATATTGGACTTAATAAGATAAATACTTGTAAAAAGAACTTATTGGGCTTAACCCATTTAGGCCCAACTTGTAAAGTGTAGATACTGATAATGTAAGTATAACAAGGATTAATACAATTTAAGAACTTATAATAGGCTTATTGGACCTAAAACACGTAAATGGGTAAAACGAGAAAACTAGTATAAAAGTTATCGACACATAACTCTAAAATGAGTAAACGAGAATATGTAAACCCACTTGATCATCATATATATATAATCATCATATGTATACATGATTGTTATTTTTATAAAGTCATTGGACATGAGTCTAAGACGAGTATTATTTGTCTAGGTTTCCGTGATTGAAGCACGTACCGTACGTCCGAATTGCCGATAACCCGCCTTCCCACATCAACGTGAGTTCATAGCCTCGCACTCTTTTAAATGTTTTTATAAATGTTTTATAAACCCGCGAGGGAGATAACATGTTAGTTTTTATAAAATTAGGACACCATTTGTCCCGATTGTTTGTTTATTGATTTGGACCCGAATGATTGAATGACCCGATTTTATGACCCTACGAATGATTAAAGGACCCGATAGATGAAATAAAATGGATTATTAAAGTTAGGTTATGTCACTAAAAGTCCCATTAGCATGAATTGTGAACTACCGGGATTTGGTAGACGCTTATGCATTTAATAGTACTATTTGGGGACGATCACCCCAGTTCGCGCCTTGACGGTTGATCCCCGTCGTGCCACATTGATTGGTAAGCGAATTTATGTATGAGAAGATTTCCATAGCGTGACCTTTGTGACGACACACTACTTTAGATGGGCAAATTGTGGATCGGGTTAGCTACCCGTTTTTGGTTTAGTAAGGTAACAATGTCATGCGGCTTATAATAATCCAAAATTAACGAAATACTTATAGACGCTCCGAATTACGATGTATTGCCTGACTAGCAATACAGGGTCATACTATTGATATTATGTTTGTGTTTTGGTTTTCATAACCATATTCATATAACGGTTTTTATTTGATTTTATACAACGTCATAAGACGTATTGTATGATGTTTTTACGACATTGGCTCGTATAATAATTTTTAAGGCAAATGCCTATATTATGATTTTCGATAAAGATTTATATAAAATGACTTTGGCTATTTTATGGCCTATTACAAAGATTTGTATAAAACGATTTCGGCTATTTTACGGCCTATTACAATGATTTGTACGAATTGATTTTTGGTACTAATTTTATACCAAAGTTATATTGATGGAATTTATTAAACTCTATGAATTCACTCGGCGTTATCGCTGACCTTTTCTTTTAACATGTTTTATCTCAGGTACTTGAAGGTAATTCTCGGGAAGACGACAAGAATTCATGGCCCGCACTTAAACAATATTTTCCATTCAAACACTTTGTAAAACTTTTGTATGAAATGTAATGACTTGGGACCGATGTAACTTTGATATTTATGAATGGAAATGCTTTTATTATTAAACGACGCGATTTTTATGCGTTGTCTATGATGTGAGTAATGTGCTATCCCGTAACACCAACGAGTCTTCCGCTGTACTGAGTTGTATAAAATTTGGGGGTGTTACAGTTTGGTACCAGAGCTCTCGTTATAGAGAAAGAAAGATTTTTAAAACCAAGGTTTTGAATAAAACATTTCAAAATCTTTTAACTATAAACATTTTTCTAAAAATGTCTAAAAATCTTTTGACTATAACGGTGCCGAAGAATTCCCGAGTTACCGACAAGGTCAGACTGAGAAGTGTTATTTTAATATATATATAACTTGGATTATATATATATGATGTAATTTTATTACATGATTGTTTGATGATTATTTTGATTTTTATACGAGGTATTTATACGGCGTAGATTGTCACAAGTAACCCTAACTTCCCTAGTAAATTAATCGAAGCTATTCTCGTAGGAATTCTAGCTATCCTAGATCTAAACCAAGTTGCGGATTTTTATGATCCCAACAAATGGTTGATATTCGTAGAAATGTTTATATTAGTTGATTGTGATATTGAAGAAGAATTGGCGAGATTAAATCTGATATCGATGTCATGACGATCTTTCCTTATAGAGTGGAGTTAGACAAAACGTTATCACCCAGAAAGATGTCATCTGATTCGTTGTCACCCAATTCTTAAATTGAAATCGAAAGGGTGAATGTTGCACTTGAGGCTGTCATTGGAACCATTACCCAAAGCCTTATGCCACTAGTACCTTTCCGAGAAGTCTAAGTTGAATGATCAGGTCACTTCATATTAATGACTCATTTGATAATTGTTGTTGTAAGAGCTAATAGGATTGGAAATTAAGTGTTGATTTATATTGAGATGGTATTGCTTTTACAAGGCCGAAGAATAACATTGAAAGTATTGGAGAATGAAGTAGGATATCGACTTGAGTGTAAAATTGGTTGAAACTTGAATAAAGTAAAATCTAACCCGTATGAAATGTGAGATTGATATAAGGAAGTCGTTAAGTCTTGTGATTGAAATATAAGGTTTTAATTGATTGTTAGTTTGTGTTAAGGGCTGTTCCTAGGCCATTGTCCACTGACGAGGATGCCCAGTGTCCAAGAAATAAATTGAAGAAATCTTTTTCTGAATTGAGACCGATGGATCTTCCGGGACATGTGGAACACCTAATGACTCTTGTAGATTAGTATTCATTGTAGTATCTTTTAAAAATCCCTAACTTAACTGAGATATCAGTTGGTAGGACGAGTTCTGAGAATTGTATGACACAGTGACGCGTAATGTGTTACGGTACAATTTTGACTTGTTTGTGATTAATGAAAAGACTACCTTTGATTGCTAAATCCTACATGTATCGATATTATCTATCTTTATTGCTTCATCCTAATGTTCGCATTAGTGATGCAACCATTGAGCAAGTACTCATCTTGATTTGAGTTACGTTGTGGATCATTCTTCGTGAGTGCCATCGAGATCATGAACCTCATGATTAATTGGCTAAGCTCATTTCCTATTGTATTGTAGTTAAGTTTTTGGTGAACAAGCTTTCATCACCCTTTTGCAGATCACTCATTGTTTTTATAAGACAAAACAGTATCCATTGAGAAAAACTGAGTTTTCATCACTATAAGGATTATTCAAAGTAAGATTTATAAGTGATTGATATCAAAATGAAGTTGTTTATAAAGTACCTTGGAAAAACTTAATTGTTTTCATAACAAATAAATTCTTTGTAAATTTATTTTTTGATTCTTATTTAAGAATTAGGAATGAAAATGTTTTTATTATAAACATGATGATAACATTTTGACGAACTGAGTATTGCATCGTTGATCTTGAAATTGTATATAGTTGCGCGCCTACATACAATTTGGAATGGACTATGCAAGGCTGATTAGTAGTCACCATAAAACTGATTAATAAACACTAAATTTCTTTGAAGATTGTGAAAGATTAAAATTTATGAGATCTGCAAGAAGTAAAAAAAAAAATAGGGACATAGTGTTAGGGATACCTACATATGTGCCTGTAGCATCTATTCTTCTGAGTTGAATTTACTCATCTGTGGAAATTGTCTTATTTGACAATTGACAATTCTTTCTTGTCCAATTCTCCCGTAGTGAGATTCTTAGGAAAAGTATCTGATTACCGAGTATTGATACCCGACTGGATGTATAGACGTTCTTATCATTTCTTATTATTTGATTTCATTTGAATGACCTGGGTAACGATCCGAGGAGCTTTCGAATGCGTACTCAAATTATGAAAACATGGGATATATTCATATTCGTTAAATGTTTTCGTCTGTATCTGATTTGAAATTCTCTCGCATAGATTATGCATTGACCTTACTCTTTAGATGATAGTTATGTCTCCAGATATCCTTGAACTTGTGAAGGATTATGAGTTATTATTAGTCTTTTGAGAAGTTCACATCTTATCGACGGCAACAAAACTGGAAAGTTAGTAGTGCTAGTAGAATGGATTGATTGATTATGACATGACGACATTGTCTTAATTGATGGGAACTCGAGTAGAATTCCCCTAAATGATAAGATGTTGATTATCAAAAGTGATCTAAATAATTCTTGGTGGATGACGATATCCTGTATTTAGACTTGAAATTATATTGTGAATGATTGTGAATTAGTCATAGACATTGTAATCTAGAAGAAGTTAATACGAATTTATTAAAAAGATGTTTCCGTTATCTGAAACTTTAGGAAGTATTTGTTGGTGAATTACCTAGATTTTTGCCATTAAGGCAAGTTGAAATTAGTATTGATTATATTCCCGGTGCTGCACTTGTGGCTTGTGCACTGTACGTCAGCACCATCTGAATTTAAGGAATTACCGTACAACTGAGAGAGTTGTCGGAGAAAGATTTTATTATACCAAGCCTGTCATCCTGAAGAGCTATGGTGTTATCATTCCTTATATTTATAGATTACTGTGACTGAGTAAATTGACAATCGAAAACAATATCCATAACTCGAAATGGAAGATTTGTTCGATCATTTACAAGGTTCTAGCGTTTGTTTTAAAGATTTGATCCATGGCATGGTTATCATCAACTTCGAATCAGCGAAGAAGATTATCTATTCCAATCACTACATCCGGTACTTGTAATGAACGTTATGAGTTTCACGTGATGTCGTTTGGATTGACTAATGCACATGTAGTATTCATAAATTAAGTGAATCACGTGTGTAGGTTGTAATTTGATAAATTCATGCTTGTGATCATTTAAGACCATTTGTTTGTTTGTAAGTATAAGAAGAAGTTCGTAATTATTTATAGATTGCCTTGAAATGGTTGAACAATTAGACTTGTACCTTGAATAATTAACATGTGATTTAAGACTTAATACTTTACATGATTTGACTATGTGATTAAAAGGATAATGGAATATAAATTGACTCTTCCAAAATTAAGAGCCCTTTTAAGACTTTGGATTTTACCAAAAAGAAATGGAAATATGCTTTGACAAATGTTTTAACAAAGGATTTTAAAGGGATTATTCCCTTATACACCAACCATTTAACTAAACTTCTGTTTAGGGGTAAATGTTTGTGTATACCTCAAGATAACTTAAGAAGGATTGAGTAAACCATTTATACCATAACTTGAAATTTGAAACGACACTTTTTGCTTTTCAACTAAGAAAATTTTGACCAAAGTATAAACCAAAGATTTTTCGAACAATTACGGATCTTATTAAATATTTTGGATAAATCAACAAAAATCTTGTTAATTAAATTCAAATTTATTTTGAACATTTTATATAATTGGTCGAACTAAGAAATTTAAAATCTTTACGTTTACATTTCATAAAATTTGAATAATAATTATTTAATTAATTATTTAATTAATTATAATAATTATCGACGCTTTAGACGACGGATTGAGTAAAACGGATAAAAATGATGGTAAAGACGAAACTAAAACATAGAAGATATGAAGAAAGAATTTTGAATAAATACGGTTGTGATATTTATTTCATCAGGAAAGTGAACGTAATTACTGACGCATAATGTAGAAAGAATATCTAAGTGAATTGTGGACATGATAATCACATCATCATGAGAAGTGAATATAGATACTGACGTATTATATATAAAAAAAAGATAAAGAACCAGTTAGGACATGTTCCTTAATAATGAACATGCAAAATAAATTGCCAAACAAATTGAAATATAGCCGATGATTATCAAAAAGGATAATATAGATAATAAAAGGGGTTCGCGTCTAATGTGAACCATTAAAAATTGAGAAACCAATAGCATTAAATGTTTTAAAGGCCAGTTGTGGTTGTATAAATATGAAGATTGTGAGATATAGTTATGTTGGAATTTGTAAGTATAAGTATTATATGTATGTCATTTTTGACTAAAAATATCTTTGTCAGAAGAAGTTGTACTAATGGCAGATTATGAAGGCAGACATCGCCTCATACATTAGTAAACGTCTAGCTATTGCAAAGGTCATCATCTGAATTTGATTCGATTTGGGTCATCGTCGACTGACTGACCAAATCTGCTAATATCATTCTCGTTAATGATAAATGCAAAAGAGTTATGTAAACATAGCATGCCTGTATCGATCATCTATATCAAGATCCTCGCTTCGCATCGAATTTCTAGAGATTTGCTCAGAAATCATTGAGAACGAACCTTGATGAGAGTACTATGTACCACCCCAAATCGAAGGGACGAGGTAAAGTAACGATACAAGGTAATATAAGTGTTGTTTTGTGTTTGAATGATTGACCTTTGGTAATGAACCATATAATCGTTTTCCTTTGGATATATTATCCTTGATAATCATCGTATTAGGATCGAGATCGAATCTTGTTAGGATCTAAATATTAGAGCATCTGTAAGCAGGAGTTGAGATAAAGACACCCGACATACACCCATTGTGAGTTGGACATGTCTTTTAGGTTTAAGGTTTCCTATGATGGCGAACCTATCCTTGCAAAATACCCGACCCGCGAGATCTGAAATGATTGTTGAAATTAGGATCTGATTATTAACTACCGATAGTGGGCAGGAGGTTATGTGAATGTGAAATGTAGATCTTGAAGTGCCAAATGGGTAGCGAAGTTATGCCACAATTTTTAAAACTTGGAAAAATGAATTCATGATCTGACAAATCATGGGATATAAGTCCCCGTTGTATGGGACCATTGAAATGATGTAAAAGTTGGGATTGAAAGGCATATAAGCTGGATCTACCCTAGGACTTCAAGAACCGCGTAAATTATGTTTCGTAAATCGAACTTGATGGAATATCTATCAAGTGAAATTCTGATTATTCTTATTAAAGCTTAGATCGGCGAAAAGTTGCATCCATCAAAAACCCATGAACATCATGGATAGAGAAAGTAAGTCAACATTAAGCCTGATCTTATTCCCGTAGTTATGTTTGATGAAACTCGCGTACTATAATGGATTACACTTGTGAGAAAAGACCGAATGTGGAGGAAATACCCACATGGCTTTAAATCTATAAGAAGCGAGTAGTAAGGTAAGATGATCTTTGAGGACAAAGATCCGGTTTAGGGGTAAATGCTGTGACAATCCGTCAATTTATGGTTGATATTTTATTCTTGAGTATTATTTAAAAAGTTATTTTAATGTTACAATATGAACTCACATATTTTTGGGAAGAAATTTGGATTTACGTCTTGGAGTAGCATCGACTACGTCTAAACCGGAGGATTCAACGTTACGTGCTTACGTTTACATACACCGTCTTTGGTGACAGTCCGACATTTCAGAAAATAAATTTATCCGTGAATAATTTTGGAGTTTTAAATTTGTGTTGGTTCATAAACTCACAAATTTACGAGAAGAGATTAGGACTTACGATTTTATTTTAACGTCCTTTACGACTAAACCGGAAACCCTAGGATTACGTATTTACGTTTTCGAACTCCGTTTTTGATGAAACAATTTTTATTAGATTCGTTTTATGACGTTGATTCATAATTTATAAAAACGTTTTTCGTAAAACGACCCGAGGGCACGCAAATCGAGGAAACTAGAATCGAGGAGTACCCGTAAATAATTGGGGATGAGACAAAAACAAGTTTTGCCCCACCCCCACATGGGACGGCCAAAAACTAGCAACTTATGCTAGTGATGTGTCAAGTTTATTTAACAAGTTTAACACTTGTCCTACCTAGCTTCACTTGAAAGCTAAGCTTTCCAATTAACCACAAAACCACTAAGCAATACACCTAGTTTCATTTGCTACATGCAATACCACAAAATTTTCTCTCTTCCTCTCTCTAGCTTGTCGTCCCACCACCACCTTCAAACACCCATTTGATCAAAAATTTACCATGGAATCTTATGTTATTTACACATAAGATGAAGCTCTTTTGAAACCCTATTGATTGGTGGTGCTTATAACATCCAAGGAGGAGTATTCATGGTGTCTTGGGGCTGATTTTCCACAAGGAGTTCATGAAGCATGGTGGTCATGAAGATGGTCTTGGTGCATCACAAGTATCTCCATCAAAATCCATGTTTTGATCAACCTACATCATCATGGTGGTATAAAGATTGTCCTCCTCATCTTCTTGTTATTTTGATTATGTAAACATGTATTTTATTTCCTATTGTATATATTTATGATGATTATATGATGATAAAAATGTTATGTGGGGATTTGTTGTTGATAAATATGATTAAAAAGGTGAAAACCATAAGAAACAAGCTTCAAAATCTTGGTTAAATTTGATGGCTGTATAAAACAGTAAAGAACCATATGGTAAACTGATAAAATGATGAAGTAGAATGGATTTACAGTAAGCTATGGGTCTTGTACACATGTGAGAGTTGGCCATGCAATGGAATCAAAGTAATGAGTGAGATATGATCAAAACAAGTTTAAGGTATAAATCTGAGGTTACTGTTTTGGACGATTTTTAGAAAATACTTAAAGGATGATTCAACAGTAGCTATAGAAGAGTTAAATGTAGCACATATCATGTAGTTTATGTGATAAAATTTGAGCTTCTATCTCCATATAGAACTCTAGATATGCTAAAAATGGTGAACATGAAGTTAAAAATCAGATTTTTGGAAATAATGTTTATTATTATTATATAAGCACTCACATTATAATGTATAAAATGTAAAAATATAAACCCACTAACTTATAAAGCTTATTTACATAAATGTATAAAAGGTTAATTAAATGGGTAAATTATATAAATGGTGGTAAAATAATATTTATAAGTAATAAAAACTATAAACTTGATTTTTACGACTTTTTCGGCTATCGCCGTAAAATTAACGTTTTTCGCCAAATAAAACTTAGACGACCAAACCCGTCTAATGTAAAGTTTATAAAAGTCCTATACTGATGTATAGGTAACTAAGACAAGTAAAAACCGATAGAACCCGAACTATAAGAAATACGGACATTTACGAGCTAACTAAACATATTGGACTAATAATTGGACTTAATAAGATAAATACTTGTAAAAAGAACTTATTGGGCTTAACCCATTTAGGCCCAACTTGTAAAGTGTAGATACTGATAATGTAAGTATAACAAGGATTAATACAATTTAAGAACTTATAATAGGCTTATTGGACCTAAAACACGTAAATGGGTAAAACGAGAAAACTAGTATAAAAGTTATCGACACATAACTCTAAAATGAGTAAATGAGAATATGTAAACCCACTTGATCATCATATATATATAATCATCATATGTATACATGATTGTTATTTTTATAAAGTCATTGGACATGAGTCTAAGACGAGTATTATTTGTCTAGGTTTCCGTGATTGAAGCACGTACCGTACGTCCGAATTGCCGATAACCCGCCTTCCCACATCAACGTGAGTTCATAGCCTCGCACTCTTTTAAATGTTTTTATAAATGTTTTATAAACCCGCGAGGGAGATAACATGTTAGTTTTTATAAAATTAGGACACCATTTGTCCCGATTGTTTGTTTATTGATTTGGACCCGAATGATTGAATGACCCGATTGTATGACCCTATGAATGATTAAAGGACCCGATAGATGAAATAAAATGGATTATTAAAGTTAGGTTATGTTACTAAAAGTCCCATTAGCATGAATTGTGAACTACCGGGATTTGGTAGACGCTTATGCATTTAATAGTACTATTTGGGGACGATCACCCCAGTTCGTGCCTTGACGGTTGATCCCCGTCGTGCCACATTGATTGGTAAGCGAATTTATGTATGAGAAGATTTCCATAGCGTGACCTTTGTGACAACACGCTACTTTAGATGGGCAAATTGTGGATCGGGTTAGTGATAGGTGTGTAAACACCCATCTTTTCTACCACTTAATTACAATAATAACCGGACCAAAACGTGTATTTTATGTCTTTCATGTCGGAATTATGCGTGGTTTGTGTTTTTGTTGTGATTTAGGACGAAAAGGTGAAAAGTGGAGAAAACACGGGAATTCACGGGCATTTACGGACTTTTATTGAAGAAAAGGATGAAAGACGAAGTCAAGAAGTCAAAAGTGGATAAAGAACGGAAGTCCAAGACCAATTCTGAAGATTTATCGAAGAAAAAGTCAAAAGACGAAAGTTTACTTAAAGCCGAGGAACTCAAGTCTTATTTATCGAAGAATTAAAAGACGAGTCCAAAGAAATCCCGAGCCAAAAGTCGTTAAAGCCCAAGATTAAAGAAGATTTGAAGGCTTAAGGACTAATGGCGCAATTAACAAAAAGATTAAAGAAGAGGAGGGACCTAAGCATGCAATTAAGGAAGAAAGGAAGGAGAGAGGAAGCTTCCTCTAACCTCTCCCCTAATCACCTATAAATACTCTCATTTTCATTTCATTTAGTTTTGTTGACTAATCGTGACAATTAGTTCTTCCATCTTTATTTTATGCACATTTAATTACTTGCACATTTAATTACTTGTCTTGCACTTTTAATTACCTTTAATTTTCAAGTAAGTGTTTCTTTAATTTCTTGCACCTTTACTTTATCTTGTTGATCTTAATCTTTTTCTACCTTTCTTTGATTTACACGTTTTTAATTGGTTGATTTGTTAAAGATTTGATTTTTATGCTTTTGATTGTTTTAAACTTCTTATTTTCATAGCTTATTTGATTTATTTTCAAGTTTATATAGTTTTTATAAAAGTTAGTTTTATATAAAAGTCATTTTCTTAAAGTTTATCTTTTTCGTGTCCTAAAAGTTTTTAACTTTCAGTTTTATAGCTTATTTTTACACGGTTTTAGCTAAGTTTTTCGTCTAGTACTTATTAGGTTTATAGCTTATTTTTCTAGCTTATTTTTGGTTATTTCCTGCGTATTCCGATTGGTTCAATCGAAAGGGGGTTTTACTTTCCGATTGGTCAAGATCTGAAAAGGGTTTTGGTATTCCTTTCTGTATTCCGATTGGAGTGGTTCGATACATTCCGATCGTGTGCAAAGGAAATCTTTCCGATCGTGGGTTAGTGATATTCCGATTGGGGAGGCTAGTGGATTCCGATTGGTATTTGGTGACAGCTTTCCGATTGAAGATCTTCTACACATTCCGATTGGTTGTTCTGACACATTATTCCGATCAAGGTAGGTAAGCAACATTCCGATCAGGGTAACTTTGGTACTCCGATCTGATTGGTTGACAGCATTCCGATTGGGTACACTTATTTACATTCCGATCAGGAGTTGGTTATTCACATTCCGATCAAGGGTAAGTCTATATTCCGATCGTGGTTGATCGGAATATATTCCGATTTGGGAGTTGTTTTTCATATTTTCGTCTTGTTTACTTTTCTAAGTTTACACTTTTATACTTGATTGATTTTAATTCTCGTCACGTTTTAATTTTTAGTCATTTTAATTAAGTTACTTTTCGTCACATTTTTAAATATTGCACCTTTCTTTTTAATTAGACTTAGATTAATTTTCACGCACTTTACTTTAACGCCACTTTACTTTCAACGAAATTTACTTTTAAGTCTTTGCACATTTAAATTTAAAAACAATCAAAAATATTTGTTTCCACCAAAATAAAACTGAGTCACATAGAAAACTAAGATCAATTCGATTAGACAGGAACACTAGAACGATAACTTTCTTACTAGGTAAAAGCCTTGTATTAAATGGCGCCGCTGCCGGCTCTTTTCGTTAAGATCAATAGTTTTCTGTGAGAGACACGTTGCTTTTTGGGATCCGTTCACTTGTGAACGTTATTTTTCTTGCATAAAAAAATTAAAAAAAATCATAAAAATTAAAAATTGATAAAAAATCATAAAAATTAAAAATTGATAAAAAAACCATAAAAATTAAAAATTTCAAAAATCCAAAAAGATTTTATCTTTCTTGTGTATATATATTGTCTTTGTGTTTGGTTTTGTTTTCTTTTGCATTTTCAGGTGTATGCGTACTAGATCTTCTACTTATCAAGAGCCCGAGCCTCAAGAAGATTTAGATGTGGCAGGTGTTAACAACAACATTCCACCGAACCTGAATAATAATAATAACAACAATGCTCTTCCACAGCCCGATCTTCGGACCATGGAAGAACTTTGTCAACCAACAATGTTTGGACGTGGAGGACCGATTGCGCCGATGCAAATCAACGCTCCTGAGTTTTAGTTGAAGCACCACATGATTCAGCAAGTACAAACAAACCCATTTAGAGGATTGCCTGATGATGATGCCAACAAACACCTCGACAAGTTCATTACTATCACCCAGAGCATGAAGTTGGCTGGTGCCACTATGGATGAGCTTCGCCTACAACTCTTTCCACACACTCTATTACATCATGCCGAGAAATGGTTTGATCGTCTCCCGAAGAATTCTATTCACACTTGGGATGACATGACTCAACGCTTTTTGTCGCGCTACTTTCCACCATCCATGGTCACAAGCCTTCGCAATCAAATCAGCGGTTTCATGCAAGACCCTGATGAATCTCTTTTTGATGCTTGGGAAAGATATAATGTCTTGATCGACCGATGTCCAAACCACAATATGCTTCCGGTCACCTTGATCGATACTTTCCACAACGGATTGACTTTTCGAGATCGTGATACGATTAATGCAGCCGCCGGTGGCACATTCATGAAAAGGAGACCCGAGGAGTGTAGAGAGCTTATTGAGAACATGACTACTCACCACAAAAACTGGGATTCCTCTGCTTCTTCTAGGAACAACCCGAGAGTCAATGTTTCTTCCACCTCAGCAAACCCTGAGATGACCGAACTCACCCGCATGATGACTGAAATGAGCAAAAGTATTACGCTTCTCGCTTCAAATCAATAACAACAACAAGTTAAAGCGGTTGCTAATCCTTGTGAAACATGTGGCGGTCCTCACTCATACACCGATTGTCCTTCAACACAAGGAAATCCGGAAAATGTGTATGCAGCTTATGGTAATTATTCACCGGAAAATTACCAAGCTCGACCTCAAGGGGATAGAAATCTGCTGAGCTACCGATCCAACAATTACCTTTCACCCGGTTTTTCTCCTCAAAACCAAAACCCCGCCAACACCTATACTAGAAGCAACCAAATCCCACCAAGAGCTTCTAATCCTTATCACCCACCCACCCAACAAAACCCACCCATTAATCCCGATGTTGAGGCCATCCTGAGAACCCAAGGTGAGCAAATCAAGAACTTGCAGAGCCAAATTATCAATCTGAAAGGAGATATCACAAAGCAAGGAAATGAGATAAGATCCGAGCTTCGAAATGATATTCAATCCTCCTTCAGCAATCAAACCAATGATTTGAAGAATATGCTGGCTAGTTTCTTGCCTGCCGCTCAACCTTCTTCTTCGAGTTCTCTACCTTCAAACACCGTCACTAATCCGCGAGCTAATGTGAGTGCTATTACTACACGTAGTGGAGTCACCATCGTAGGACCACCAATCCTACCCCCATCATCTACACCTCCTCCACCACCATGTATCCCTACTCCTCCTACACCTAGTATTAGTGCACCATTACCGTCTCCGCCTCGACGTGATGAAGTTCCCACCAATGATCCTTCAACATCTCAACCTTTACCTACACCTGCACCTTCACCACCCAAACCCAATATCCCTTATCCTTCTCGCTTGGGCAAGAACAAAATGCTAAACAAGGAGGACGCTCAAGTGACTAGCTATATCAAGATGATTTCTCAAATGAATTTCAACATTAGCTTTCTTGAGGCACTTGTCCACATGCCCAAATTTGTTAAAGCATTTAAGGAATTGCTTAACAAGAAGGAGAAGCTGATTGAACTCGCCAACACACGCTTAAATGAAAACTGCTCTGCAGTTATTCTTAAAGAACTTCCGGAAAAACTTGGAGATCCCGGTCGTTTTGTGTTGCCTTGCGTGTTCAACAAAACTGAAGAATTTACTGCCCTTGCTGATCTCGGGGCTAGTATTAATTTGATGCCTTTGAGTGTTTGGAAAACACTATCATTGCCCGACCTCACTCCAACAAAGATGACTCTTGAACTTGCAAATCGCACTCTCGCTTACCCTGTTGGTATAGCCGAAGACGTGTTCATTAAAGTTGGCACATTTACTTTCCCGGTCGATTTTGTTGTAGTTGATTATGAAATGGACCCTCGTATTCCTTTAATACTTGGTCGGCCATTCTTGAGAACCGGACGAGCTTTAGTGGATGTTGCCGAAGGTGAGTTAATCTTACGAGTCGGGGATGATGCAAAAGTTTTCAAAATAGGGAAGCTTACTAGTTTAACTTTTGGAGGCCGAGAATCAGTGAATATGATTAATGTGCTAGATGACTTTACCGTCTACGAAAATCCTTTATTCGACTCTTGCATCGATAATCCACTTTTTCATGATGATGTGGATGATTCTCTCCCTACTTTGGACGCTTCTCCCATTTATGATTCGTCACCGGTCTTTGATGCTTATGATGATGCTGATTCTATCTCAGATTCGGATGATTTTGATTGTACTTCTGAGTATCCCGAGCAGCCTACATATGATGATTTTGATGAGGCCGATACTCTCTCGAGCGATTCTTCACATGATGAAAATCCTCCGCCATCACTCGATCCTACTTTGGACGCTTACTCATTCGAGGAAGATTTCTCTATGTTTCTTAATACATACTTCCCGCATGAGAGTGATGCACCTCCTCTGGACTTTGAATCTTATCGTCTTGATCCTACTTTGGATTTGAAGAAAATTTTGTCCAAGGAGAAGAAACCGGTTGACACCGAAGTCCGTTGCACGTATGATTTAACACCTCTTTGTCCACCTTCTGAGGACGAGGTTGTGCTTTTTTGCGGATCTTCTTCACACTCGGCTGAGCCTGAGTGCTATTTTCCCTTAAAGGAAAAGGTGTTCGATCCCGGTATTGCAATCTTTGAGCGATCTCAGTATCCACCTGATGGAAATAAAAGGAAAAATCTTTGGAATCAATGAAGACATGCTTGCACCGCTTCCTACTTGCTTCCGCCATGATCCAGCAATGCTTAAGGGAACCTTGCCTCTTCTTTGGCTTGCCTTGTTCGCCTTAAGCCTATGCTACTTGCTCGATGAAAACTATGTCTTTGATCCTGGTGGATATGTTTCAAGCTTCTTCCATTGATAATCAAGGTCGAGTCAGGCTAATGACTCGGTTAACAAAAATTCAGCGCTTCTTGGGAGGCAACCCATGCATCTATCTTTTCGCTTTCCTTATCATAAGTGTAGGGGGGACCCGTTGGATTGTTTTCCTCTCCTCACTTCTTAATCAGGGATTCGAGCTTCAATGATCCACTCTTGATGATTCTTGACGACCCGTGATCCCGTGTTCTACTTATTCTCGGTTCTATCCTAAACTCTTCTCGATTCTCTATTTTATATGTTCTCAATATTCAAATAGGAATCTCTTTAGTTGTCCTTTCCTTAGCTAGATTTAAACAACGTGCACAATGTCCTAAGTGTAGGGGAGTTTACTCCCACATGCTTAAACATTGAGGACAATGTTTATATTAAGTGTAGGGGGGACTTCTATCGAAGTTAAGTGATCTTTTCCTTGTATTTGCCCTCATTTTAACCGGAAAATCAAATTTTCGACATTTTTCAAAATTTTTGATCTATTTTGGCCTATTAGTTTTTCCCTTTGTATAGTTATTTTCTTTCCTCATTAGAATAAATGTTTAATAAGTGGTTTTAATTTTCAAACGTTGTGAATCTTTTGACTCAATTCGAGTTTACTCTAGCTAGTATCCTTAACATGTTTAAGTCAAGTTTTGCTAGGCTTTTATATAGGGAGCTATAAAACGCGAAAGTCTTAACTCTCACGGGTTAAGAACAAGAACTTTTCGCAAGTTCCTATAATTGATCCTAGAGAGTCGTTTATCAAGGGAACTTTAAAATGCAATTTCTAAGATTGAAAAAGTCTAAGAATTTGCAAGATCCTATAGGCGACTCGAAAACCCAAAACTTTGATTTAATAGGCTAAGTATCCACGAGTCTCATTACTTGAGATTTTAAACTGTGGAGAACGAGAGATGATAGAGCCAATTATAAGTTCGGTATTCTTTCGTGAATTTATGTGAGTTAATTATAAGCCTATTCTCCCATCGCTTGCTAATAAATTTATCTGCTAATAAATAAAGTTGTACGATTTGAAAGGTTACTTAGCTTCTAGCCCCAGATCGTTTAAAAGTTGCTCGGTATGGATTAGAGTTCATAGCCAAGGCATAACTAATGAAGCGGGGCGCGAAGATTGGCGAGTCCGAAAAGGCCCTAACAAGGCATGAGGGCTATGTTTTGTTGCTAAAGATCCAAAAGTGATGTGAAGAATCATTTATCGAAAATCAATATGAAGGATCGAGACACACGACGAAAAGCAAAAACTCCCAAAAAGTCATGGAGATGTGTATCCGAAAAGACCCTAACAAGGTATGAGGATAAATAGACCCAAGTCAATAAAGGAGGCGGATCGTTGTATATCAAAATCCAAAATAAAGATTGGAGAAAAATGAAGAAGTCGTGGTCCATATATGAAGAATCTCTCAAAAATTCCAAGTGAAGAAATTCCAATTATGAGGAGAAGACCATTATTTCATGAACGTCTCTCAAGATTTGAAGTATGAAGTCGCTGCCAAATATCGGCCCGAGAAAGGTCTCAAATCGCGAACCAAGTTATGCCAAGATATGAACTTTCTGATATCCCGAGAAGCAGTTTTAAAAGATTTGGT
The DNA here is from genome assembly GCA_025667525.1 of Glebionis coronaria. Taxonomy (NCBI): domain Eukaryota; kingdom Viridiplantae; phylum Streptophyta; class Magnoliopsida; order Asterales; family Asteraceae; genus Glebionis; species Glebionis coronaria. Next base: position 232,232 of record JANFOE010001486.1, on the reverse strand, counting down.
CCTTTAGCTAACTATTGATTAAATCGTGCACCTTATTTTCAGACTAATAACTATCTAAATAAGTCGAACAATGCATCTTCGTGATCATTCAAGACAAATAATAAAATATAAGAGATACCCATAGGAATAAGGGAGTCTAAGTGAATAATTGGCCCACATGAGTTCGTGTTAGTTTACTAACTTATAATAACAATGATCTCATTTTTAAGCTTGGTTTGGAGAAAGTGAAAAGTTGAGGATGATGATTATTCATGACATTTTCAAAACCCAAGGTATGCTTTTAATTTCTTTGCTTTGCATTTTTATAATTTTCTATCTCCTTAATAAAGGCCAATGTGGATTGATTATGATGAAAAGTGTAAACATGCTTTGTAACTAATGCATTGCATGAGGACATTGCAATGGTCAAGTGTAGGGGATTTGATAGGTGTGTAAACACCCATCTTTTCTACCACTTAATTACAATAATAACCGGACCAAAACGTGTATTTTATGTCTTTCATGTCGGAATTATGCTTGGTTTGTGTTTTTGTTGTGATTTAGGACGAAAAGGTGAAAAGTGGAGAAAACACGGGAATTCACGGGCATTTACGGACTTTTATTGAAGAAAAGGATGAAAGACGAAGTCAAGAAGTCAAAAGTGGATAAAGAACGGAAGTCCAAGACCAATTCTGAAGATTTATCGAAGAAAAAGTCAAAAGACGAAAGTTTACTTAAAGCCGAGGAACTCAAGTCTTATTTATCGAAGAATTAAAAGACGAGTCCAAAGAAATCCCGAGCCAAAAGTCGTTAAAGCCCAAGATTAAAGAAGATTTGAAGGCTTAAGGACTAATGGCGCAATTAACAAAAAGATTAAAGAAGAGGAGGGACCTAAGCATGCAATTAAGGAAGAAAGGAAGGAGAGAGGAAACTTCCTCTAACCTCTCCCCTAATCACCTATAAATACTCTCATTTTCATTTCATTTAGTTTTGTTGACTAATCGTGACATTTAGTTCTTCCATCTTTATTTTATGCACATTTAATTACTTGCACATTTAATTACTTGTCTTGCACTTTTAATTACCTTTAATTTTCAAGTAAGTGTTTCTTTAATTTCTTGCACCTTTACTTTATCTTGTTGATCTTAATCTTTTTCTACCTTTCTTTGATTTACACGTTTTTAATTGGTTGATTTGTTAAAGATTTGATTTTTATGCTTTTGATTGTTTTAAACTTCTTATTTTCATAGCTTATTTGATTTATTTTCAAGTTTATATAGTTTTTATAAAAGTTAGTTTTATATAAAAGTCATTTTCTTAAAGTTTATCTTTTTCGTGTCCTAAAAGTTTTTAACTTTCAGTTTTATAGCTTATTTTTACACGGTTTTAGCTAAGTTTTTCGTCTAGTACTTATTAGGTTTATAGCTTATTTTTCTAGCTTATTTTTGGTTATTTCCTGCGTATTCCGATTGGTTCAATCGAAAGGGGGTTTTACTTTCCGATTGGTCAAGATCTGAAAAGGGTTTTGGTATTCCTTTCTGTATTCCGATTGGAGTGGTTCGATACATTCCGATCATGTGCAAAGGAAATCTTTCCGATCGTGGGTTAGTGATATTCCGATTGGGGAGGCTAGTGGATTCCGATTGGTATTTGGTGACAGCTTTCCGATTGAAGATCTTCTACACATTCCGATTGGTTGTTCTGACACATTATTCCGATCAAGGTAGGTAAGCAACATTCCGATCAGGGTAACTTTGGTACTCCGATCTGATTGGTTGACAGCATTCCGATTGGGTACACTTATTTACATTCCGATCAGGAGTTGGTTATTCACATTCCGATCAAGGGTAAGTCTATATTCCGATCGTGGTTGATCGGAATATATTCCGATTTGGGAGTTGTTTTTCATATTTTCGTCTTGTTTACTTTTCTAAGTTTACACTTTTATACTTGATTGATTTTAATTCTCGTCACGTTTTAATTTTTAGTCATTTTAATTAAGTTACTTTTCGTCACATTTTTAAATATTGCACCTTTCTTTTTAATTAGACTTAGATTAATTTTCACGCACTTTACTTTAACGCCACTTTACTTTCAACGACATTTACTTTTAAGTCTTTGCACATTTAAATTTAAAAACAATCAAAAATATTTGTTTCCACCAAAATAAAACTGAGTCACATAGAAAACTAAGATCAATTCGATTAGACAGGAACACTAGAACGATAACTTTCTTACTAGGTAAAAGCCTTGTATTAGTTAGCTACCCGTTGTTGGTTTAGTAAGGTAACAATGTCATGCGGCTTATAATAATCCAAAATTAACGAAATACTTATAGACGCTCCGAATTACGATGTATTGCCTGACTAGCAATACAGGGTCATACTATTGATATTATGTTTGTGTTTTGGTTTTCATAACCATATTCATATAACGGTTTTTATTTGATTTTATACAACGTCATAAGACGTATTGTATGATGTTTTTACGACATTGGCTCGTATAATAATTTTTAAGGCAAATGCCTATATTATGATTTTCGATAAGGATTTATATAAAATGACTTTGGCTATTTTATGGCCTATTACAAAGATTTGTATAAAACGATTTCGGCTATTTTACGGCCTATTACAATGATTTGTACGAATTGATTTTTGGTACTAATTTTATACCAAAGTTATATTGATGGAATTTATTAAACTCTATGAATTCACTCGGCGTTATCGCTGACCTTTTCTTTTAACATGTTTTATCTCAGGTACTTGAAGGTAATTCTCGAGAAGACGACAAGAATTCATGGCCCGTACTTAAACAATATTTTCCATTCAAACACTTTGTAAAACTTTTGTATGAAATGTAATGACTTGGGACCGATGTAACTTTGATATTTATGAATGGAAATGCTTTTATTATTAAACGACGCGATTTTTATGCGTTGTCTATGATGTGAGTAATGTGCTATCCCGTAACACCAACGAGTCTTCCGCTGTACTGAGTTGTATAAAATTTGGGGGTGTTACAGCTGTTATGGACTTTGAAAAGGAACAAATTGCTTTAGAACAGTGTAAAATTGATAACCCTGTTCTCTATTCAAGAGAATGACTTTCTGGTAGTGATTCTAGTTCTAAGAGTAGTTCACCCAAATCTAAAACAGGATCAAAGTCCTCTAAGTCCACTGTTAAATATGCTGGTATGTATAGGTCTGTTAGAGGTAATCAGAGAAATTGGAATGACCAAAAGTCTCATCAATTAGGAGAGGACTTTGTGATAAATACCAAACTTTGTTTCACATGTGGCAGTTTTGATCACAATTATCAAGACTGTCAGACACCAATGGAAGTGGTGGCTGCAAATCCTTTGAAGGACATGCAACCAAAAGCCATTCTTTTGAATGCAGGGGCAAAATCCTTTTCCCCTTTGCCAAGTATGTTTCCCCTGCTTTGAGAAGCAAGGTATCTGACAAGTATGTTGTTCCTGCTCTAAGGAAGGTAAATGATGCATATCCCAAGACCAACTCTTCCATGACCAACCCAGCACCTCATAATGCATATAAATCTATCTCTAGACCTTACCAACACATCAATATAGGCCAAAACAAAAGATGGGTTCCCTCTGCTAAGCATAGAGATTCCCCTGCTAAATATGGGTATCCCCTACTAGCAATGTTTTGCCCTCTAGGAACATGGACAGAAGGGGAAAAGCTGTGAAAGCCTCAGCTCGTTGGGTTTGGGTACCCAAAAGGGGTGCTCAGTCTAATGGTGTGACAATCCGTCAATTTATGGTTGATATTTTATTCTCGAATATTATTTAAAAACATTATTTTAATGTTACAATATGAACTCACATATTTTTGGGAAGAAATTTGGATTTACGTCTTGAAGTAGCATCGACTACGTTTAAACCGGAGGATTCAACGTTACGTGCTTACGTTCACATACACCGTCTTTGGTGACAGTCCGACATTTCAGAAAATAAATTTATCCGTGAGTATTATTTTGGAGTTTTAAATTTGTGTTGGTTCATAAACTCACAAATTTACGAGAAGAGATTAGGACTTACGATTTTATTTTAACGTCCTTTACGACTAAACCGGAAACCTTAGGATTACGTATTTACGTTTTCGAACTCCGTTTTTGATGAGACAATTTTTATTGGATTCGTTTTGTGACGTTGATTCATAATTTATAAAAACGTTTTTCGTAAAACGACCCGAGGGCACGCAAATCGAGAAACTAGAATCGAGAAATACCCGTAAACTAGTGAGATGGGACAAAATACATTGTCCCACCCCACTAGCTTAAATGGGACGGCACTAGCATGACACCACAAGCTCATGTGGCATCATGTTAGCTACAAGTATACATGTGTAAGCCATGCTTACTTTGTAAGCTAACTTACACCCCACTATCTCCAAAACTAGCAATCAAAACCACTCTTCTCATTTCCATCATTTCCCACTCATGCAAACCACACACATTTTCTCTCTACTCTCTCTATGATTTCGTGTATATCCAACCAAGAACACCCTCATTTGATCAAAATTAACCACAAAATCCTATGTTATTTCTACATATGTTGAAGCCCTCTTGAAGCTCTCTTGAATGGTGGTGATTATAACATCCATGGAGGAGTTTTCATGGTGTCTTGGGACTGATTTTCCACAAGGAGTTCATGAAGCATGGTGGTCATGAAGATGGTCTTGGTGCATCACAAGTTTCTCCATCAAAAATCCATGTTTTGATCAACCTACATCATCATGGTGGTATAAAGATTGTCCTCCTCATCTTCTTGTTATTTTGATTATGTAAACATGTCTTTTATTTCCTATTGTATATATTTATGATGATTATATGATGATAAAAATGTTATGTGGGGATTTGTTGTTGATAATCATGGATAAAAAGATGAAAAACTATAAGTAAAAATGGGTAAATCTTGTTTAAATGATAGGCTATATAAAAACAGTAAAGAACCACATGTTAGACTGATGAAATGATGAAGTAGAATGGATTTACAGTAAGCTATGGGTCTTGTACACATGTGAGAGTTGGCCATGCAATGGAATCAAAGTAATGAGTGAGATATGATCAAAACAAGTTTAAGGTGTAAATCTGAGGTTACTGTTTTGGACGATTTTTAGAAAATACTTAAAGGATGATTCAACAGTAGCTATAGAAGAGTTAAATGTAGCAAATATCATGTAGTTTATGTGATAAAAATTTGAGCTTCTATCTCCATATAGAACTCAAGATATGGCAGTTTTGGTGAAGATGAGAATAAAAATCAGATTTTGGAAAATAAAGTATAATACTATTATATAAGCACTCAAAATTATATTGTATAAAATGTAAAGTTAAAACCCACTAACTCTTGGATTTTATTTATATAAATATTTACAATGATAAATAAGTGGAAATTTTATAAAAATGGTAACTTGTTATGTTTTATAAGTTATAAAAACTATAAACATGATTTTTACGACTTTTTCGGCTATTGCCGTAAAATTAACGTTTTTCGCTAAATAAAACTTAGACGACCAAACCCGTCTAATGTAAAGTTTATAAAAGTCATATACTGATATATAGGTAACTAATACAAGTAAAAACCGATAAAACCCGAACTATAGGGCATACGGACATTAACGAGCTAAGTAAACATATTGGACTAATACTAGGACTAATACTTGGGCTAATAATTGGACTACATAAGATAAACACCCATAAAAAGAACTTATTGGGCTTAACCCATTTGGGCCCAACTTGAAAGTGTATGTACTGATAATATAAGTACAAAAAGGATTAATACAAGTTAAGAACTTATAATAGGCTTATTGGACCTAAAACACGTAAATAGGTAAAACGAGAAAACTAGTATAAAAGTTATCGACATATAACACTAAAAATGAGTAAACGAGAATATGTAAACCCACTTGATCATCATATATATATAATCATCATATGTATACATATTTAATATTTTGATAAATTCATTGGACATGAGTCTAAGACCGAGTATTATTTGTCTAGGTTTCCGTGATTGAAGCACGTACCGTACGTCCGAATTTGCCGATAACCCGCCTTCCCACATCAACGTGAGTTCATAGCCTCGCACTCTTTTGAATGTTTTTATAAATGTTTTATAAACCCGCGAGGGAGATAACATGTTAGTTTTTATAAAATAGGACACCATTTGTCCCGATTGTTTGTTTATTGATTTTGGACCCGAATGATTGAATGACCCGATTGTATGACCCGATAAATGATTAAAGGACCCGATAGATGAAATCAAATGGATTATTAAAGTTAGGTTATGTCACTAAAAGTCCCATTAGCATGAATTGTGAACTACCGGGAGTTGGTAGACGCTTATGCATTTAATAGTACTATTTGGGGACGATCACCCCAGTTCGCGCCTGGACGGTTGATCCCCGTCGTGCCACATTGATTGGTAAGCGAATTTATGTATGAGAAGATTTCCATAGCGTGACCTTTGTGACGACACGCTACTTTAGATGGGAAAAATTGGTATCGGGTTAGCTACCCGTTTTGGTTTAGTAAGGTAACAATGTCATGCGGCTTATAATAATCCAAGTTAACAAAATAATAATAGACGCTCCGAATTACGATGTATTGCCTGACTAGCAATACAGGGTCATACTATTGATATTATGTTCGTGTTTTGGTTTTCATAACCATATTCGTATAACGGTTTTTATTTAATCTATACAACGTTGTAAAACGTATTGTATGATGTTTTTACGACATTGGCTCGTATAATGATTTTTAAGGCAAACGCCTATATTATGATTTTGATAAAGATTTGTATAAAATGATTTTGGCTATTTTACGGCCTATTATAATGATTTGTACGAATTGATTTTTGGTACTAATTTTATACCAAAGTTATATTGATGGAATTTATTAAACTCTATGAATTCACTCGGCGTTATCGCTGACCTTTTCTTTTAACATGTTTTATCTCAGGTACTTGAAGGTAATTCTCGGGAAGACGACAAGAATTCATGGCCCGCACCTAAACTATATTTTCCATTCAAATACTTTGTAAAACCTTGTATGAAATATAATGACTTGGGACCGATGTAACTTTGATATTTATGAATGGAAATGCTTTATTAATAAATGACGCGATTTTTATGCGTTGTCTATGATGTGAGTAATGTGCTATCCCGTAACACCAACTAGTCTTCCGTTGTACTGAGTTGTATAAATTTGGGGGTGTTACAGTTTGGTACCAGAGCTCTCGTTATAGAGAACGAAAGATTTTTAAAACCAAGTTTTTGAATAAAACTTTTCAAAACTTTTAACTATAAACATTTTTCTAAAAATGTCTAAAAATCTTTTGACTATAACGGTGCCGAAGAATTCCCGAGTTACCGACAAGGCCAGGCTGAGAAGTGTTATTTTAATATATATATAACTTAGATTATATATATATATATATATATATATATATATATATATATATATATATATATATATATATATATATATATATATATATATATATATATATATATATATATATATATATATATATATATATATATATATATATATATATATATATATATATATATATATATATATATATATATATATGATGTAATTTTATTACATGATTGTTTGATGATTATTTTGATATTTATACGAGGTATTTATACGACGTAGATTGTCACAAGAAACCCTAACTCCCCTAGTAAATTAATCGAAGCTATTCTCGTAGGAATTCTAGCTATCCTAGATCTAAACCAAGTTGTGGATATTTATGATCCCAACAAATGGTTGATATTCGTAGAAGTGTATATATCAGTTGATTGTCATATTGAGAAGGAATTGGCGAGATTAAAACTGATATCCATGTCATGACGATCTTTCCTTATAGAGTGGAGTTGGACAAAACGTTACCACCTAGAAAGATGTCATCTGATTCGTTGTCATCCAATTCATAAATTGAAATCGAAAGGGTGAATGTTGCACTTGAGGCTGTCATTGGAACCATTACCCAAAATCCTCATGCCACTAATACCTTTCCGAGAAGTCTAGTTGAATGATTAAGTCATTTTATATTAATGACTCATTTGATAATTGTTGTTGTAAGAACTAATAGGATTGGAATTAAGTGTTGATTCATATCGAGCTTTTATTGCCCTTTAAAGGTGTAAGAATAAGATTGAAAGTATTGGAATATGAGATAGGATATTGCCTTGAGTATGAGTTGATTAAAACTTGAATAAAGTAAAATTTAATCCGTATGGAACATGAGATTGATAAGAGGAAGTCGTTAAGTTCTGTGACTGAATTATAAGGTTTTACTTGATTGTTGATTCGTGTTAAGTGTTGTTCCTAGGCCATTGCCCACTAATGAGGATGCCCAGTGTCCAAGAAATAAATTGAAGAAATCTTCTTCTGAATTGAGACCGATGGATCTTCTGGGACATGTGGAACACCTAATGACCCTTGTAGATTAGTATTCATTGTGGTATCTTTTAAAAATCCCTAACTTACCTGAGATATCAGTTGGTAGGATGAGTTTAGTAAATTGTATGACATAGTGACACGTAATGTGTTACGGTACAATTTGACTTGTTTGTGATTAATGAAAAGACTACCTTTGATTGCTAAATTCTACATGTATCGATGTTATCTATCTTTTATTGCTTCATCCTAATGTTCGCATTAGTGATGCAACCATTGAACAAGTACTCATCTTGATTTGAGTTACGTTGTGAATTATTCTTCGTGAGTGCCATCGAGGTCATGAACCTCATGATTAGTTGGCTAAAGCTCATTTCCTATCATATTGTAGTTAGTTCTTGGTGAACAACTCTTCATCACTCTTTTGCAGATCACACATTGTTTTTATAAAGTTAAAACGGTATCCTTTGAGAAAATTTAATTTTCATCACAATAAGGATTATTCAAAGTGAGATTTATAAGTGATTGATATCAAAATGAAGTTGTTTATGAGACGCTTTGGAAACTTAATTATTTCCATAACAAAGAAAATATTCGTAAATTTATTTTTGATTCTTATTTTAGAATTAAGCATGAAAATGTTTTTATTATAAACATAAAGGTAAAATTTTGACGAACTGAGTATTGCATCGTTAATCTTGAAATTGTATATAGTTGCGCACCTACATACAATTTGGAATGGACCATGCAAGACTGATTAGTAGTCACCATAAAACTAATGAATAAACACTACATTTTCTTTGAAGATTGTGAAAGATTAAAATTTATGAGATCTGCAAGAAGTGAAAAATAGGGGCATATTATTAGGGACACCTACCTATGTGCCTGTAGCACCTATTCTTCTGAGTTGAATTTACTCATCTGTGGAAATTGTCTTATTTGACAATTGACAATTCTTTCTTGTCCAATTCTCCCGTATTGAGATTTTTAGGAAAAGTATCTGATTACCGAGTGTTGATACCCGACTGGATGTATCGACGTTCTTATCATTTCTTTTGATTTGATTTCATTTGAATAACCTGGGTAACGATCCGAGGAGCTTTCGAATGCGTACTCAAATTATGAAAACATGGGATATATTCATATTCGTTAAATGTTTTCGTCTGTATCTGATTTGAAATTCTATCGCATAGATTATGCGTTGACCTTGCTCTTTTAATAGTAGTTATGTCTCCTGATATCCTTGAACTTGTGAAAGATTATGAGTTATTATTAGTCTTTTAAGAAGCTCACATCTTATCGACGGCAATGCAACTGGAAAGTTGATAGTGTCCGTAGAATGAATTGATTGATTATGACATGACGACATTGTCTTAATTGATGGGAACTCGAGTAGAATTCCCCTAAATGATAAGATGTTGATTATCAAAAGTGATCTAAATAATACTTGATGGATGATTTTATCCTGCATTTAGACTTGAAATTATACCATGAATGATTGTGAATTAGTCATAGATATTATAATCTAGAAAGAACCTAATATGAATATACTAAAAGATGTTTATGTTATCTGAAACTTTAGTAAGTATTTGTTGATGGTGAATTACCTAGACCTTCGCCACTAAGGCAAGTTGAATTTGGTATTGATTATATTCCCGGTGCTGCACCTGTGGCTTGTGCACTGTACGTCAGCACCATCTAAATTAAAGGAATTACCGTACAACTGAGAAAATTGTCGGAGAAAGATTTTATTATACCAAGCCTGTCATCCTGAAGAGCTATGGTGTTATCTTTTCCTTATATTAGATTACTGTGGCTGAGTAAATTGACAATCGAAAGCGATATCCATAACTCGAAATGGAAGATTTGTTCGATCATTTACAAGGTTCTAAGTGTATGTTATAAAGATTTGGTCCGTGGCATGGTTATCATCAACTACGAATCCGCGAAGAAGATTATTTATTCCAATCACTACATCCGGTACTTGTAATGAATATTATGAGTTTCACGTGATGTCGTTTGGATTGACCAACACACATGTAGCATTCATAAATTTGGTGAATCCCGTGTGTAGGCTGTAATTTGATAAATTCATGCTCGTGATCATTAAGGACCATTTATTTGTTTATAAGAATAAGAATGAGTTAATAATTGTTTATAGATTGCCCTGAATTGGCCGAACGATAAAAACCTGTATTTTAAATATTTAACATGTGATTAACGGCTTAATACTTTACATGATCTAACCGTGTGATTAATAGATAATGGAAGCTATATTTACTTTTAAAAGATTAGAACCATTAACGCTTAGGGATTAAAAACTTAATCCTTTACATAAAATGACCGTTGGATTAATAATGGTAAGATGTATGCATATAGACTCTTCAAAAATTAAGAGCCCTTTTAAAACTTTGGATTTTACCAAAAAGAAATGGAAATATGTTTTGACAAATGTTTTAACAAAGGATTTTTAAAGGGATTATTCCCTTATACACAAACCATTTAACTAAACTTCTGTTTAGGGGTAAATGTTTGTGTATACCTCAAGATAACTTAAGAAGGATTGAGTAAAACCATTTAAACCATGACTTAAAATTTGAAACGACAATTTTTGCTTTTCAACTAAGAAAATTTTGACCAAAGTATAACCAAAGATTTTTCGAACATTTACGAATCTTAATAATTATTTTCAATAAATCAACGAAAATCTTGTTAATTAAATTCAAATTTATTTTTGAACATTTTTATAGTTGGTCGAACTAAGAAAATTAAAATTTTTACGTTATGTTCATAAAAATTAAATGTTTATTATTTAATTAGTTGTAATAATTATTGACGCTTTAGACGTCAGATTGAGTAAAACGGATAAAAATGATAGTAAAGACGAAACTAAAACATAGAAGATATGAAGAAGGAATTTTGAATAAATACGGTTGTGATATTTATTTCATCAGGAAGGTAAACGTAATTACCGACGCATTATGTAGAAAAGATAAAGAACCAATTTGGACATGTTCCTTAATAATGAAGGTGCAAAATAAATTGCCGGACGATATAAAAATAAACAATGTTTGTAAAAAGGATAATATAGATAATAAAAGGGGTTCGCGGCTAATGTGAACCATCAGAATTGAGAAGCCGATAGCGTTAAATATTTTAAAAGGCCGTTTATGGTTGCCTAAATATGGAAAATTGTGAGATATAGTTTTGTTGGAATCTTGTAAGTATAAGTATTATATGTATGTCATTTTTGACTAAAAGTATCTTTGTTTGAAGAAGTTGTACTAATGACGAATTATGAAGGCAGACATCGCCTCATACATTAGTAAACGTCTAGCTATTGCAAAGGTCATCATCTGAATTTGATTCGATTTGGGTCATCGTCGACAGACTGACCAAATCTGCTAATATCATTCCCGTTAATGATAAATGCAAAAGAGTTATGTAAGCATAGTGTGCCTGTATCGAACATCTTTATCAAGATCCTCGCTTCGCATCGAATTTCTAGAGATTTGCTCAGAAATCATTGAGAACGAACCTTGATGAGAGTACTATGTACCATCCCAAATCGAAGGGACGAGGTAAAGTAACGATACAGAGTAATATAAGTGTTGTTTTATGTTTGAATGAATGACCTTTGGTAATAGACCGTATAATCGTTTTCCTTTGGAGGGATTATCATTGATAATCATCGTATTAGGATCGAGATCGAATCTTGTTAGGATCTGAATCTTAGAGCATCTGTAAGCAGGAGTTGAGATGAAGACATCCGACATACACCCATTGTGAGTTGGACATGTCTTTTAGGTTTAAGGTTTCCTGTGATGGCGAACCTAACCTTGCAAAATACCCGACCCGCGAGATCTGAAATGATTGTTGAAATTAGGATTTGATTATTGACTGCCGATAGTGGGCAAGAGGTTATGTGAATATGAAAAGTAAATCTTGAAGTGCCAAATGGGTAGCGAAGTTAAGCCAAAATTTTTAACCTTGGAAAAAAATGAATTCATGATCTGACAAATCATGGGATATAAGTCCCCGTTGTATAGGACCATTGAGATGATGTAAAAGTTGGGATTGAAAGGCATAAAAGCTGGATCTACCCTAGGACTTCAAGAACCGCGTGAATTATGTTTCGTAAATCGAACTTGATGGAATATCTATCAAGTGAAAATCTGATTGTTCTTAGTAAAGCTTAGATCGGCGAAAAGTTGCATTCATCAAAAACCCGTGAACATCATGGATAGAGAAAGTAAGTCAACGTTAAGCCTGATCTTATTCCCGTAGTTATGTTTGATGAAACTCGCGTACTATAATGGATTACACTTGTGAGAAAAGACCGAATGTGGAGGAAATACCCACATGGCTTTAACTCTATAAGAAGCGAGTAGTAAGGTAAGATGATCTTTGAGGACAAAGATCCTATTTAGGGGTAAATGCTGTGACAACCCGTCAATTTATGGTTGATATTTTATTCTCGAATATTATTTAAAAACATTATTTTAATGTTACAATATGAACTCACATATTTTTGGGAAGAAATTTGGATTTACGTCTTGAAGTAGCGTCGACTACGTTTAAACCGGAGGATTCAACGTTACGTGCTTACGTTTACATACACCGTCTTTGGTGACAGTCCGACATTTCAGAAAATAAATTTATCCGTGACTATTATTTTGGAGTTTTAAATTTGTGTTGGTTCATAAACTCACAAATTTACGAGAAGAGATTAGGACTTACGATTTTATTTTAACGTCCTTTACGACTAAACCGGAAACCTTAGGATTACGTATTTACGTTTTCGAACTCCGTTTTTGATGAGACAATTTTTATTGGATTCGTTTTGTGACGTTGATTCATAATTTATAAAAACGTTTTTCGTAAAACGACCCGAGGGCACGCAAATCGAGAAAACTAGAATCGAGAAATACCCGTAAACTAGTGAGATGGGACAAAATACATTGTCCCACCCCACTAGCTTAAATGGGACGGCACTAGCATGACACCACAAGCTCATGTGGCATCATGTTAGCTACAAGTATACATGTGTAAGCCATGCTTACTTTGTAAGCTAACTTACACCCCACTATCTCCAAAACTAGCAACCAAAACCACTCTTCCCATTTCCATCATTTCCTACTCATGCAAACCACACACATTTTCTCTCTACTCTCTCTATGATTTCGTGTATATCCAACCAAGAACACCCTCATTTGATCAAAATTAACCACAAAATCCTATGTTATTTCTACATATGTTGAAGCCCTCTTGAAGCTCTCTTGAATGGTGGTGATTATAACATCCATGGAGGAGTTTTCATGGTGTCTTGGGACTGATTTTCCACAAAAAGTTCATGAAGCATGGTGGTCATGAAGATGGTCTTGGTGCATCACAAGTTTCTCCATCAAAAATCCATGTTTTGATCAACCTACATCATCATGGTGGTATAAAGATTGTCCTCCTCATCTTCTTGTTATTTTGATTATGTAAACATGTATTTTATTTCCTATTGTATATATTTATGATGATTATATGATGATAAAAATGTTATGTCGGGATTTGTTGTTGATAATCATGGATAAAAAGATGAAAAACTATAAGTAAAAATGGGTAAATCTTGTTTAAATGATAGGTTGTATAAAAACAGTAAAGAACCACATGTTAGACTGATGAAATGATGAAGTAGAATGGATTTACAGTAAGCTATGGGTCTTGTACACATGTGAGAGTTGGCCATGCAATGGAATCAAAGTAATGAGTGAGATATGATCAAAACAAGTTTAAGGTGTAAATCTGAGGTTACTGTTTTGGACGATTTTTAGAAAATACTTAAAGGATGATTCAACAGTAGCTATAGAATAGTTAAATTTAGCACATATCATGTAGTTTATGTAATAAAAATTTGAGCTTCTATCTCCATATAGAACTCAAGATATGGCAGTTTTGGTGAAGATGAGAATAAAAATCAGATTTTGGAAAATAAAGTATAATACTATTATATAAGCACTCAAAATTATATTGTATAAAATGTAAAGTTAAAACCCACTAACTCTTGGATTTTATTTATATAAATATGTACAATGATAAATAAGTGGAAATTTTATAAAAATGGTAACTTGTAATGTTTTATAAGTTATAAAAACTATAAACATGATTTTTACGACTTTTTCGGCTATTGCCGTAAAATTAACGTTTTTCGCCAAATAAAACTTAGACGACCAAACCCGTCTAATGTAAAGTTTATAAAAGTCATATACTGATATATAGGTAACTAATACAAGTAAAAACCGATAAAACCCGAACTATAGGGCATACGGACATTAACGAGCTAAGTAAACATATTGGACTAATACTAAGACTAATACTTGGGCTAATAATTGGACTACATAAGATAAACACCCATAAAAAGAACTTATTGGGCTTAACCCATTTGGGCCCAACTTGAAAGTGTATGTACTGATAATATAAGTACAAAAAGGATTAATACAAGTTAAGAACTTATAATAGGCTTATTGGACCTAAAACACGTAAATAGGTAAAACGAGAAAACTAGTATAAAAGTTATCGACATATAACACTAAAAATGAGTAAACGAGAATATGTAAACCCACTTGATCATCATATATATATATAATCATCATATGTATACATAATTAATATTTTGATAAAGTCATTGGACATGAGTCTAAGACCGAGTATTATTTGTCTAGGTTTCCGTGATTGAAGCACGTACCGTACGTCCGAATTTGCCGATAACCCGCCTTCCCACATCAACGTGAGTTCATAGCCTCGCACTCTTTTAAATGTTTTTATAAATGTTTTATAAACCCGCGAGGGAGATAACATGTTAGTTTTTATAAAATAGGACACCATTTGTCCCGATTGTTTGTTTATTGATTTTGGACCCGAATGATTGAATGACCTGATTGTATGACCCGATAAATGATTAAAGGACCCGATAGATGAAATCAAATGGATTATTAAAGTTAGGTTATGTCACTAAAAGTCCCATTAGCATGAATTGTGAACTACCGGGAGTTGGTAGACGCTTATGCATTTAATAGTACTATTTGGGGACGATCACCCCAGTTCGCGCCTTGACGGTTGATCCCCGTCGTGCCACATTGATTGGTAAGCGAATTTATGTATGAGAAGATTTCCATAGCGTGACCTTTGTGACGACACGCTACTTTAGATGGGCAAAATTGGTATCGGGTTAGCTACCCGTTTTGGTTTAGTAAGGTAACAATGTCATGCGGCTTATAATAATCCAAGTTAACAAAATAATAATAGACGCTCCGAATTAGGATGTATTTCCTGACTAGCAATACAGGGTCATACTATTGATATTATGTTCGTGTTTTGGTTTTCATAACCATATTCGTATAACGGTTTTTATTTAATCTATACAACGTTGTAAAACGTATTGTATGATGTTTTTACGACATTGGCTCGTATAATGATTTTTAAGGCAAACGCCTATATTATGATTTTGATAAAGATTTGTATAAAATGATTTTGGCTATTTTACGGCCTATTACAATGATTTGTACGAATTGATTTTTGGTACTAATTTTATACCAAAGTTATATTGATGGAATTTATTAAACTCTATGAATTCACTCGGCGTTATCGCTGACCTTTTCTTTTAACATGTTTTATCTCAGGTACTTGAAGGTAATTCTCGGGAAGACGACAAGAATTCATGGCCCGCACCTAAACTATATTTTCCATTCAAATACTTTGTAAAACCTTGTATGAAATATAATGACTTGGGACCGATGTAACTTTGATATTTATGAATGGAAATGCTTTATTAATAAACGACGCGATTTTTATGCGTTGTCTATGATGTGAGTAATGTGCTATCCCGTAACACCAACTAGTCTTCCGCTGTACTGAGTTGTATAAAGTTGGGGGTGTTACAAATGGTGTATCTCTAGTCTTTGATAAGCTATCTTATATTGATACATGAGGTAGATCCAAGTCTGTAATGACTTGGGTCTCCAAGAAAAACTAATCTGTTTTTCTTTTTGCAGGTGACAAAGAAGACCAGGGATGATAAAGCATATTGGGATAGTGGATGCTCAAGGAGCATGACTGGACATAAATCTTATCTGTCGAACTTTGTTCCCCTGCATGACAATGATGGTGTCTCTTTTAGAGATGGGCATGGAACAATCACAGGAAAAGGAACTATTATCACCAATGGGATGACCTTTGACAATGTTTACTTGGTGAAAGAGCTCAATTACAATCTCTTCAGTATGTCACATATGACTGATAACAAGAATTTTGTCTTGTTTATAGACACTGAATGTCTGGTGTTATGAAAGGAGTTTGTCTTACCACCCAACACTCCTATTGTGCTCAGAACACCAAGACAAAAGAACATGTACATAATTGATCTCAAGGACATCTCTCTTCAAGACAATGAAACCTGTTTCATTGTCAAAGCCTCAGTTGATGAATGTAAGAAATGGCATAGAATACTTGGTCATCTTATTTTTAAGAACATGAACAAACTGGTAAAATATTATCTGGTTCATGGTCTTCCTTCCAAGTCCTTTGCCAATGATCATACTTGTGTTGCTTGTCTGAAAGGAAAGCAACATAGAGCATCTTGCAAATCAAAAACAAGTATGTCCACTACCAAGCCATTGGAATTACTGCATATGGATCTTTTTGGTCCTACTTATGTGGCAAGCATAATGAAGAAATGTATAACACCCTCAACTCATGCTATGCGCAGCGAAACTACAACATTTGGGTGCTACGTAGTTATCATCACACATAAGCTATATTAAACGACTCAAAGAGACGTAAAAGTTTAAACATAAATTTTACATTATTAAAAACATACAAGTCTACAGTTTTCCAAATCCCAAGATAATACAAAATAGAGTTTGCGTTCTGGTCCCCATTGAATCTCAACCCAAAAGTACATTTTCGTTCACATGACACAATATAAAATATTTAAGTGCTAAAAGGGAAGAAAAACAAAGTAGACCGCCAAGCCACAAAAACTTCCATCCTCGCATGCTCCGCTGCTATCAATCTTGGTTACCTGAAACACATGCTTAAAACCGTCAACACAAAGGTTGAGCGAATCTATAGGTTTATTAAATCATAGGTTGAACATAAGTATTAAAACCAATCATGACCGTTCAATAGCATTGTCGTACTCACAATCTATTATTCAAGGATATTATCTTTAGCAATAGCTAATAATTGTGTTTAAGCTCGTGACACTAATCCGTTAACTCAATCACCCGCGTACATTTACCGGCATGATTAAGATGAAACCAGTGCCCCTTCTAAAGGCATCAGTTGCAATTATACCTTATTTCTTATCACAAGTTATCCGTCCGCAGAGGGTACTCAACGTACTAGCTCTCGTCTCGGATAGGGTCGTCAACCCCATAGTACTATCAATTGTATAAGCGGCTATCTCCAACCCACACAAGGGCAAGACAATAGTTAATAGTTCACGAATTTAGGGACTTTTACAACTAGGTACTCAACACAATTCAAGGCAACATTCGGGTCCAACAATCATTCATGACTTATGTTCATTTTCATTTAAATTAGCATGTATCACCCTTGCGGGTAAAAACATTTGAAATAAGTAAAGAGCGAGGCTATAGACTCACCTGGCGTAGTAGTAGTGGTTCTAGCGAAGACGTAACGAGAAATGTCACCGACGACGTGGATGCCCGGGAAAATTTAACACTTGACCTAAAAATCAAGGTACGAAAACCAAATCAATACTCCGCGTACATTATTGTACTAAACACATGAATAGGCAACCACACTCAATGCTTATGAAAACTCACGCCAAAATCAAACAAGTAGTTGTTACTAGACTTATACCATTTACCTATGTAATTAAAGTTGATTCCCATTTTATAGATTTGCCGGTACTTACCAAAAGTACGGGCTGTTTGCTATGACTTAAGCACCTATATAAATTTCAAGAAAATTCACAAAAATACCTCATGACCTTTATAAAACCCATATTTAATCTCATGAAATTTTTTCACTTCTATGACTCGTTACACATCACATTACTAGACGTACACATTTAGGACTGATTTTGCACTTTGACCATGTTGGGCTTGTTTGACCCATTTAAAATACACCATTGACCAATACAACACCTAAGTCTAAAAATAGACTCTAAAATGCAGGTTTGAAACCAATGAACAACTTTCAATCATTTATAAAACTGTTAGCCCTATATTTTATATAGTCGAACAAGAATGTAATAGGTCATCTTAGTCGTTAAAAGGTCTTGTATTGTAATAGGTTAGTCGGGATAACCGGGCTTGGACTTTAAGCTAATATTGTCTAAGTTAGGGGCGTAAGCCCAAGACTAAGCCAAGCCCGGCTCAAGTCACAAACCCACGGCCCATGGAAAGCCCATTGGTTCGTGGGGTATATAACCCTCTTTCACATGTGAAAGAGGGTGTTGGTTCATTTCATTAAACACATAGTTTTAGTGTAAACCTTCCACTTCTCTCTCTACTTTCTCTTTCTACTTTTCTTCTCTTTCTCTCTCTAAGAATCTTGTGTTATGGATTAATTAGGAACAACATTTGGTATCAGAGCCTATAGTGGATAGGTGATTATAGATTCATATGTGGTGTTCTTGATTTTTTTTGGCTTCTTTGATCCATATCTCACGTCCCAACTTTCTTTTTGTGTTTTTTATGGTCTTTTCTTGATACAAATCATATACATACTAGTAGTAGTGATTTGGGTATCTTGGTTTTGGCTAAAACACAAATTTTTTGGATCAAAAGTTGCGAAATTTCTGGTTTTTCTTCATTCCGAAATTCAAGCAAGTGTCACCATCGGAAAGTACAATTGTGGGGGATTTGATCGCAATAATCTTAGGATTCCACTTTGCGATCACTGTATTGCGATACCTTATTCCGATCTGGATATTCCGATCGTGCATTGCGATCTGGGATTCCGACGGGTTTTAAGGGTTTTTGTTAAGTCGTTACTCTGTCCAATTTTGACAACCACATTGCGATCTGGACATTCCGATAGGCTTTGCGATCTGGACATTCCGATAGGCTTTGCGATCTGAGTATTCCGACAGGCTTTCCGATCTGGACATTACGATCTGGACATTACGATCTGAGCATTGCGATCTGAGCATTGCGATTGAGCATTCCGATTGAGCATTCCGATCTGGACATTCCGATAAGTATTCCGATGGACATTCCGATGGGTATTTTGTTTGAGTAATTTTTAGATATAGCCACTATCTAGACTAGTTTCGAAACATAGTTTGCACGAAGATTAAAAAAAAAATAATAAAAAAAAAAAAAAAAAAAAGATTTTTTTGGCGGGAAAACTCAAGAAAAATTTATTTTTTCCTAGACCATTTTTAGGCCATTTAAGCTTCAATTTCAAATTTTGGCGAAGCGAAAAATTTTTCGACCAAAAATTCGAATTTTCGGACCAAAATTCAAATTTTTAGGCCAATTTTAGGTTTTATTTTTGTCAAAAATTTTCACTTTTCAAATTTTTTCCCTACTAGTTTTTGGCTATTTCTAACCCGATTTCAAAATTTGGTGATTCAAAATTTTTTCGGCTTACCGTTTTATCGGACTGAGGAATTTATTGTCGGACTGAGAAAAAAAAATTGGAATTTTCGGAATTTCAACCACAATCAAATCACAACACATCCACTAAGATCCGTAATCCATACACATCATATCCTCTTCGAGACATCCGTTCAATGGACATCTTCGTGGATTCAACACCAACAACGTCCATGACTGAGATGAATAAAGAGAAGATGCAGAATCCAGAGGTTCAGACAAATACTGAGACTCCAATCAGTAAACCTTCTAACAAGGATTCTACCACCAAAACCGTTCATGCAATCAAATACAAGATGTCGAAAGCAAAAGAAAGATGCATGGAACACATAACGTTGCTTCAGTCACACCTTCAGGTTCTTTCAAGAGAAGACCTAAAAGGCACTCGTCTTGAAATTGGATTCAAACGGGTATTCTTTCTACTATTTGGTCAAGATGTTGAGACATTCATCAGAACGATGCTACTTAATGTGGACCATCTTCAACAAGAACTTGACAGAGACGATTTTCACGAAAATATATCCATGGAGGTCCTTTTAGCTCTCAACAATCAGTTCCAGCAATTCATTGACTCAAGTGGCTTATCCAAAAACGATCGAGAGTTCACAAGCACATACTTTACCAAATATACTCTTGTAGATCTTCAAGCGTTCAAAGAGACACTTCTTCAACATATGAGCAACATAAAGAAGTCAATTGCTGAAAGAACACGCCATCAAATGCACTTTCAAAGAAGGGTGAATCAAAGACTGATGCAGACGAAAGAGAACACTGTCGATATAGATCAAGCATTGGATGCTTCTTCGGTTGATACAGAGAGCAGCGGGACAGAATCAGAAACGCAGCATATCAGTACCAGCTCAGGGAATGATCAAACAACCAATGATGCGGATATCAGACCCATTTATGATGATCAACCAATGGCTATGGTACATTTAAATGCTGAATACGATGTTTCTCAACATACTGAGCAATCTGAACCCATTCTTGACACGTATCTAGTGGAAAAGGTTGATAGCAATACCACACCTGATTCATCAGATACGAGTACTAATGGAGGAGAGACTTCTCAGGATGTTGATTCTAAGATTCACGAGCTTGAAATTCTGTTAGCTCAGAAGACTAAAGAATTTGAGGATGCCAAACTCGATTTTTCAAAGAAAAATAACAAATTTGAGGATTACTTTGAAAAACTTGAGAAAGCAAATGTTGTTCTTGAACAAAAATTGGATCGTAAGATTCAAGATTTTAACGCCGAAAAAGAACATTTTGTGAAACAAATAAATTTGTTAGAATCAAAGTTGGCTTCTCAAAATCCAAGTCCTCCGCCTGCTTCATTAACTGAATTATCTGTGCAACCTATCGACACTGTAGAAAGTAATGATACGAATGCTGATAACGCCATATTTGATAATATGAACATTAAGTTAGAACAAAGTGTTGCTCAATTACTTCTACAAAATGAGCAATTAAAGGCTCAGATTCAGGAAAAGGTTTTTACACTGACAACGGTGAAAAACGAATTAAGGAAGATAAAAGGAAATAGTGTGGATACTAAGTTACCAAAACAGTCAGTCTTGGGGAAACCTCCTTCTCAATCATTTAGAAATCGCTCAGTTGCTAGACAACCGAATGCGTTTAAATGTGAACGACTCAAAATGTCGAATCCGAGGTTTGCATCCCAAGTTGACGTGCGTAGCAAGTTGCCTAAACCAGTCACTCCACAATCTAGACCGACCTTAAGACAAACTGCTTCTGCAAAACCCGATCACATGAATGCTTCAAGCAACTTTAGATCTAGCTCCAAGAACATGCCTAGGCGTAGTTCAAATGACGCGGGTCACAAAAACTATCTAGAGGATGCTAAAAACAAGACACACGCAAGAGATAGGACCAAACCACAACCTAGGAGCGTTGTTCACACATCTAGGAATTCTAGACCCTTCTATGATGTGCACAATTCTGCCAACCCTAGGAACTCTAGAGCCTTCTCAGATGCTAAGCACTTTGTTTGCACGAAATGTAACAAATGCGTGTTTAATGCCATTCATGATGATTGTATCACTAAAGTCCTGAACAAGGTGAACCAAAAAGCTAGAGCACCTCAAAGATGGAACCCTAAAGGAAATAGGTTTTCTCCAACTAAGTCTTCCACTGTGCATGAGAAACCTATGACTCCTAGATCCTGTCTTAGGTGGATACCAACGGGTAGAACCTTCAAAACAATAGGTCTTAGATGGGTTCCTACTGGAAAGCTATTTCCCTCTAGCTCGACAAAGGTTCACGGTGAACACCCACATGGTTCTCATCAAGATATCGCTAACCCACATGCAAGCATACAAACTACTGATGAAAGTGCAGGTAATAAAGTAAAGGTTCAACAAGAACACAAAGGTTTTCCATATTCATACCGCTCAACAAAAGACACTCTCAGAGTTTGGTTGCTGAAGAAGCAGATATCAGAGAAACAAGCGTCTCAGGGGCTTCTAAATTAAGCTTCTACAATGACTTACAGTCACATTTCAGGCTGTAACTCGAACATCAAAGAAAGGGAACTTTATCTCTTCAACGATAAGTTACCCTAAAAACGAGAAATTCATATTTCTCGGTCACGAGCTTATATTAAAACTATTCAAAAGTTTTATGCTCGTGTACAAGGCTTATAGTCAAATTAAAGACTGTAACCCGGGCTCACAAGACAGGAAAGTTCATCCCGAGTATGACTTATCCTCAAAACGAGAAATTTGATTTTTCTCGGACACGAGCTTACATTAAAACTATTCGAAAGTTTTAAGCTCGTGTATATGACTTCTAGGCGCATCACAGCTTAGAACTCGGACCTCAACTAAGGAAAGTTTATCTCGGACGATAACTTATCCTTCTCAACGAGAAATTCATATTTCTCGGTCATGAGCTTCTCATAAAAACATTCAAAGTTTTTAAGTTCATGAAAAACGATTTCTAAGTAAATGTCAGCTTAGAACTCGAACTTCAACTTAAGGAAAGTTTATCACGGATGATAACTTATCCTTCACAACGGGAAATTTATTTTTCTCGGTCATGAGCTAGTCACAAAACAATCAAAGTTTTGAGCTCATGAAAAACGGACCCGAAAGGGGAGTGTACGTTTCAGTGCGCTTTCCCTAAGCAATAGAAGAGAAGTCTTCTATCCTGATTATTTTAAAACCGTTGAACACAATTTTTCAAGAATTTCTCAAAAGGTTTTTCTAAATCTTTCAAAATTGTGTGTTCAACACTCCCTTCCTCATAAGTGGTTTTTATATCTCAAAATTGTCATATGTTATTTTGATCAATTTTTGAGGGGGAGCGTTTTAAAATCAAGCCTTTTAATGTTGTTGGGTACATCTCTAAAATTGTCATATTTTATGTATCCAACACATTCCGAAAATGATATGAAATTGTCAAATGTAATATATTATATCGGAAAAGGCATCTCAACTCAGTACCTCAACATATTTTGTGGTGTCGTTTTTCTAAAATTTTGTCAAATTTTGTCTCAAGACACACATATATTGTTGAGGGGGAGCGACCCGACTGAAAATGTTCCATGATTCATGCGTGCACACATGTTTCTCTCCCAACGATTTTTCGGAAAATGTCATATTTTAATCAATTGGTATCTCTAATATTATATTTTTATATTAGAGATAGGGGGAGAAAATGTGATTAAAATGTAATATATCGCAACATGTGATCTTAAAGACTCAAGTGTAACTCTTTCCTTCACATGCCAAACTATTTCGTATATCGATGCATGTGTGTAGGGGGAGCTTTTCGGAAATGTAAAACTTTCAAGTGTTAAAAGTTTTGATTTTTATCAAGCACTTTGAATGGTTTTCAATGGTTTTATGGTTACGATCTTTACCCAAAACAACCTACTATCCACGACGGAACGATGGAGTCAAAAGGTGGTTTAGGATAGGAAACTAAGTCCTATGATCCAACCAGAACCGGAGGGATCTACCCAAGGACATTCCATAGCTAGAAATAGTTGTCCTTAGGAAAGATGGAGTGGAATGAAGCTGAATGCGGATCAAGTACTTAAGTTAGCACTGGAACAATCACAACAAGGTGCTAATGATGACGTATTGGTAAGCATTGAAGGAGTTGAATATTCTATGCAACTTAGGCAGAAACCGGGTCAATACATCTATTGAAGACAAGTCATCATGGACCCAGTGATGCAATGCACAACCCTTCCCAGCCATTCGAGTTTCTCTCAAAAGAAACTTGTCTCATTGTCACGGAGATCAACACGTATCTATTGACTTTCTCATTTCGAGTCAGTTAATATTGAAAAGGTGGCAGTCTGCTCCAGCCTCCGATTACCAAAATGCACTTATTGAGTCTAGAGCCAAACGAGATCTATCTATCATCTCATTAGGACACAATCGAGTCCTACGCATTATCCTTGTGATATTGCCAGAACATCTGAGTGATACGATTCACAATGAAGATGGAAATCCTGCTTGAGCCAGCATCAAACAAGCTCATGGTAGGTAACTTGTGCGATTCTACACGAATCAAACTTGTGAGAACTGGAAAGCAACTAAGTTTCGATTCTTAATTGATTCAAACTTGATTCCAGGTTTCTTCGCAAAATCCATGTGATCTTGCCAGAACATTCAGAGTGACACTCATTAGTGTTCACAATGACGAATGGAAATCCTTCCAGTGTCAACATCAAACAGCACTGCGGTAGGTAACTCGCAAGATTCTCTATGAATCAAGCTTGTGAAAAACTGGAAAGCAACAATGGTGCGATTCTTTTAGAATCAAACTTGTTCCAGGAAATCTGAATTGACGACTCTAATCAGACGGATAATTTATCCTTATGATTCACTCTTTACGTTCGCAGTCTGCTTTGAGACGGTCGAGTAAAGAGAACTGGCTGCTACCGCCGGGAAACCCTGTCAAGGAGGTTCTTAATCGAATCTACCTGATCACAGGTACGGTATTTAATACCGTTTAACGGTCTTCACCGACCGGAGGTAAAACGCTACCGAGTTAGGGTGAAATGTTCAAAGCCATTTCATTCGTGTCTATACATGTTGCTGCATATCAAGAAGGTGGCGTAGCTGTGATACCGATGTCGATTCAGAAGTCACAAGAGCACAAGATGGTGATAATCAAGATACCTAAGAATGTAAGAATGTAATAGGTCATCTTAGTCACAAGGAGTACAGATGAAGATCTCAAGCACTCAAAGTCAAATGACAAATGCTCAAGATAAAGATCACGAAAGCATGAAGGAACAAAGTTGTTACAAACAAGATCAAACCAAGATACAAGACCAAAGCAGGAAGATCTCCTCTACAAGAATGTATTCACTCAATCATCTTATGCTTTTTAAGCTTTTTAAGATGACCGATACATTGGGGGAGATTGTTAGCCCTATATTTTATATAGTCGAACAAGAATGTAATAGGTCATCTTAGTCGTTAAAAGGTCTTGTATTGTAATAGGTTAGTCGGGATAACCGGGCTTGGACTTTAAGCTAATATTGTCTAAGTTAGGGGCGTAAGCCCAAGACTAAGCCAAGCCCGGCTCAAGTCACAAACCCACGGCCCATGGAAAGCCCATTGGTTCGTGGGGTATATAACCCTCTTTCACATGTGAAAGAGGGTGTTGGTTCATTTCATTAAACACATAGTTTTAGTGTAAACCTTCCACTTCTCTCTCTACTTTCTCTTTCTACTTTTCTTCTCTTTCTCTCTCTAAGAATCTTGTGTTATGGATTAATTAGGAACAACAAAAACTCTATCTATGGTCCCCGGGATTTGACCCAAAACCAAACATAATTTCGGATTATGTTGATTCTCATCTCCCGGTACACGAACTTTCAAAATAACATAACTTTTTATTCGTTTGGACTTAGAAGCTGTTCTTTATACCGAAAGAAAGCTTGAGACGAACCCTACAACTACATTCTAATATTAGGACCTGTACAAAAGTATAAAACCACGAAAACACCCTCTAGACCTGCTATCCTAAAAACACCCCTTTCAAAACCTTAACAATCATCATTCCAACACTTCTCATCACTTCCTAAACCTATACCAACATCATTCAATCAATATAACAAAACCTAACTACCCTTAATCACTTGTATGAACATTTCTCATAAAAACCCAAATCAAAAATTAGACATGCAATTAGTTTATCCTATTTAAAAACATCAAAAACAACATTATGAACACAAACCCACAACACATTACATCAAACACCATGAACCCACCAAACACCCCCACATTTCGTGGGTTTTGGGGGCTGTAGAACACCAACAACATAAAACCCATCTTGTTTTATGGATTAATTATCATTATCTAATCACTAATTAGACATCCCACTAGTTTAATTACACCAAAACACGTTTTGAAAAATCTTTGATTCTTAAAAATTTTTGTTAATGCATGTTGGATTAAATGGTGTAAGAACACTTACAATGGTTAATTGAGATGTGGTCTAAGCTTGGATTTAATGAAAACATGATGGAAAAAGTTTTGTGGTGGTGGTGGCCGTCGGCTTCATGGAGAGAGGGAGAGAGATTTTTCATTTTTTTGAATGATGGAAATGGTTAGTGTGTGTGTTTGGTTCCCTTTTGTAAAAATGGGAGGACCAATCTTGAAAACATAACTATCTTTTGGCCTCTTTCGTAAACGACACACTTTAGTAACGGGAAATGACTTACTAGTTGATTTAGAAAATTTACGGGAGTCGGAGTCGCCCCGAACACTCGAAAATACTTTTAAATGGTTCAAACGCACACAAAACGAATACACATATGGTTCCGACTCGACCTAAAACGTAATAAAAATAAAAACTTCGAAAAACTCAAATATCGATCAATCGATAATAAAAGATAAATTTTGGGCATCCGTCGATATCGTAGTCGTCATCGGTTCTTCTTAAATCGTCAAATGTTAAAATTACGACCGTAAACGTTGGTTTCAACTTAAACCGTCAAATATATAGCAAACGAAACTTCTTAAAAATTTCAAAAATATTCGTAAAATAGGATTAAAAAATAACGTTGGGCTCGGGATATCACATCCTCAAGTGAGTCGCAACTTAAGAGAGATGCTTATACTGAATAGCTCTTGAGACAATAACTTAGCATCATACGGCACTTTCACTGGTATCACATCCTCCCCTCCTTAAGGGAGCGACGTCCCGGCGCTCTCCGGTTCTTATACTCGCATTTCGTACTACTAGAAAGATGAGGGTACTACTTCCTAAAGAGGTCTTCACATTCCGATGTGGACTTCGGTTCACGTCTCGGGTTCCATCACACCTTCACAATGAGGATTATATCTTGCTTAATTCTCTCAACATCTCGATCCATGATCTCCAATTCAATTTCCCCAAATTCTTCCTACGGGTATCAACACATCTCTTTCCACAGCTTCTCGCGGTTAACAAGTGATTCTTAATCTACACCATCTCTTCCATAGCCTCTCGAATCATTTCAAGCCCATTCAACTGTCTTTTTCTTACTTCATTCCACTCAACTGGTGATCTACATTTTCATCAACATAATTCTTAAAATGCTACAACTTCAATGCTAACAAGGTAAAAGTCGTTGTACAAAGATACTACCAACTACAAGTGTCGATCTCAACAATTACCAAAATTAATCACACACGCTCGGAGCATGTCTTCCAACTTTCGAATCGCCCTTTCACTTGGTTCATCGTCTCATAAAAACAATTAATCATAAAGAAAATCACACGGATCGCACCTAACCCCATCGAAAACGTTCAGAATATACAAAACGAAGTAATCAATACTAGTCGTACAAAATCACCTTATTGCAATATTACGTACATACAAACCTATTCCGTCAAAAACAAATTCATCGATACGAAATCATCCGACGTATACATAACTCTATCGAAAACATCACAATCCAATCAAATACAAAAACCATAATAAAACACATACAATCACATTACGACATGTTTACAACATAGCAAAACCATCCCAAGTCAATCATATCAATGGAGTTAACTCATGCTTGCTAATCAGCCAAGCTAGGATAAAATAAGGATATTGACATAATTCTCTGATGAGTCCAGTCAAAAGAAAATTGCAAGTTAAAGGAGGTTTACGAGCTTGCTAGCTATGGATGCATATCCAAAAAGAAAGAAAAATACATACATATGTCATCGCAGGGTGCTCACACACGGATCCATACCCATATATATATATATATATATATATATATATATATATATATATATATATATATATATATATATATATATATATATATATATATATATATATATATATATATATATATACACACATATATATATATATATATATATATATATATATATATATATATATATATATATATATATATATATATATATATATATATATATATATATATATATATATATATATATATATATATATATATATATATATATATATATATATATATATATATATATATATATATATATATATACAAGAACACCATCTACTTCCGTCCCAAACGTGGTCAAAATCTCAATAAGCATCATCATTCACAGTAAAAAAAATATATTACATGGAACGTGTTCTCCATGATCGGACTTCATTGGACAATGTCGTCTCAAGTTCTCACAACTTACGATCACTCGACTAGACCACTTACCACATAAATACATAAAAGGCAAGGGTTTACCACAAAAACATCAACTATGGCTATCTATCGTTTAACCATCGATGATCAAAGAAAATCGAGTCAAGCAAAGAGGATTCCTTACTTTGAATAAACGAAGGGGGCAAATGGAATTGCCTTCCAACTACCGATGCACAGTTGGTAAACATCAACAATTTATCATGTGTCGTTGTCATATCAAAAGAACAAGAAAAGAAGCAAATAAAGTACGATACATTCGATGTAGGAGAAGTCTTCGTCATTTCCCTTAGAGTTACTCAAACTCGGATTTCCTCAGATTTTCTTCATTTTGATATTGATAGGGATCCCCATCTACTTCGGAAGTCTTCTATTTTTGTTAAAATTTCTTCTTAGTGTCGGTATGAGCCCCTTTGGTATTTCATCAACACCCTCGTGATTCCGACGAAATTCGCATGTTACATTCAACACATAAAACATTTTCCGAAATTACTCGGTCAAGGTGACTTGCCAAGTCAACGCCAAACGAAAGAAGAGATTTCAAGGAATACAAGAAAATTCAAAATTTTCTTTAGGAATCAAAGAGAATAGATTACTTGCAAAAGGATCCACCGTTTTAAAAATGTTCTCATCCAAACATCTATAAAAAACACTACCGGTTTTAAAGATGACCAATTGATTTGAAACTGCGTTGCCCGTCCAAAACTATGCATAACTAGCTAGATCGTGCATACTTGAGGACCAAGCAACGACAATTAACAAAACAGGACTCTTCCCGAATTATGCATAGTTAGCTAAGCTGTGCATAATTGAGGATCGAGTGACGACACAAACATTATTATTACATACCAAATATGACTACGAAAGTTTTCGACCTAATATTCAAAATAATTAAACCATTTGAAATGGAATTTGAAATGGGAAAATATTGTTACCATCGTTTTAAGAAACACATCAAACATTTTTTGTCTACTTTGGAAACATACATTACTTTGCCTATTTATGAGAAAAATGAATGAATGATTAAATAAATAAATCATTAAATAAATAAATCAACACCATTTGCATTTGATTGAATGAACCATTTAACACACTCATACATATTTTCAAAATAGACTATTCACAAAATAACGGTAAGGTGGTTCAATATTAAAGATCATTGCAAGCACAACAAATAATAAAACCAAAAATCAATGAGATCGAACGAGGTAAACGAGCAATATAATTGCCAACTAAAATTTAACTACATTAGAAATGAAAATACTTCAAATATATGACAAAAGTCTCGGGATAACAACAGCGATCTACGAATACATAGAGTAAAAATTGAATATCAACACAAGCGTAAAAAATAGAACAACGATCAAAATTCCCATCGTCTCGAGTTGCACACACATTTCACCAAGGGTATACGGGGAGAGAAGAATAATCACTTGGTCGAATAGAAACAATTTCACCCGGAAGATCGAGTTCTTTCACCTCTACAATTTGGTAAGGCGGCTTTACCTCCTCGCTTTTGTTCAATATAAATAAATAACCAATTTAACGAAGATTTATAGCATCATTCAAGTAAATACAGAATTTTAGGTTTCATTAACCGAAAGAAGAAAAGTCACAACGTCCATGAACAGGACAGAATATACCGGGTGACATACCCTCATCATCAAGTACTAGCGAAATAGTAGTTTTAAAATAAATATAATAATAATGGTTTCATATCATGGAAAATATTAAAATGAACGGTCACATGACGACTCAAGTTTAGATACAGACTCATAAAATCAAAGAAGGGATGTCGGACGATCGAACCATCGTGACTCAAAACATTATATATACATCTTAAGAAAATAATACAAATATGTGTTTGTTGGGTAATCCATTTTCATTTTCTAGTTACTGTTACCTTTTATATTGTAAAACCGAACATTTGCACATTTTTAATTTGTGTTACCCCATTAAAGATTTCAGACCTTTCATGTTTCAATCTATACAAAGTTTTTATTTCTAGAAAAATTACAATTGCAAGAAAATTTCTAACATCAGTTGATTCGGTGACTCGGTTATTATAACTGGTAAAATCATTAGGTTTGAAAATCTCCATACTTGTGTCAAAATCTCATTAATGTTCATATCTTAAGTACCAAAAACGTACATAGTAAGAATTTTCCAAGTTTTACGTTTTTATTATTACAACTTATCTCATTACGTATATACAAATATCCATCATGACTCAAACTAGTCCAATTAACTTTTAAAAATCAATCTTTGACTATTTATTATACACATGTCTTCCTTAGAATTTGTATGCTATATTTTATTCACGCGACTTGAGTCAGGAGTCAAAGACGTTTCACGTAGTATTATCTCGGATAAATTACTGATTTTAGTCGAGACTTGAATCTCAAAAATAATAATATAATAATAATTAATCAGAAATGCTTATTTCAATAATTCTAAAATGTAGAAAATTCAACTTTTAATCCTTAGCCCATTATCAAACGGTTTTTAACATTAACACATCTCGCAGCGGAATAAAACAAAAGATTTTTCAAACGATTTTAAACAAGCATCATCGAATTATGCATAGTGATTCTCTATAACGACAATTAAACAAACAAATGATTTCCAATGACGTTCCATCAATGTTTAAAAATTTATTTCAAGCGTTAGAATTTCTCACTTATAGTGTATATTCCGATTTTATCCTAGTTTATTCACTACAACAAGTAACGTGTTCTAGTTTAAACCAATGCATACCTAAACATAACCTTATGTTTAAAATAAAACCAATTTTACCAAGTTTTTAGCTCCAAAATACATGACCAATTCTTCTACTCATGTTTTATATTACAAGATACGCCAAAAGTTTGCTACATTGACCCGAAAATTAATTCATACTAAATCCAAAGTTACATATACTCAACAGTCATATCGTAAATTTTATTATAAACTCCTTTTTCAAATTATATTAAACAAATTCTTAACAAATCCATCACTAGCTTCTAGTATCAAATTATTAATATATAAAAACAGGATTTTACGAGTAATATAAATTACTTATTATGATATACCAACCAAGGTTGAAGGAAAAATAATTTCACCTTGTCCATTTATTCTCTACACTTATTTCTACTTGTTATAAGACACACCATAGGTTATTTGTATCCAAAAGTTTCATTCACCATTTATTTAATATGTAAAACATTTTATGTTTAAATCATTCGATCAACAAAGTTTAATGCATATTAACTCACACAAATGTCGGACCTCGTCATGTATAATATCGAATTCAAAATAATGAAACAACAAAAACAAAATGAAATACACGAAGCGACAATACGTATGTCAACTAAGTGTTGTTATCGGCCTCGGATGAGTCTCGAAATCGTACACCACAAAATTAACACAAACCAACCAAAATTCAAAGTTATCGCAATTGATCACAACGCTAATCTATTTTAAAGCACATTTTTAAATTCAAGTAGGATGATAAAAACGATTAAATGGCGACGCGCCTCAACCACGTTTCATAATATACACACGTAATCGCCGCTAAAACATACGCATCATTGATTATACTTCGGTTATGTTATAGTTACACGAACTAATATATCAAACCCATAAGGGATAAAGGAAATACAGTAATACGTGAGTAATTTACGTTCTAAAAAGAAGATGTCCCAAAATGACACACCACCGTGCGATAACGACAATCGAGATAAGTCTAGTCGATATACAATATGTTACGAAGAATTATTTACGTATCTAGAATATCAAACGAGGTTCACACTCGGTTATTCAAACAATAAATTTGTAGGATTGTAGCACACGACTTATAATGATATAGAAATGTAGATGAAGATTAAACCAAAAAAGAAAGATTAGATTAGATGAAGGAAAAGAGAAAAACAAAAGATGTGAATTCCTAGTGAGAGAAACACAAACGTTTCTCTCTCTACAAAACAAATGAAATGGAAGACACACACACAAATGAGGCTTAGGAGGCCTTTTATACTAAGTACTAAGTGTTTAGGAGGCCTTCCTCATTTGTGTGTTCGGGACTAATTCCCGTTACCTAAATATTAATAACTAAGAACTCTCGACACCGTTGGATAGTATTTTTCACGAGCTTCGCAACGGTATATTATATGACCAACACTTTAAATACGGCTAACAATCTCCCCCTAAGGGGTGGTCATGTAATATGTGAGTTCACTTCGTTGGTGTTGCAGACTTTGAAGCTCGTTGTCTTGAGAGTTCTTTCATAGTTCCTTTCATGACTTGTGATCTTGGATCTTTGATCTTTGCCTTGACTTGATCTTGTAACTTTTCGAGCTTGTGTTCTTGTGTGTTTACCCACATACTCATGTTTTGAGTTGACATGAAAGCTTGTTAACAATCTCCCTTGATCATCAGAGAAGCGGAAGTCTTTGCCTTTAGATGTTCTTGAGCTTTCTTCAATAATCCTGAATATGTGGCCTTGAATTGCGACTCTTGAGATAACGTCACCGTTTGCATTCCACCGGTTTCCCGTTATACAGTACGAATACTGTACCTGTGATCAGGTAAGTTCAAAGAACTTCCTTGACAGGGTTTCCAGTTGTGGTAGCCGTTCTCAATACTTGAATATATCGAAAGATAACTCAAAGTAAGGAGTGAATCATGCAGTTCCATTCTGCTGATTAAGTCGTCAATTCATTTTCCTGGAACAAGTCTGAATCATTTAAGAATCAAACCATCGTTGCTTTCCAGTTGACACAAGTTTGATTCATATAGAATCGCACAAGTTACCTACCGCAGTGCTGTTTGATGATGACACTGGAAGGATTTCCATTCGTCACTGTAAATACTGAAAAGTATTACTCTGAATGTTCTGGCAAGATCATAAAGATATTGCGTCGAGACCTGGAACGAGTTTGAATCAATTAAGAATCAAACCACTGTTGCTTTCCAGTTAACATATGTTTAATTCAAGTGAATCTTACATATGACCTACCGCAGTGCTGTTTGATGTTAACACTGGAAGGATTTCCATTCATCACTGTGAATACTAAAGAGTACCACTCAGAATGTTCTAGCAATACCACAAGGATAGAGCGTAGGACTCTGTAAATCATTGCTTGTGTTCTAATGATGAACAACAATTGATCTATGGAATAAGTGTCCTAATGAGATTTTTTGATGAATCTCGTTGGCTCTAGACTCTATAAGTGCACGTTTATTTGGTAATCGGAGGCTGGAGCAGACTGCCACCTATTCAATATCTACTATCTCGGAGTGAGAAAGTCGATAGAAATGAGTTGAACTCCGTGACAATAAAACAAACTTCTTTTGAGAGAAGCTTGAGTAGGCTGGGAAGGGTTGTGCATTGCATCACTGGGTCCATGATGCTTTGTCTTCAATACCAGAAATCATCAACATGATTCTGATAGTAGATGTATTGACCCGGTTTCTGCCTAAGTTGTATGGAGGGCTTCTTTCTTTACACCCTTTATCCTTACATTTCTTTTTCATTCTTCAACCCCTTCAATGCTTACCAAGACGTCATAACTAGCACCTTGTTGTGATTGTTCCAGTGCTAGCTTAAGTCATTAGTCGGCATTATTCCCGTACACTCAACTACTCCATCTTTCCTAAGGACTTCTAAGTTCTAATGGATTGTCCCTGGGAAGATCCCTCCGGTTCTGGTTGGATCATAGGACGAATACCTAACCACCTTTTGACACCAATACCATCGTGAATTTATGTGTTGAAGGGTATAGATATCGTAACCAGAAAAATCATTTGAAAATGCAGTCAAGGTGTTGATGAAATCAATGTTTACACCTTGAAAGTTTTCTATATCACCAAAAAAGCTCCCCCTACATATGTGCATCATAAAAGGAAAGGTTTTTGCACATATTAGGAAGAGAAAGCACTTACATCAAAGATATTATCCAAGACAACATATTTTAATCACTATTCTCCCCCTCAAAAATTGTATGAAATTGAAATTTTTGTGAAATTAGTGATGAAACATGGAGAGAATAATGTGTCATGAAACTTTGGAACAAATGTTTATGAAATCATTATACTCCCCCTCGAAAAGAGATTCTATTTAAATAGGGGAGTATATGAGCACATTGTTTTGAAATACTTTGAAAAATTGTGCTCAAAAGTCCGAGAAAAAGTGTGTTCATGAGCTTAAAACTTTGAATGTTTTGATATAAGCTCATGACCGAGAAAAATGAATTTCTCGTTGTTGAGGATAAGTCAAAGACTTTCCTTTATTTAGGGACTGGGTTATAGTCTGACATGTGACTATAAGCCATTATGTGAAGAAAAATAGAAAAGACATGTTTTGAAAACATTTGAACTCTCATTCGAACTTTATGTACGTACCCGTGTCATTATTGAACAACATTTCTAAGAACGTCCATATTATCGATGCTGAGAGACATGTCGGAGAAGAATATTTTTGGTATTTTTTGAAAGGTTTTCTCATTTTTTATTTTGTTTTTATAGGTTTTATATTTTTGTATTTTGATTTTCTGATAAATATATACAAGATTACTGCGAATGTGCAAGACGTTCAAGTTCATCAGGAGTGAAACTACGCATACCAAGTCGACGAACCAAGAATTCAAATCTGTCTTGAGGAAGAGCTTTGGTGAAGATGTCGGCTAGTTGGTAGTCCGTCTTGACAAAGAACAGTTCGATCGTTCCTTTTTCCACATGCTCCTTAATGAAATGGAATCGGACAGCTATGTGCTTGGTCTTGGAGTGTTGGACCGGGTTGCAGGATATGGCTATGGCTGATTGTGAATCACAGTAAATAGGGACTTTGTTAAAGTAAAAGCCATAATCCGTTAGTTGTGTTCTCATCCAAAGGACTTGAGCACTACACACGGATAGAGACACATATTCTGCTTCCGCGGTTGACAACGCCGTACAGTCTTGTTTCCTTGATGACCAGCTCACTAGCTTCTCGCCTAAGAATTGTGCTCCACCGGAAGTGCTCTTGAATGTATCATGACACCCTGCATGATCGGCATCTGAAAAACCCGTGAGATTAAAACCAGAATCCTTCGTATACCAGAGACCCATGTTAATGGTTCCCCGGAGATAACGAAAGATCCTTTTAACCTCCTTGAGGTGTTTCTCTGTTGGCTGAGCCTGGTACCGAGCACATAAACAAGTAGCATGCACAATGTCCGGTCTGCTTGAGGTTAAGTACATAAGGGACCCGATCATACTTCGGTATTTTGTAGCATCTACAAGTGTCCCTTTCTTATCCAAATCAAGCTTGTGTTTAGTGTCCATTGGAGTACCAATAGGATCACAGTTATCCATACCAAATTTCGTTAGAATCTCAAGCACATACTTGGACTGATTTATGAAAATACCACGGGGGGATTGGTGAACTTGGAGACCAAGAAAAAACGTCATTTCCCCCATCATGGACATTTCAAATCGACTTTTCATAAGGTCGGCAAATAATATGGAATATTTTGGGTTAGTAGAACCAAATATAATATCATCTACATAGACCTGAGCCACCAAGATGTCGTTGCCGTAGTGCTTGATAAACAACGTTGGATCAATAGTTCCTTTGCTGAAGTGATTTTGTAGAAGAAATGATGATAATTCGTCGTACCATGCCCTCGGTGCTTGTTTCAAACCATAGATTGCCTTTTTCAACTTGTAGACATGGCTTGGATGTTCAGTATTGATGAAACCTTCAGGTTGACATACATACACATCTTCTTTTAACGGCCTATGCAAGAAAGCCGTCTTCACGTCCATTTGATACACAGTGAACGATTTGTGTGCAGCATACGCCAAGAAAATCCTAATAGCTTCCATCCTAGCAACCGGGGCGAAGGATTCGGCGAAATCAATTCCCTCCTGCTGTTTATAACCTCTCACAACTAACCGAGTCTTGTTCCTAATGACCGTTTGCTCCTCATCCATCTTGTTTTTGAATAACCATTTCAGGGTAAGCGGATCGATATTGTCCGGTCGAGGTACTAACTCCCATACATCGAGTCGGATGAACTGATTGAGTTCTTCTTGCATAGACTCAATCCATGATGCATCGGTCATTGCTTCTTTCACACTTGCTGGTTCCATTGTGCTGACTGATAGTGCATAGATACACATATCACCATCGGTACGCAGCTGATTTCGTGTTGAGACCGGTCGTGAGAGATTGCCAATCACTTGAACCAAAGGATGATTCTTGGTCCATTTGTGTTCATGTGGAAGTGTATGAGAAACTTGATGCGAGCTCGACGGATCCACATAGGGTGTTGAAGGCTGAGTAGTACTTGTGGAAGCCGCAAATGGATTAACAAACTCGTGTTCGTTGAGCATCGCATTGTTTGCATTTTCAGCAACTATTTCATTCTGAAGATGAACATGAGTAGGAATTTGCTGAGAATGTTGTTGAGTTGCGTCAGCAATCGGAGAAGTGGTTGGAATGTTTTGATTCACTATGGTAGAGGTTGACGTAGATGGTGCAGAAGTAGATGCCGATGGTGTAGATGCAGTCGGAGGTTCTGGAACTACCGTAGCAGGTGCAGCCGGGGCATTTTGAGGAACACCAAATGACGAAGGACCCTCCATATATTCATCATAAATAGGCCCAAATAAAACTTCCAAGTCACGTTCCGAAGGTTGTAACGATGAGATTGCTGACGGCGCAAATTGAAGCGCGAGTCCTGAACTTACGTGTCCAGAAATCTGACCTTGAAGCTCGGGATGTGAACTTCTATGCTGAGAGGCCATACCCGAGAGTTCATCAAAGGTAACGTTCATAGTCTCCATTACCTTTCTTGTCCTTCGATTATAAACCCTGTAAGCACAAGCAGTTGAAGAATAACCAATGAAAAAGCCAATATCACCTTTAGGTTCAAGTTTACCGATATCTTCACGATCATTCTTCGGATAACATAATGCACCGAAGACATGTAAAAATGAAATATCCGGTTTTCTTCCATTAATGATCTCATAAGGTGTTTTGTTGAAACGGGTGTGAATAATGGAGCGGTTTTAAGTATAACATGCAGTTGCTATAGCGTCGGCCCAAAGGAATAACGGTGCACTAGAGGAGAGAAGCATCGTTCGAGCAGCTTCAACTAACGTACGATTCCTCCGTTCCACAACTCCATTCTGCTCTGGAGTTCTTACAGCCGAAGTTTGATGAGAAATCCCAACTTCGTCAAAATAAGCTTTCAATTTCTGATTTGTGAATTCTGTACCGTTATCCGTTCTCACAATAATGATAGGGGCTTGCAATAGAACTGATGTTTTCTTCAAGAAGTTAATAATTACATCAGGGGTTTCATCTTTTGAAGCAAGAAAATGAACCCATGTGTAACGAGAATAGTCATCCACAATGACAAGGACATACCGCTTTCCATTAATACTTTTGATTCTCATTGGGCCACACAAATCCATATGTAGGAGATGTAACCTATTCGTTGAGTTGGGAACAGGTTTGGGTTTGTGAGGCTTCTTCTTACTTTTACCTTGCTCACATGAAGGACAAAGATGGTCTTTTGTATATTTGAACTTTGGAAGACCGGTAACGAGATCATCTTTCGCGAGATGGGTGATGGCATCGAAATTGAGATGAGATAACCTTTGATGCCATAACCACGACTTTGTTGATGTGGCTCGGGCCATGAGACAAATTGGAGAAGCAACAGACATTTGAAAAAGATCAATGGTGTAAAGGTTGGTGGTACGATTTCCTTTCAACAGATCAATTCCTTCAAGATCTCTTACAAAACATGTATGACTTCTGAAAGCGACCTCCAAGTCTGAATCACAAAATTGCCCAACCGAGAACAAGTTATGTCCTAAGCCATCAACAAAAGAGACTCTGGTGATGATTATATTTCCCCAATAAAGATCACCATAGCCTAGAATTGCTGCAACATGATCATTTCCAAATCGAACAGTTCCCATGAAACGCCATACAAAGTTCTTGAGAAGGCTTTGATTCCCAGTCATATGTTTGGAACAGCCCGAGTCCACGCACCAGAGACAAATTTCAACAGCCTGCCAATGATAAGAGAAACAAATATTTTGGCAACCAATGAAATAGGTTCCTGTAGGGTTAGAAGATAATTAAGCCGTATCACATACCGACGTTTCACTGTCAGTATGAGATCTACTAGTGTTGATAATTTTGCCACTACAGTCAAAATTTCTACCAGTAGGCAACCATTTAGGGGTGAGTCTAGGGCTACTAGGCTTAGCAAGACTTTCTGTGGACCCTACATGCGTACTTTTTGGAACATACACCTTAGCCTTAGGAGTGCGTTGTTGTTCACTGACTGACAGCTTGTCAATTCGAGTGTAACCACCATAATTCAAACCATTCATAGTCAAACCACAAGCATCATGACTAAAAGTAAAGAAACATTTATTACATTTAGCACAAATAACTTCAGATTTTTCATTCCGAATAGCAAGCTTAAAGTCATTACATTCAGATGAATTAGGTTTCTGATTATGATTAAAAAGCGGTAAATTCCAATGGTGTTCTTCTACTTCCACATTATTGATCTTGGGGCGACTACTTCTAGAGGCAAAAGGGACCCTATCATTCCTTGTATTGCTCGTAGGCTGTGGCCTTCTGCTCTTAGTGTAGTTGTTTATTCCTGTAGAAGAAGACACGCGTCTATTAGAATTAGCACTTTTTAAATCAATAACTTGTGGTTGAGTTATAGTGATCGGTTTTGTCCTAACGCTTGCTTTACGTTGTTTTCTAGGCACAGAGGGAGAACTAACACGAAACATTCCTGGGGCAATCACAGCAGTTTTCGTTCCAGCAACCTTGGGAAAAGGTGTCACAGCAATACGAGTGGGTCCCGAGGTTGCTGGTTTCTGGATCATCGTATCCACAATCGAGCTAGGTTCAGAAGTCTTATCTTTTAACAAGGCCTTTAACTTACAATTCTCACATATTTTATCAATAAGTTTCTGATAGACAGACTTACTTTGTTCAACAGCCCGCTTATATGAAACAACAACAGATTCTAAA
Source organism: Glebionis coronaria (assembly GCA_025667525.1). Lineage (NCBI taxonomy): Eukaryota > Viridiplantae > Streptophyta > Magnoliopsida > Asterales > Asteraceae > Glebionis > Glebionis coronaria. The sequence goes on along the minus strand of JANFOE010001486.1, from coordinate 192,509 downwards.
TCTGCAATCTTAGCCTTAAGCTTCTGAACATTACCACCACTAGCACTCTCTAACCCTGACGAGGCCAAATTCGTTTCCGAAACCCCTCCTAACTGAGCCTGCAACCGTGCGATAGTTTGTTGCATTTCATTGTGAGCTTTTTCATACCAAATCTTGTCATATTTGCATTCATCACATTTTTTGACAAATTTATTCCAAAGATCGGTGAATTCTTTATCCTTTTTAATGACATAAGATTCCATCTTCTCTTTCATAAGATCAAGCTCAGTTTGGAGGTTTTCATTATGCGACATAGAGGTACCTAACTCAACAGGGCTACTATCAATACAATCACGAGCTTTAGAGAGGTGTTCAAGATCGTTTTCCAAAACTTTGATTTTATCAAGAGATTCATCAACTTCCTTCGTCAAAGATTTAAAGTCTTCAACAAAGTTTGCTAATTCTTTTAGAAAAGCGTTTTCCAAATTTCCTAACCGAGCATCAACTTGATTAATAATCGGATTAATATCGTTTTGAAGAATTTTCTGAACCTCAATCTGTACAGGTGATGTAAAATTACCTCCAGTTATTTTTGAATTAACAACACGTTTAAGGATGACAAAGTTATCTTTAAGCTCGTTTAGAAATCGGCGAGTGATACTCGGTTTAGGAGGGTCATCAGACAATTCCTCACTTGGTAGCAAAAGCATTTCACTACTCGTTTTAGACCGAACAAAAACAGTTGGCGGGTTAACTTTCGGATAATAAACGGGTATCACTTCTTTATCAAGCTTTTGCATTCTTAAACGAGACTCTACAGCAAGTTCAGTAGTTTCCTCGGAATCATGCACACTAGAAGGATCATGCTCATCAGACAATAGCACACTACCATTATATAAAGTTTCATTAGTGGCCTGAACTTTCTTAAGGTATCCTGGATTAGGGGGAAGAGGACAACCTAATGCCATTTTGTATCGAGTGTAATTTATCTCATTCACTTTTGGTGCGAGCATATTTATCGTCTGCATAGTTTGGCCACGTTTTACTAAAAGGTTGTCTAATTCTCTAATCCTATCCTGCGCTTTGCAAAAATCCTCAAGAAGCCCATCTTCTCGAATTTTGAAATCATGTTTTAGCTGTTTTCTTTCTTCTTTTAAATCAGAAACAATAGATTTTTCAGTTGAAAGCTGTTTATTAAGAGAAGTGATTTCATCATTCAATTCGCTTATCTTTTTAGCACTACTTAAGTGTAAGGCATTTAACTTAGTGGTGCATTTTTCTTGATAAACCGATGTAGCATGAGCTTGTTCAAGTTCCTTGATTTTTTCATGATGAATCTCAAAACTTTTCTCCCGTTCCTTATATCCCGCAAGCTCAGTGGTCAATTTGGCATTAGTTTCTCTAAACTTATTATTAACCACCGTAGCATGATCTACATCCTTAGCAAGCTTATCAAATAGAGATTTATAATACGCATGTGTCTCATCTGGAAGGGTTGTAGGCTGGGCAACTTGATCTATACTAAGGTCCACACTAGGCTCATTTGAAATAATATTACTAGTATTCGTTTGATCCTCGTGTGTCTCAATGTAGGGCTCAAGCATCTCAGTATACTCTTCCTCCTGATTAGACATATTATATATATCATTATCATCAAAACTTGGGTGTACCTCAGAGGGACCGTCTGCATCATAAACGGGAGCTCTGTCATCATGCATTCCTGAGGTTGATGCTTGCTGTAAGTTTGCCATCAAGATGTAGTTGGCATTCACCTCTTCTTCCTCGTCATATTCTGCAGCAGAAGCCATAAGATCAAATTCCTCAGCTTGAAGTGGGATTCCTGCCTCTTCTTTTTGTGCTATAAGAAGCTGAGTCTGAAGATAAGCAGCATCCCTCTTCTTTTTGGCTGTGCAATCTCGAGCATAATGACCAAATCCCCTGCAGTTGTAGCACTGAACCTGACGATTGTTGTTTCCATTTCCCGTACCAGTATTCTCAGCCCTTGCAGCCACAATGTTTCCCATCTGGTTACCAACCGCTGGCACAACTATTAACCCATTCTGATTACCCGCATTCGGAACACCCGGATTTGGACCATGGTTTTGCCCATACTGATTTCATGCATTGCCAACGGTCTGCCCAGCATTCTGACCATATTGTTGAAACTGAGTCCCCGTGTTTCCAGCAACTACCAATTGGCGATCTTGATTCACATTCATGAAAGGTTGAGCAATCTGCCTATTTCTAGTATTCGAGGAGATTCTCTGATTGTTGTTGGTGGGGTTAATGGTGAATTTGAATGCCTTTGCAAGAAGGGCAAGACCAGTATTAATAGCATGAGTAGGATCAGTAATGTCATCAAAACAGGCAATGGATTGTTGTAAGTAATTCATAGCAGCAGGGTGTTGATATCCATAAGCGGTGAGTTGTTGTTGTTGTTGTGGCAGGAAGTTACTTGATGAGGGTTGATGGTAGGGTACCATGGGATATGACATAGATGATGGAGAGTTTGCCATAAAAGCCAATGGATCTTGTGTCTTGGCACGTCTTTCTGCCCTAACTTCGTTAGCTTCATCTTGATTCATCTTCAAATAGTCATAAACTTGAGTGTAGTCCACGACATGAAGATCCTTGGTTTGATTGACAAGAGTGACATATCGTGACCATTCAGAAGGAAGATTATCAAGAAATTTGATGTTGGCAGCAATTTGTGCAGGTTCATGTTTGTTTCTTCTAAGATGGTTCATGAGGGTTGAAAACCGATGATAATAAGGTTCAATTTGTTCCCCTTCAGTAGACGTAAATTTCTCCCATTCACGAAGCAACTTAGTTTCCTTTTCTTGTAAACCGATTTCACTGCCCTTCATCATTTTCTGAATCCTAAGCCACATCTCGTGTGCGGTTTCACAACTATCGACAGCAGCATAAACATCTTCAGGAAGTCCCATAAGAATGACTTGAATTGCTTGATCATCAGCGTCGAGTTGTTTGGATTCAGCTTCAGTTAATTCTTCATCTGTTTGCTCATGACTTGAATCAGCTACTGGGTTAGCATTCGTAGGGTCCCCAGGCACAATAATTGTTCTTCTAACATACGGACCCTTTTGAATCGAGTTGACAATCAACTTTCCCAGAGGTTTACATTTTGCATAACGAAGGAGACGACTAGCCCATGTAGTGTAGTTCTCCTTGGTAAGCATGGGTGGACGATTCTCAGTACCCGCAGCATAAATATCTTGTTGAGACGTCATCGTAGAAGTCGTGTGAACAACAGGATCTCAATTCGTAGAAAGCGTGTGGTGATGTTGAAATTCCGAAACTTCCGATTTTTTTCTCAGTCCGACAATAAATTCCTCAGTCCGACAAAACGGTAAGCTGAAAAAATTGTGTATCGCCAAATTTTGAAATTGAGTTCGAGATAGCCAAAAACTAGTAGGGAAAAAATTTGATTCTACTTGACCTAAAAATTTTAACTCTTTTTTTTTTTTTTTTTTTTTTTTTTTTTTTTTTTTTTTGATCTTCGTGTAAACTATGTTCTGAGACTAGTCTAGATGGTGGCTAACACTAAAAATTACTCTAACAAAAAATTCCGTCCGAATGTCCAACGATCGGAATGTCTCTCTATCGGAATGTCCCTCTATCGGAATGTCCTTTGATCGGAATGTTGATCTGTCGCAATGTTGCTTGTATCGGAATGACTTCAGATCGGAATATGTTCAGATCGGAATAAGTTCAGATCGGAATACTTCAGATTGGAATACTTCAGATCGGAATACTTCAGATCGGAATGCTGACAAAATTTAGGCAGAGTAACGACTCAAAGTTCCTTAAGAGCCGTCGGAATCCCAGATCGCAAAGAACGATCGGAATGTCCAGATCGGAATAAGGTATCGAAATGTTTAGATCGCAAAGTAGAACCTAAGGTTATTGCGATCTGGCCTCACGTACTTTGTACTTTCCGATGGAGAAGCTTGCAAGAATTTCGGAAAGATGAACAAACAAGAAATTTATCAACTTTTGATCCAAAAACTTGAGTTTTAGCCAAAACCAAGATGCCTAAATCACTACTACACGATTTAAAGAACGTATACGACTTAGACACACAAACAAACACGAAAATGTTTGTGATGTTTTGGCGAAAAACAATCAAAATCACACGAAATGCTTCAATACGAATCCCTTGGCGAATGATACCACTTGTAGGATTGTAGCACACGACTTATAATGATATAGAAATGTAGATGAAGATTAAACCAAAAAAGAAAGATTAGATTAGATGAAGGAAAAGAGAAAAACAAAAGATGTGAATTCCTAGTGAGAGAAACACAAACGTTTCTCTCTCTACAAAACAAATGAAATGGAAGACACACACACAAATGAGGCTTAGGAGGCCTTTTATACTAAGTACTAAGTGTTTAGGAGGCCTTCCTCATTTGTGTGTTCGGGACTAATTCCCGTTACCTAAACATTAATAACTAAGAACTCTCGACACCGTTGAATAGTATTTTTCACGAGCTTCGCAGCGGTATATTATATGACCAACACTTTAAATACGGCTAACAAAATTAATTATCAAGATTGATAATTTACGGTGAGGCCGAATTCTCAACAAAACTGCATTATAACATGTACGATAATCACTCAAGGACCATTGCTTCACGTGCAATGCCTTTAAATACCATAATATATACATATTTATACATAAAATCATTCCTACATACACGTAGGATTACAACGCGGTGTTGCCATGTAATACAATGTAGCCCGTATGTCAATTACATGCAACATATAAGATAATCTTAAAAGGATTTGCAAATTACGATGATAAGTACTCAACGTACACAACAATATATCTCAATATATATCAAAGTATTTACTTACTAAATACTAGAGAATTCATGTCAGTTTGAGGGATACATCTAAAATATAAAGCAATGCTAAAGAAATCTTACCGGAGCCATGCAGGATAGTTGTGTGCTTGGACAATTTCTTACGACACCAAAAGTTATAGTTTAGGATTTTTCAAAATGACCTAGTTCTCTATAACTCATGGCTCTGATTACCAATCTATAACACCCCCAACTCATGCTATGCGCAGCGAAACTACAACATTTGGGTGCTACGTAGTTATCATCACACATAAGCTATATTAAACGACTCAAAGAGACGTAAAAGTTTAAACATAAATTTAACATTATTAAAAACATACAAGTCTACCGTTTTCCAAATCCCAAGATAATACAAAATAGAGTTTGCGTTTTGGTCCCCATTGAATCTCAACCCAAAAGTACATTTTCGTTCACATGACATAATATAAAATATTTAAGTGCTAAAAGGGAAGAAAAACAAAGTAGACCGCCAAGCCACAACAACTTCCATCCTCGCATGCTCCGCTGCTATCAATCTTGGTTACCTAAAACACATGCTTAAAACCGTCAACACAAAGGTTGAGCGAATCTATAGGTTTATTAAATCATAGGTTGAACATAAATATTAAAACCAATCATGACCGTTCAATAGCATTGTCGTACTCACAATCTATTATTCAAGGATATTATCTTTAGCAATAGCTAATAATTGTGTTTAAGCTCGTGACACTAATCCGTTAACTCAATCACCCGCGTACATTTACCGGCATGATTAAGATGAAACCAGTGCCCCTTCTAAAGGCATCAGTTGCAATTATACCTTATTTCTTATCACAAGTTATCCGTCCGCAGAGGGTACTCAACGTACTAGCTCTCGTCTCGGATAGGGTCGTCAACCCCATAGTACTATCAATTGTATAAGCGGCTATCTCCAACCCACACAAGGGCAAGACAATAGTTAATAGTTCACGAATTTAGGGGCTTTTGCAACTAGGTACTCAACACAATTCAAGGCAACATTCGGGTCCAACAATCATTCATGACTTATGTTCATTTTCATTTAAATTAGCATGTATCCCCCTCGCGGGTAAAAACATTTGAAATAAGAAAAGAGCGATGCTATAGACTCACCTGGCGTAGTAGTAGTGGTTCTAGCGAAGACGTAACGAGAAATGTCACCGACGACGCGGATGCCCGGGAAAATTTAACACTTGACCTAAAAATCAAGGTACGAAAACCAAATCAATACTCCGCGTACATTATTGTACTAAACACACGAATATGCAACCATACTCAATGCTTATGAAAACTCACGCCAAAATCAAAAAAGTAGTTGTTACTAGACTTATACCATTTACCTACGTAATTAAAGTTGATTCCCATTTTATAGATTTGCCGGTACTTACCAAAAGTACGGGCTGTTTGCTATGACTTAAGCACCTATATAAATTTCAATAAAATTCACAAAAATACCTCATGACCTGTATAAAACCCATATTTAATCCCATGAAAAGTTTTCACTTCTATGACTCGTTACACATCACATTACTAGACGTACACATTTAGGACTGATTTTGCACTTTGACCATGTTGGACTTGTTTGACCCATTTAAAATACACCATTGACCAATACAACACCTAAGTCTAAAAATAGACTCTAAAATGCAGGTTTGAAACCAATGAAAAACTTTCAATCATTTATAAAACTCTATCTATGGTCCCCGGGATTTGACCCAAAACCAAACATAATTTCGGATTATGTTGATTCTCATCTCCCGGTACACGAACTTTCAAAATAGCATAACTTTTTATTCGTTTGGACTTAGAAGCTCTTCTTTATAGCGAAAGAAAGCTTGAGACGAACCCTACAACTACATTCTAATCTTAGGACCTGTACAAAAGAATAAAACCACGAAAACACCCTCTAGACCTGCTGTCCTAAAAACACCCCTTTCAAAACCTTAACAATCATCATTCCAACACTTCTCATCACTTCCTAAACCTATACCAACATCATTCAATCAATATAACACAACCTAACTACCCTTAATCACTTGTATGAACATTTCTCATAAAAATCCCAAATCAAAAATTAGACATGCAATTAGTTTATCCTATTTAAAAACATCAAAAACAACATTATGAACACAAACCCACAACACATTACATCAAACACCATGAACCCACCAAACACCCCCACATTTCGTGGGTTTTGGGGGCTGTAGAACACCAACAACATAAAACCCATCTTGTTTTATGGATTAATTATCATTATCTAATCACTAATTAGACATCCCACTAGTTTAATTACACCAAAACACGTTTTGAAAAATCTTTGATTCTTGAAAATTTTTGTTAATGCATGTTGGATTAAATGGTGTAAGAACACTTACAATGGTTAATTGAGATGTGTTCTAATCTTGGATTTAACAAAAACATGATGCAAAAAGTTTTGTGGTGGTGGTTTTGGGTGGTGGTGGCCATCGGCTTCATGGAGAGAGGGAGAGAGATTTTTCATTTTTTTGAATGATGGAAATGGTTAGTGTGTGTGTTTGGTTCCCTTTTGTAAAAATGGGAGGACCAATCTTGAAAACATAACTATCTTTTGGCCTCTTTCGTAAACGACACACTTTAGTAACGGGAAATGACTTACTAGTTGATTTAGAAAATTTACGAGAGTCGGAGTCGCCCCGAACACTCGAAAATACTTTTAAATGGTTCAAACGCACACAAAACGAATACACATATGGTTCCGACTCGACCTAAAATGTAATAAAAATAAAAACTTCGAAAAACTCAAATATCGATCAATCGATAATAAAAGATAAATTTTGGGCATCCGTCGATATCGTAGTCGTCATCGGTTCTTCTTAAATCGTCAAATGTTAAAATTACGACCGTAAACGTTGGTTTCAACTTAAACCGTCAAATATATAGCAAACGGAACTTCTTAAAAATTTCAAAAATATTCGTAAAATAGGATTAAAAAAATAATGTTGGGCTCGGGATATCACATCCTCAAGTGGGTCGCAACTTAAGAGAGATGCTCATACTGAACAGCTCTTGAGACAATAACTTAGCATCATACGGCACTTTCACTGGTATCACAAAATGGTACTGCCTAGTGATTACTGATGATTTTTCAAGGTTCACATGGACATTATTTCTGTTTGAAAAGAGTGACACAACTGATGTACGCATTGGGTTCATCAATCAAATTGAACTTTCCAAAAGTATGAGGGTAGTGACCATGAGATCAGACAATGGTGGTGAATTCAGAAACAAGAAACTGGACACTTTCTGCATAAACAAAGGAATAAAGAGGGAATTCAGTATTGCAAGAACACCTCAACAAAATGGAGTTGCAGAAAGAAGGAATAGGACACTCATTGAAGCTGCAAGGACTATGCTATCTGATTCCAAGCTACCATTTATCTTTTGGGCTGGGGCTGTAGCCACTGCTTGTTATGTTCAAAACAGGGCCTTGGTGGTTAAGGCACACAACAAGACCCCTTATCAGCTGTTCAATGGAAGACCTCCTTTAATTGACTTCTTTAGACCATTTGGATGTCATGTGATCATTTTGAACACAATTGAGAATCTAGGCAAGTTCAGGGAAAAGGGGGATGATGGGTACTTTGTTGGTTATTCATTAAACAGCAAAGGATATAGGGTCTTTAACCAAAAGACAAGCAAAGTAACAGAAAATCTTCATGTGGATTTTCTTAAAGACAAGCCTGAAGATGTACAAATAGGTCCTGATTCGTTCTTTGATATTGAGGTTCTTTCAAAGTCTATGAATTATGTACCTGTTGCCTTGCAAATTACTAACATTTCAGGTACTAAAGAACCAACTGGTGTGGAGAAGCCACCATTGAGGTATATGAATGTACCCCCACTGTTTCCTATTGAAGCTACTCCAAAAACAGGTGAAGAAGATGATACATCTCAAAGGAAATAGCAGTCAATCTCTTCCCCTGCTAAGTTAACTTCTGAAAGTAGTGGAATGGCTGAAAGTAGTAGAATCCAGGATTCCCCTACTAGATCTATTGCTTCCTCTGCTACCAAAGAACCAGATGTCAATGACATCAATGATGAAGAAAGAGAATCCCCACTCATTTCTTCATCTTCACCTATATCTGGTGGTCCACTCATGTCCAGTAGTGAAAGCAGAATAATAAGGAGTGGAGGCCCAAGTTATTCAGAGCTGCATTCAGCTCATCAGCATCCATCTCTAGGTCATGCAATATCATTTAGAAGCTCTTTTGAGGAGTTCCATCCCAATCAAGATAGCCCCATCAATTCTGATTTGGAAGAGGATGAAACAGAAGTAATCATGAGCATGCACCCTACGTATAGAATCAATAAGGATCACCCCTTATCACAAATCATTGGTGATCCTGAAGCTCCTAGGCATACAAGTTATTCAACAAAGGAACACAGCTTCATTGCAAACATCACCATGAAGTTTAATCATGACAACATGCAATGTTGTCTATTTACTGCATTTTTGTCACAAGAAGAGCCAAAGAAGATTTTTCAGGCTTTAAATGATCCAAGTTGGGTTGAAGCTATGCAAGAGGAGCTCTTACAGTTTGACATTCAAGAAGTTTGGATTCTGGTAGATTGTCCAAAATAGGCAAGGCCTATTGGGACAAAGTGAGTGCTCAGGAACAAAAAGGATGAGAGGGGTATTGTAGTCAGAAACAAAGCAAGACTGGTGGCACATGGATATACACATGAAGAAGGCATTGACTATGAGGAAGTCTTTGCTCCAGTAGCCAGGATTGAAGCCATTAGATTGTTTCTGGCTTATGCTTCATTCATGGACTTCACAGTGTACCAAATGGATGTTAAGAGTGCCTTTTTATATGGCACCATTGATGAAGAAGTCTATGTTATGCAACCTCCAGGGTTTGAAGACCCAGAACACCCAGACAAGGTATACAAGGTGAAGAAGGCTATGTATGGACTTCACCAAGCTCCCACAGGTATGGAACTCTTTCTAAATATCTGTTGGATAATGGCTTCAATAGGGGGAAAATTGACCAGAGCCTGTTTATCAAGAAACAAAAGGGTGACCTTCTTTTGGTACAAATCTATGTTGATGACATCATCTTTGGATCCACAAACTATATGCTTAGCAAAGAGTTTGCCAAGCTGATGCAGGACAAATTTCAAATGAGTGCCATGGGTGAACTAAACTTCTTCTTGGGGTTACAAGTTCAGCAGAGGAAAGATGGAATATTCATCTCACAAGACAAATATGTGGCTGAAATTGTGAAGAAGTTTGGCATGTGTGAGGGAAAGAAAGTTTCCACTCTCATGGATAAGGATCATCCTTGGGGCAAGGATGGTCCTGGAAAGCTTATTGATGTCAGGAATTACAGGTCTATGATTGGATCTCTCATGTACCTTACAGCTTCAAGACCTGACATCATGTTTGCAGTTTGTTTATGTGCAAGATACCAGGTGGCACCCACAAAGTGTCGTCTATTTGTTGTGAAGAGAATTTTTAGGTATCTAAAGTGTCATCCAACTTTAGGACTTTGGTATCCCAAGGAGTCACCATTTGAGCTGATATCCTACTCAGATAGTGATTATGCTGGTGACAAAAATGATAGGAAGTCTACAACAGGTAGATGCCAATTCTTGGGGAGCGGGCTTATATCTTGGCAGTGTAAGAAGCAGACCATTATGGCCACATCCATAACTGAAGCTGAGTATGTAGCAGCTGCATGCTGTGGTCAAGTTCTTTGGGTTCAGAATCAGCTTCTTGATTATTGTCACACCCCACCATGCCGGAATATAGGGTGCGACGTATGGATCTCATCACAACAATAGCGTGTCTATAAAGTTAACTAAATGAAATAGAAATTTCATAAAAAGGTGACACAATGTCATGACAATATCTCAAATAATGTAGGCGTCTGGGTAAGTAGGTAACAGGCCTACCTCTTACTAAAGACATTCAAATAACACACACTAAACATATAGGTATCAAATAATTTACTAAATCAAAAGACAAAATAAAATCTAAGAGGAAAGGGATTCCTCATAATGCAATCCTAGCAGCCTCTATACTCTAGCGACTTCTAACATCATCTTGCACAACTACCTCACCTGAAAATGACACTAAAATCTGTCAACATAAAGTTGGTGAGAACATAGGTTTAAGTTATCTAGAACATCATAAGAAACCTTGACATCCACTGTAAATAAGTTGAAGAAAAACAATTTTTAGTAATGGACCATAATGTGATAATCATGTTACATGCGTCCAAACAAAACTTAAACCAAGTACCGATCACATCTACAATTCACAAAGCACACTATAACAATCAAGAGTATCCCGTCACACTCACAAGAACACACACCACACTATCCGGATCTTTCCCACACCACCTGTGGAAGATGAACTATATCCCCGTCGAGATATCTTGCCTCCGAAGATACGATGCACAAGTACTCAGGACGGATCATGCCCCACGAACCAAGAACTCAGGACGAATCGTGCCCCACGAACCAAGAACTCAGAACCAAGAACTCAAGACGAATCGTGCCCCACGCTCCACACACATCACAACTGGTCCCATAGAAGCCCATACATCTATGTACCAATCCCAATCATAACACAATCAAGATTCACATATCAAAGCACATATGAGAACACATAAGCACACAAGTCACACAATAGCACATTTATGTCCACACATTTTAAAACATAGTACTAAATCATGTTAAAGAACATTGCAAGTGTCATCTCCAACCCATACTGGAAAAACATTTAAAAACGTAGCAAAAAGGGACTATGAACTTACCTGATAGCACATCAAGCTAGCACTCCTGCAAACCTATAAAATCATACACAAAACACTTAGCTCATTCCTAACACCCAAGTTAAGTAACAACCACGGAGATGAATCTAATCCCCCAATCCTCGCGATCTAGTTCTCACACTACAAGCTATTCTATACGTAAAAATTCAGTTTTTCCCGGTACGGTTTACTAGTCATTAAACGACCACATGAAGTGAACATAACACAACACATGGATCCTACCCTACTAGATTTATGTTTTTATATGATCTAAGAACTCCAAAAACCAATTTTACCTTCTACTTACACGTTTAACCCTTTTTTAGTCTCTACACCAAAAGTCGATTTCACAAAGCTGATCTTTTGTACATGCTAAATGTTCGACACCAAAAGCCCGACCTAAACACCATAACTTTTATTGAAAACCTCCAGTCCTTTTATATACATTATAAAAAGTTCCCAAATTAAAATCTTTGGTTATCTCATTCGTTTGGTTAGGTTTTGACTCAAATTACCCAAATCCAAATTTATTCCTGAACTGTGCAATGTTTTGTAACAATTGTTTAACGACCTTCCCCAACTCTATTTTCGACGAATCTTACATTTTTAAAAAGTAGACTCTCTGAAATTAATTTAAAAAAAATAAACACGACCAAAGGTGCTACCAACTTCCTGTAACAGTCAAGACAAGACAGACCTAAAAATCAGACTGTTTTACACTTTTATGCACTAACCCTCTAAACATTATTAATTATCCCTGAATTCTTAACACAAACCCTAAAATCATTAATAAATCTAAATAACTATAATTCTCATAAATTTAAAAAAACCCTAATCATCTCAATGATTGTTAATTAACATTCCAATTATTTTAAATAATAAAAACATGAATTATATTAAGGTTGAATTGATCACTTACTTTGAAACAAGAAAAATTAATGAACCCTAATCATAATTTCGACTCCTCTTGATATCAATGGAAGATTTAGACGGATTTTAGGTTTATTTAGGGTTATTAGTCGTTTTTAGGGGTCTAGGGGTGTTTATATAGCTCTTGGTAACCTTTTGGACAAGTTTAGGACCAATTAGGACTTTTAAATGGTAATTATCCTATTTTTATTAATTTAATATTTAAAATTTCAGCTATGGGACCCACAAATTCGACTCCCCTCTGTGTTTTATCATATTTACACTCTCCCCCTCCTATTTTATGTTTACTTATACTCCTATACACTTTCCGGACCAAACCGGGCACCCTTTTGCTATTTTTTCGACTTTTTACGCGATTTTTGAACTAGCCTTCATTTCTAAAAGTTTCTAAATATAGAAAGTAACTATAAAACTTATCCTAACAATATTATATATACTTAATACATACATACAACATACGATACGTAAACGAAACCTTATAAAAACGCTACCCGAATTTTTCTGCAGTTCATTTCTAAACTCATTTCGTTTCATTCCATTTCATTTCATTTCCAACTTATACCAAGATTTACACATTCATGTGAACTCATGAGCATGAACCAACCCCATCACATCATCATATAACGTACCATGTACTATGTAAACAATGTCTAACATCATGATAAAGTCTCAAATATGAACACATAACACATAAACGCACACCAAGCACATGATCAACATCAAACAGTCAAAAGTGACAAATCCAAAATCTAGGGTTGTCACATCACTCCCTCCTAATAGAAATATCGTCCCGAGATTTACTCTATAAGCTAAAAAAACTTCATTTCACAACCAACTCGCTATCTCGCTCATAAGAATGTAACCGGATCATCCGTATGACTACAACAACGCCCTCAATGAATATAAGCTCACGACAAATTTTAGGACCCCCCAACTTCGGATAAACGATCAAGCCCATGGACATCTAACGGGCGTTTACGTGAACGAATTTAAAAATATGAACCAAAAACATGAGACTCCAAAAGATACTCAACATAAAACATGTATCGACTCCCAACGAACCATGGAAACGGACCAATGACACAAGAAGCACCTAGCGACAACCGAAACGTATTACGACCGGTGACATACTATTAAAACCTTGTGCAAAACCAAATTTTACCCCGTAATGGATTTTTTTAGTAATGTATATTAGTTGTTCTAAAACCATGGTATCACATTAGTAATTTATGTAATCATTTGACGAAAAAAAATCTATAGTCTCTTCACAAACGATCAATTGTCTAAAGCACACAACACAATATCACGCGTCAACATTGACTCTGGAACCCACATTCTTCATTAATGTAACAATCTCTATGATGGATACATCTGAAATCATATCCCAAAGAAGTCCTATGTTAGCCTTCTAAGTGTCCACTATCCTAAAACACGAGTTTAAACCATGTTGTCCGAAAATTAATCTTGAACTCGACAGTTGTACAATTAATTCGACCAAGCTACTGGCTTCCATTGACAATACATTCTAAATATTTGAAAAGTACGCTCCGAGTACATAACTTTAGGCTTTTGAATCACCCAAAAAAACTTTAAAAACGAATAAGTTATAACCAAAACGATTTTTACCTAGAATCTGCCCAGACATTAGCGACAGTTTCTGACAGTTTAGTGATGAATTCTGACAATTTAGCGATAGTTTGTGCCTAATCCGATTTAAACAAAAAAAAACGATTTTAAACCCAAAAAACCCGTTATTAATTACAAATTTCAAGGTCTAGTTTATTTTAATTCCAGAAAATTAAAACTCTCACCCATCATATGATTAATTACTTGATTTAAACATATTTAATTAAATAAGTACAATATTTTAACTAAAGAACAATAACTTTAGGTGATGAAAACCAAATTATATTTAAAATAAATAAGCCATGCTTATATGTTAAAGAATTTATATTTCACCTTATTTCAAACACGTTTTCGACACTTTACCCTTATTTTATCAACTACCAACAACTATTTTAACTATTTGCATATTTCATTTCTTTTACCACGTAAGACTCAAAATAAAAGATATCGTTACCCCAAATAAACAAAGACAATGGAAATCTTAAACTATCTCGGTAACATTTACGCTAAAAGTACCATACAAACGAACACCTGAAATGAGGACTCGATAAATGTGCTAATACGGAAGTTAAACATCTCGAAGAGGAACGAGCTAGCAAACCATCACAAGAAAACAACCGATAAATAGAAGGGAATTATACATATATAGGCATATGCATACATACACTCAAATCCATCCAACGTATACTATACAAACATGTATTAACCCTCTTTCATGCAACCATACTCAGGAATCCATTGATATTGTGGTACTTGTGTAACTATGTTAGCCACCATACTTATACAAGTCCCCTTTCACCAATGCACTCCCTCCTATGATGACACTTATAAGAATTAATACTACACATAACATATCGGTCTACCAACTCAAATAAGCACATAGATCCTACAACTCATATAAGCACATAACCACAACATAAAATAAGATCCAAAATCCATGTATTAAAATAACGTAGCCAATGCATGAAACATATAAACTCGTAATCCAGCTGAACCACCGTAGATAAAATTCAAAATGTATAAAGAACATGAAAATGTAATTAAACGAAATCCAACAATGACTAGCGTATACGACTATAGTTCAACCCGCACTATTCAAAACTCGAAAAGAAAATAACATGTAGCTAAGTATGAACCATAGTAGTTCATAACCTAACAAATACTTCGAAAATAACATTCAAACACATCAATTACTATAAAATGCACACATACTCCTATGACACCTATATGCAGGGACCCTTAAGCTATAGACTAGGCTACGCGACTAGGCAACCTAATTCTCTATAACCATTGTCTCTGATACCATTCTGTAACACCCCACCATGGCGGAATATGGGGCGCGACGTATGGATCTCATCACAACAATAGCGTATCTATAGAGTTAACTAAATGAAATAGAAATTATAAAAAGGTGACACAATGTCATGACAATATCTCAAATAATATAGGCGTCTGGGTAAGTAAGTAACAGGCCTACCTCTTACCAAAGACATTAAAATAACACACATCAAACATATAGGTATCAAACAATTTACTAAATCAAAAGACAAAATAAAATCTAAGAGGAAAAGGATTCCTCATAATGCAATCCTAGCAGCCTCTATACTCTAGCCACTTCTAACATCATCTTGCACAACTACCTCACCTGAAAATGACACTAAAATCTGTCAACATGAAGTTGGTGGGAACATAGGTTTAAGTTATCTAGAACATCATAAGAAACCTTGACATCCACTGTAAAAAAGTTGAAGAAAAACAATTTATAGTAATGGACCATAATGTGATAATCATGTTACATGCATCCACAATAAAACTTAAACCAAGTACCGATCACATCTACAATTCACAAGCACACTATAACAATCAAGAAGTATCCTGTCACACACACAAGAACACACACCATACTATCCGGATCTTTCCCACACCACCTGTGGAAGATGAACTATAACCCCGTCGAGATATCTTGCCTCCGAAGAGACGATGCACAAGTACTCAGGACGGATCGTGCCCCACGAACCAAGAACTCAGGACGGATCGTGCCCCAAGAACTCAAGACGGATCGTGCCCCACGCTCCACACACATCACAACTGGTCCCACAGACGCCCATACATCTATGCACCAATCCCAATCATAATACAATCTGGGTTCACATATCAGAACACATATCAAAGCACATATGAGAACACATAAGCACACAAGTCACACAATAGCATATTTATGTCCACACATTTTAAAACATAGTACTAAATCATGTTAAAGAACATTGCAAGTGTCATCTCCATCTAATACTGGAAAAACATTTAAAAACGTAGCAAAATGGGACTATGAACTCACCTGATAGCGCAGCAAGCTAGCACTCCTGCAAACCTATAAAATCATACACAACACACTTAGCTCATTCCTAACACCCAAGTTAAGTAACAACCACGGAGATGAATCTAATCCCCCAATCCTCGCTATCTAGTTCTCACACTACAAGCTATTCTATACGTAAAAATTCAGTTTTTCCCGGTACGGTTTACTAGTCATTAATCGACCACATGAAGTGAACATAACACCACACATGGCTCCTACCCTACTGGATTTATGTTTTTATATGATATAAGAACTCCAAAAACCAATTTTACTTTCTACTTACACGTTTAACCCTTTCGTTTAGTCTCTACACCAAAAGTTGATTTCACAAAGCTGATTTTCTGTACATGCTAAATGTTCGACACTAAAAGCCCGACCTAAACACCATAACTTTTATTGAAAACCTCCAGTCCTTTTATATACATTATAAAAAGTTCCCAAATTAAAAATCTTTGGCTGTCTCATTCGTTTGGTTAGGTTTTGACTCAAATTTCCGAAATCCAAATTTATTCCTGCACTGTGCACTGTTTTGTAACAACTGTTTGACGACCTTCCCCACCTCTATTTTTGACGAATCTTACATTTTTGAAAAGTAGACTCTCTGAACTTAATTTTAAAAAAAAGGAAACGCTAAAATCAGACTGTTTTACACCTTTACGCACTAACCCTCTAAACAT
Organism: Glebionis coronaria; assembly: GCA_025667525.1. NCBI lineage: Eukaryota > Viridiplantae > Streptophyta > Magnoliopsida > Asterales > Asteraceae > Glebionis > Glebionis coronaria. Next base: position 175,255 of record JANFOE010001486.1, on the reverse strand, counting down.
CATTAATTATCCCTGAATTCTTAACACAAACCCTAAAATCATTAGTAAATCTAAATAACTATAATTCTTAGAAATTAAACAAAACCCTAATCATCTCAATGATTGTTAATTAACATTCCAATTATGATTAAATAATAAAAACATGAATTATATTAAGGTTGAATTGATCACTTACTTTGAAACAAGAAAAATTAATGAACCCTAATCATAATTTCGACTCCTCTTGATATCCATGGAAGATTTAGACTGATTTTAGGTTTATTTAGGGTTATTAGTCGTTTTTAGGGGTCTAGGGGTGTTTATATAGGTCTTGGTAACCTTCTGGAAAAGTTTAGGCCCAATTAGGACTTTTAAATGGTAATTATCCTATTTTTATTAATTTAATATTTAAAATTTCAGCTATAGGACTCACAAATTCGACTCCCCTCTGTGTTTATCATATTTACACTCTCCCCCTCCTATTTTTTGTTTACTTATACTCCTATACACTTTCGAGACCAAACCGGGTACCCTTTTGCTAATTTTTCGACTTTTTACGCGATGTTTGAACTAGCCTTCATTTCTAAAAGTTTCTAAATATAGAAAGTAACTATAAAACTTATACTAACCATATTATATATACTTAATACATACATACAACATACGATACGTAAACGAAACCTTATGAAAACGCTACCCGAACTTTTCTGCAGTTCATTTCTAAACTCATTTCGTTTCATTCCATTTCATTTCATTTCCAACTTATACCATGATTTACACATTCATGTGAACTCATGAGCACGAACCAACCCCATCACATCATCATATAACGTACCATGTACTACGTAAACAATGTCTAACATCATGATAAAGTCTTAAATATGAACACATAACACATAAACGCACACCAAGCACATGATCAACATCAAACAGTCAAAAGTGACAAATCCAAAATCTAGGGTTGTCACAATTATGGGTATAATTTTCTTAAAACCAAGATATTTATTGACAACAACAGCACCATTTGCATTATTAAGAATCCTGTTTTCCATAGCAAGACTAAACATATTGAAATAAGACATCATTTTATTAGAGATTGTTTTGAAAAAGGGTTAATTGTCCCAGAGAAAATTGATACAGAACTTAATGTTGTTGATATTTTGACAAAAGCATTTGAAGTGGGGAGGTTTCAGTACTTGGTTGCAAGTATTGGGATGGTTTCTCCCTAAAAATTGATGTCTATTTTGTCTTGTATACCCAGGGTTGCTTTATTGTTGTTGTTGTATATATGTTAGTCATTTTTTTCCATCACTTTTCATTCCACTGCTTTTGAACAAAGATTCCCATGCTGGGGTTCATTCCCCTGCTAAGATTTCTTCTCTTAAGTTGTGTTTGTTATTTTTAAAAGTGGTTATATGTGGTTTTAGACTAACAATGCAGAGATTCAAATGGTACATACTACACTTATGGGAGAATCAGGTATATGCTCTATGTTTGAGGGGAGGTTTGGTCAAACCTTTAGGATTTAGGTTATCCTTAGGATACTCATATATGATTCTAGATCATATCCATTAGTGAGTAAGGTTTTAGAATGATTGAGACTTGTTGCAAAGCTTGTAAGAATTCTGAAGCCTTGAGGCATTGTGATGTGTACTTATACTTCTTTATTACACAACTTGCTGTCTAGATTCAGATGTTTAGTACATATCGCCAAAACTAACTGACCATAAGTAAGGGATAGGTAGGGATGGTGACTAGGGTATGCTTATTTTCTTGGGTTGACCAGGTGTAGGGTTGCTTATGTGTTAACTTTTTGTGTTTAGAACTTTGCTGAATGGAGGACTCTTGAGTTTCTGTGTATCATCCTTATGTATACAAGGGTGTGCATTAGAGCAGAGCTATTTAGCATTGGTCTCTTCATGATTAGTCTAATACCCCTAGGAAAGTTTCCCCTGCTTTCACCTTTGATTCTTGATCAACTTCCCTTGTTTGACCGTTGACCGATAATACCGTTACCCTGCTTATAGCCGTTGGGTCTGCTTGCTAAAATTTTGGTTAGGGAATATTTTAATATTTTCAAAAGATATATAAGGCGCTTTCTTCGTTGATTGGTAATCTTTTCTTTATTATTTCAAACAAATTATTTTTTTATCAAGATTTATCTTTGATATTTTTGCAATTTAAAAATTTGGTCTAATCACAGCTCTAATTCGCCTATAAAAACTTAATTCCCTTAACCAGCAGGTCCATCTCTCTCCCTCGACCAAATCCCACCTAACTCTCACCATTATAAACCTCCAAACGTTTTCAATATTTATCATGTCTCTCAAAATTGATGCTAATCACAATCAAATTGCTCTTTTACATGATGAACCAGCAGAATTCGTTGATGTAGTGGCTTTTCTAAAATCTTTGTATTTTAGAGTGGCTCTTCTCATCAATCCTAGGATTTACACCTCACACATCCAACAGTTTTGGTCTAAATCCATGACCAAAACAGTGGATGGAGAGGTAATAATTCAAAGCACAGTAGATGGTCATCCCAAGGTGATTACACTTGCCTCCATCAGAGAAAAGCTTGTTTTGGATGATGAGGATGGGATAACTAACCTACCTGAGGCTGAAATCTTTGAGGGTCTTGTTAAATTGGGGTACACTCTTTCTGACGATCAAAAATGTAAGTTTGCTAATGGTCAGTTTGCCCCACATTGGAAATAATTGATTCATACAATTTGGCAATGTTTGTCACCTAAAACCACTGCTTTTAATGAATTTGGTAGTGAAGTTGCTTCTGCCCTGATTTGCTTAGCAATAGGGAGGAAGTACTGTTTTTCTCAAATGATTTTCAAAGGAATGGTAAAAAATGTCACAAGCAACACTAAATTTTGTATGTACCCAAGGTTTACACAACTTTTGCTGAATATGAGTGAACATGGTCCTATCAAACACACAAGATATTTTTCAACCACCAAACACTCTACCAAACTGTCTACCACACTTCTTGCACCATCTCCACAATTTTCTGGCAGGGTTGTTCCACTCACTTCCATCATGATGAAACAAATCAAGACAAGAAGCAGCTAAAGCAAAAGTAGCCACACTCAAACCAACTGATTCCCCTGCCAAGACCCTACCCCTGCCAGTACTCTACCCCTTGCTGATCCAAAACATGAATGGAGAACCAAATCCAGGTTTGCTAGGTCTCCCTTTCCTGGTGGATCTTCACAAGTAGTAGAGAGGAGAGCCTCTAAAAGGTTGGAGCAATCTAAGGGTTTGGCTGCCACTACTGTCTCATCCTCAAGGGGTGAGCAGGACAGTGACACCATTAGTAAGTCCTCTCCCTTACTCAGTGAAACCCAAAAAGGGGAGTAATCCCCTTCTAGGGTTGAGAGCAGAATGCAACCTATATCTATCTTGGAATTGACGAAATTGTGCCTTAGCTTGAAAAAGCAAAATGCACAACTTGTACAAACTTTCAAAAAGCAAGGTCTGGTTATCAATAATTTGGAAACCAGACTTGCTACACTTGAGGGGAGGAGAAAGCCCAAGCTTATCATATCTACAGATGAGGATTCTTCTAAAGGGGAGGAAGTTACTAACACAAATGAATCTACTCAATGGTATGCATATCCTGGTGAACAGGATCTAAAACAAGGAAAGGTAGCAAGTGCTGAAAAAGAGACTGAGAAAGGAAGTGCTGAGAAAGGAAGTGATAAGGGGAGTGCCACAAAAGAGATTGCTCAAACACTGTTGACTATGGGCAATCAAGAAGAAGCTCCTGATTCAAAAATTTCCCCTGCTAAACCTGATCCCCCTGCTGTAAGTTCTTCCCCTACTAAACCTATTACTCAAACATTTGTGAGGATGAATAGAAGGCAACCAGCTCAGAAGGGAATTAAAATTGGAGAACCTGCACCTAAAGCCAAACCAGCACCAGCATTGGATCCAAAACACAAGGGAAAAAGGATCATAGTTGAACCTCCCAAGAAAAAGTACAAGCACAGAACTCCTGAACAACAAAGGGCTCAAGAAGAATATGATGAACAGGTAGCTCTCAAACTTTAACAAGAGGAGATCGATATGCAGGATCAGAGAATGCAAAAGATGAGGCCCAAAGAGATGCTTAAGAAAATTGAAATCATGCATAGAGATTTAGATGATAGGGTGCCTCATGTTCAAGAGTTTCTAGATCAATAGGAAAAGGAGTTGGTAAAAGCTCCTTTGGAAGACAGGTATGAATTGGTTTGTCTAGTTTACAAGTATCAAAATGAATATCTAGAAAGAAGGGCAAATCAGATTCAGAAGGAAAAATATTTGAAGTCTGAGATAGGGAGGCTGGCACACTACAAAGTGTTGCTCAAAAGACACAAGAATTAGAGTGATGGCAATTTCAAAGACATGACTTTTGAGGATATAGAGAAGGCAGTCAGACCAGTTCTAAGAGAGCTAAATGTGGAGGACTTCATAGCTATCAACACTCCTGAGGAAGCTGAGTATCTCAGGAGGCAAAATGAAATGTTACAGAAAGCTAGGGAATCTAGAAAAAGAAAGGTTGAAGGAACAACATTGGAAACTACACAAGCAGGTGCATCATCACAAGTAGGTGCATCATCACAAGCAGGTGCATCAACTCAAGCAAGTGCAAGTTTTCCAGCAATTGAGAGATTTGTTCTCAATGCACAAAGGGCAGCCAAAAGACTCAATAGGATGGAGAAAGTTGGTATAGTTACTAAGGAGACTCACTGTCCCTCAAATGAAGAAATTGATAAACAGCTAATTGTGGAAGAAAATGATGAAATCTCACCTAGTGAGCTTGGAATGAAATTTGCCATAGTGGAATATGTTGTTTATGAACACAAGGGGATGACTTGGTGGAAGCTTACAAGAGCTGACAATACAGCACAGACATTTCTAAGTCTGGATGTCATGTTTCAAACTTTGGACAGTGAGGACTTAGATGATCTGTGGAAAATTTTGAAGAAGACCTTTGCTGCAAAACCTCCTACTGTGGATGGTGTAGAGAAGGATTGGGTGATCTAGGAATACATGCATAGGATGTATGAGCATGAACTGTTTGATCCCATATTTGATGCAAATAATGGAGGAAATTTGTTATATTGGAAGCTATTTACCAATTATGGGGTGTATGAGATAGTCATGGAAGGGATAAGTGTTTACCTGGTTAATCATCGTTATTATCCTTTCAATCAAGAGACCTTGAAGAAATTAGCACAGGCTGAGTTGGTTATAGATGCTAAATCACCTGTTGCTTATGATCTGGTAAGGATGATGTACAATCAGCTTTGGCCAGGAACTTCGTAAGCACACTCATCAACTAGTATTTATTCAGAAACTTGTCTTTAGGTGAAAGCACAAGTTTAGGGGAGGATTGTTGGGAATAAATATAAGTGTATTCATTACCCCTGCTAGTTGGTCAATGGTTCCCCTGCTAGACTAAGTTCCCCCTGCTAAATAACAAAGGCAGGAGGATTGGTTCCCCTGCTGAAGTCAAAGGCCCTGCCGCTAGAGATAAACTTGGAATAGATTATGACGCGTTTCAGTTACTACTCCGAGATACTTTCCAAGTTTGTTAGTAGTAATCTTGTACGTGGGTCCTTGTACTATAAAAGGACCCACTAGGTTATCATGCAAAGTGTGTCTTTCTCTATTGTCTTTCATTTCATACTTTAAGGTTTTTGTAACCCTAATACCATTATTGGGTATTCGTATATCTTTGATATATTAAAGTTTTAACGTTTGCTTTAATTATTTGTTCTTGTGCTAAACACTACATTCCGCATCTTGTTTAGTTACTTTGTATTGCAAAGTTTCTCTAGTTTTAGATTGAATCTATTCTATGATGGTTATAGATAGCGTAAGGCGTGGCGTAGCGCCATGTCCAAGCTACACGGTTTAGCGGCTAAAGCGAAGCTTTAGCGTTTCTATAGTGTGGCTTATAGCGGCACAACATATAAAATATTTACTTCTTTTATCATATTTCAATATTGTATTTATCCTAAGTTCATTATAAGTGTTGTACATAATAATTAAAGCTAGAAAACTCTAGTTATATGTGACAATATTCATTTTTTGGAGTTAAATTTAAAAATCATCAAACCTAATGTCGTAGCGTGCCTTAACCTATTGCGTAGCGTGGAGGCCACGCCTCAAGCTTTAGCGCGCCTTAAGGCGGGCTATAGCGAGCTATTTAGAACTATGATTCTATCTATCACAACCCTTTAACATGTGGTATAAGCAGATGGAAATTAGTATAGGAATATTTTTCACAATAGCTATATTTTTATTGCTATGTATTTGTTATTTATTCTACTGTTATAAATTCATTCCTATTTTATGTGGGTTTGGCATAGTTAATAACAAAAACAGGGGCATTAACAGTTTCCCCTACTGTTGAAAAAGTTTCCCCTGCTTTCATTAAAAGTTTCCCCTGCTACGATCCCCTGCCTTCAATAGTCCCCCCTGCTTTCATTAATAGATTCCCACTGATTTTGAAAGTTCCCCCTGCTGTCAGATATGAGTTTTGGGACAGCAATTTTTTGGCGTTTGGTATATTCACAACAACTGGTCTTAAAGGTATAAGGGCTCGATTTATTTTCATGATTATGAAGAATAATTTTTGTGATGATATTGACGTTTGAGGTAGATTTTCGCGAATTTGTGTTCTATTATATCTTCAACTTAGCAGGGCTTGAAGATAACTTGTAGGTGTTTTTAAGTTGTGATAAAGACTTGATAAAAAGGTAGTTGGGTACGAGATCATTCTTAAGGCGCTCTATGCTCGTATTCGCTATTGTATGTGTCTCATTTACAAGGGTAAGGACTTATTTTATCACGAGGCTTCTACTCATTATTTCCATGAGTTTTGGGGCCTACTCATTATAGCCATGAGTTTTGGAGTCATATGGTTAGTACAAGACATGGAACACGAGGTTGGGTTATTCTACTTCAACATCAAGATTTTTATAATTATTTTTCTTCATGATCATTATACATAGCCTACTGAATTAGAAGTTTCATAAATGACAAGCACAATTTAAGGGGAAGCTAAAGTGTTAGTCATTCACATATGACACTGAAGTGAAGATTTATGCTACTGCTCATTGATATTACTATAAGCAATGTAAGTATCTACTGCTCAAAATCATTTTTTATTAGGATCTGGTCCCTATGTGCTTCATGGAGGGTATTTTGAAAAATTGAATGCTTGGGTTAGAAGTATGGTATTGGTTAGTAGTGGTTGAGATCAAGGTTGTTTACATACAAGACCCCTATTTGATCATGTCAAAAACGGGAAGTGTCGAATGTTCAGCCTGTTGATCTTTGGTGTTGTATGCTTAAGGGGAAGTGTTTTGACATCATCAACTACGGGAAGATTGTTGGGTCAAAAGTTGATGAGTTAAATCACCATGGAAACTAGAGGGACCAAATACAGCATTAGGAAAGAGTTCAAGCTGGTGGAGGAAATTCAAAGAAGATCCCCCTGCTATGTTACTTTCCCCTGTTGTGATATTTCCCCTGCCATAACTAAAAAGCTAGAGATTTGGTCAAGTAGTGAAAAGCATGAATATTTCTGTTTTGATTTATTCATTAATATAATATTTAGTTTCCATGTACTCTAGGTTTCCTTATGTTATAAAAGGAACACCAGACCGTAGATTTTATTAATTCATTCCTACTACTCAAATGTAACCTACAGAGTCTGTGATCTCTAGGCATGGGATTCAATGTATACATGCCTAGAGTGGTTTGTGTTAATCATCAATAATACAAAACCTTTGGGAATTAATCGTCTTGTTAAACATCTTATTCTATTCATTGTTCTATTCCGCTATGATTCATCATATGAATAATGGTTATCCTAGATAAACGGTTTCGACTGTTTGAGTCTAACGATCTTGTATTCAACATTTATATGTTGTTGCGTGTTATGTACATCACATAATCTGAGCATTTAAGTTGCGGAAAAGCTAAGGCTTAGTACGTGTGTGCTTCATGTTTAGATTCTGGTTAAGTGTGCATCCCTTAGTCTAAACATCTTAGTTGCGGAAAAGTTATGGCTTAGTACGTGTGTGCTTAATGTTTAGACTATTTCTTGATGTACTCTTGATTTCATGTGTTTGTGTGTTTACTTACTTGTTGTTTAGTTCTATGACAAACACATCTTATATCTAGTCAAGTTTAATCGAGAATTTGATACAAGGGATTGTTAAAGTTTAAGATGTATCAATAATTGGCATCCACTGTCGACGGTTCTTTATTGAACCCACGGTTCTTTAACCGTACTGGTATTTAAGGAACCGCAGCCATTGGATTAAACGAAATGTTTTAAAAATTAACTAGAAACTATTCAACCCCCCCCCCCCTTTCTAGTTTTTACAATTAGTATTAGAGCGTGGTTATTCAAGATCTTTGAAGGATATTGTACTTTAAAGCTTGGATCGATCTTTGCTCTCGTTTTCAAAACAAATGATTTTTAAAAATGGAAACGGTTTTTAAAATAAGAAACGATCTTTGTATCAAATTGTACATGAAGATTAATTACATATGAAATGTGTTTTGTTGTTTCATTCGTACAAGTTTTGGTGTTAAATAAATTTGTATAATAGCTTGATAATAAATCTTTTCATGTTTGGAAGTATAAAAATCTTTTGTGTCATAATTAACTCTAAAATACGAGTTCTATGTGTCTAAAAGAATTTTTTAGAGTCCTTCCAAAAGGTTACCAAATGATTAAAACTCAAAAATTTTCCACTATCCACGGTTCTCTAATTGTTCCCCGAGGTTCATTATCAATAATGAACCACGGTCAGTCCGAATCAGAGTTTTGCAAACTTTGAAAAATCATATAAAATTAACCGTAAGTCCGTAGAAGTCGTGCCACCCGTCATTTTGAACGTAATTGAGTCCTCTTTCTTTTGAGAATACTTACAAACCTTTATACAAACTTTAAAATTTTTGTGTTTTCTAAGTCATGTACTATGTCCAAAGCATTGAGTCTCGGTTTGTCGTAAAACTTTTGTTTTACTCTTTTATATTAAGTTGCACATCTCTTGTTGATATATCTTTGAAAATTGATATATTTATAAAGTGTTTAACTTATTTAAAATTTTGAAATGGGTAGAAAACTATTTACAAATTAAATCAAGCTATGTATACTTTGTTGTATCTAACACTCAAAACAAAAACGAATGCCTTTGTTGTTTTCTTATGTGTTTTAGACATTGTTAAGTGATCATTACTATTGGTAGTAGTGTTACTTTCTTGTCTATTCTTTGTGAATTGTATATATGATTAACATCTCTTGGTCTACAAATGTTACATAAACATCTTGTATACCTTGTTATGTTTATTAACACTCTTAGGTTTGAAAGCTTTGTAAGCTTGTCAAATCTATTGATGACGGTCGGCTTACTCGATCATTGTGTTATTAGTTCAAGTATATTAATGTCTCCTTATAAAACATGAAACATCCTTTGAAAATCTTATTTATCTTCTATTAAAGGAGTGTTAGTGGGAATCAAGAATGATTTCGAATATATATCAATTCATTATTCAAATTATGATTGATATCATTATCGAATCTAATTGACATGTTTTTTAGTGTAGACATGAATGTGGATTCTTAAGAATATACATTTGATCATAACTCACACTTGTGTTGATGATGCTATATTTAATCTACTTGTTCAAAATTATTAGAAAATTTTGTTTAATAATTGCTTATAATACACAATTGAGTCGGTTTGACAATATAGATGTTTCATCCGAAATACTCAAGTAATTTACATTTCAATGCAATTGGTAAATGTGTCATTTCTGAAAGACCAATCACGAGTGTTCTAACAAATTGTGTAAACTTGGTTTATACAATTCAATGTGATTGGCCTCAAGATCTATTAAGGTAAATAACCTTGACTCTTTTAACAAGATATGCAATGGTGCATTCTTAACCCTCATTAGGTTGTGCATTGTGTCGTCATACAATTCTCACCCTTGCTACATTTCATTAGGCAAATGTAGGAATAACATTTTTTCTAAACTGAGAATGACTACTAGAGAATCTATTGCACTATAAATTCTATTTGACCTAACGGTTGAATTACTTCAATGTGAGAAGTTAAGTTAGTGGATAACTTGTAAAAATGGTCATGCTTAGCCGTAATTGAGCACCTATAGTGATAAAATCGTACTCATTCTCTAAATTGATTAAATGGCTCATCTTAAATATGTCTAATGATAGTTTACGTCGATGAACTTTGTATGTCATTAGGAGTCTTTTTCTTTTGTATTCATTAGGTTTTTCTTAGCTTTCTTCCTACGTGCTAATTGAACCTATGTGTTTTTCTTTTATGTGTGTTCTAGCTTTTATTGCTCTTTAGCATAACCTTATGATAAGCTAGACTAGAACATTAGGATTTGTTGAATTGGAAAAATTCCCTTATCCTCCAAAACACACCCTATGTGCGCGGATCCTAATTTTCTGGCGGATCCATATATATATGGAACCGCGGGTACAACTATTGAACCACGGGTAGACACCGTCAAAAATGGGTTTTCTAAAACATCCCAATGTTCCAACACCCTTTGGAATATTTGTTTCAAACCTTTGATCTCTCCCAAAATATCTTGTGCTTTCTCTCTTTCACACCAAAGAAAAATGTCTTTTTCACCAAATGAAATCCTTGATTCTCAACCATCTTCTAAAATCTCTTTCAACCCAAATTCACCAAGGAACACACTAAACCAAATCTCTTCTCCTTCTAAGGAAAATGATTTTGGAAACTCCCATTTTCCGCCACTTCTCTTTTGTGTTCTTCCTCCATCCCATGATTATGTCATGCATCATGGAACATATTGTCTTTGTTGTAAATATCAACATCTTTCCATGTCTCATATCTATGATGAGTTGAATTACAAGATTACCACCAAGCCTTCTCCACCAAATTCCGCTACCACTTTGTCTTCTATTAAGCATGTGTGTTGCTTATTAATAAGACATCCAATTTAAGCAAATCTTAGAATTCTAGTGTAACTAAGATTAAAATTATGCTTAAGTTTTAGTCTTGTGTTTCATACATCTTTGTATGATCTTTATTTTCTTGTTATTCCTTTCATGTTTTTCAACATGTTTTATTTTTGGGTCATGGATCTCTTTGTTCTTTTGATCTTTCTTTTCTTCTTTATTTTACTCACTTGCTTGTCAAGGAAGGTTAGATCTTAATCTAATTCCTCTCCTAGTAAGATTGACAACTTAAATATTTCTTTCAAAATATTCAAGTAATTTTAACTTGCAATTATAATTGTTAAAAGTCATATCCGAAGCATTGACTTTCAAGACATTTAGCAAATTATGTTAAATTGTTTGACCAAATGATTTTCTTTTGAGTCAATAATCATTTTTGGACACCCATTGTCTACGGTTCCTCAAATGACCTAGCGGCTCATTATTGATAATGAATCGCGGACCCTATTTAACGAACCGCGGCCAGTGAGTCCCTTTGTTCGTTTTTGGTCTATCTCTCTTTTTGACGAGTTTTCATGAAGATTCTTTCTCTTCTATTCTTTTGAGTTTCTTCTCTGATTTTTTTCAAGATTTCAGTATCACCTATGAGGGTGTAGTATTCTTGAATTATCTTGTGAAGTTATCTTTAACTTCTTTGTTGAGTCTCTCTCAATTTCTTTTAATCATGCCTTTCTTAGTCGTGTCTCTCTCTTCTATCCTTTCTAAACTAAGTCGAGTCGAGCCTCACCCTTTCCTCGTCATGTAATTGTTCTATGAACATTCACAATGATTAAGAAGAGCTACGAAACTTTAAGCATGTAGTTTATCGTATGTTAAACACCATACATCTTGTTTTCTCTTTTCTTTGGCTTCTTTGATCTCTTTATCTATATCAAAGAGTCATCTTTTTGTGTCGACATTTATAAGCATCCTTGCCTATAATGTCTTAAATCTAGTGTTTTCTAAAAGTGTCGATTTATCCTCGCTTTTGGCTTTCTTATATTTTTGTCCCTTGATTCCCGACTGAAGCTTTTGGAGCTTTATAAAGGAATTATTATTAAGGTCAAAAATATCGTTGGTTTAAGATTTTTTGTCTTTCTCGTTGTTGAGAGTTGATTGTGGTTAAAATTTACAAATGGATTGATTGATTCCAACAATTCTAAGTTTTTAACCTTTTGAGAGGATTTTGGTTAAATCTTGAATCTTCTTGGGTGATTCCAAAAATTCTAAGCTTTTAATCATTTGACATATTATCATTACAATTGGTATGGATGTTTCTTTTCTACCTCTATTCCAAGAATTGTGAATTGATCTTGTCAAGATCCTCTCCTTTAACTTGTCTTTGGATTGATAGCATAGCGTGCACACATCTTTCTTCAATGCTTGTCATTGTTTTTGCAAATGACTTGTTTATCGTCCTCGTTTTCTTTCTCTATCATAGTCAGTGTTCCTCTATTTTAGACTATGTAGAATTGTTTTATTGTCCTTGCCATACTCTCTTTAGTTTGGTATTCTTGCCAATATATAAAAGTGGAGTATGTCCTCTCGACCATATTTTTCTTATAAATTGGACATTTCTTTTCTCTCTTAGTCCTTTTTATATATTATTGGTGTCACCAAAATAAGTTGGGTTTTCTTTTATGTCTAATAGCCCTTTTATTTTTCTTAACTTGTCATATTTTTGACACTTCTAAAAGTTAAGATTGTTTTAGCTTTCTCTTGAGTCCCTCTCTTTGTACTCGAGTTGTTTAAAGCTAATTCCGCTTGGGTGACATTGCTATATATATATATATATATATATATACATATATATATATATATATATATATATATATATATATACATATATATATATATATATATATATATATAAAAAAAAACCTTCTTTGTAGCTTGTCAATATTCTTTCTTTGTTGGTGTCTCAAGCAAGGGGGAGCTCGCATCAAGTGGGAGCATTTTCAAGAGTTCAACTCATTACATTTGCGATTTTTCACTCACTTTAATTGCATTCATCGAACATCTTTCAAGTAATGAATTATGGGATCTCGAAGATAAGCATATTATTATGCATGGAGTTATTTTATCTATGGTGATTGAAGACTTCACTAGGATGACGCAAGCTTAATATCTTTGGATGACGGGTCTACGGTTTGTATTCTCGTCTCTCAACCGATGACCACAAGTGACGACTAGCCTTTTGGACGAAAGCTCTCTCGAAGTCGATCTTCCTCTATAAATGAAGACTACCTTTCGGATGCAAGCTCTCGTGACGTCAATTCATCTCTTCTTTAAATGACGTGCTATCGATGACTACCACTTTGGATGCGTGCTCTCTCGAAATTGATTCTTCTCTTCTTCAAAGATGTTGACTACCTTTTTGATTCGACAAAAGGGCGAGAAGTAAGTGTAAACGAGTTACTTATACATTTTAATATGTGTTATAGTTTACTTGTTTGTCATCATCAAAAAAGGGGAGATTGTTAGTGCAAACATTACGATGTTTAGTCGATATAATCTCTTCGTGTTTTGTTGATGACAAACGTATAACTCGCAATACATTATGTAAAATGTTAAGGTACTCGTAATCACTCAAGAAAACATTTGTATACTTCTCTCGACACCTCCAAGATCGCATTCGGCATGAATCACTCAAGGTATATACAAACAAGTCATTAACCTTACTAAGTGATCAAGGATTAATATTTTCTTAAACTAACTTTTAATTAAAGTGACAAAGTATTTTTTAAATAACTTTATTTTTAAGAAAATGTTTTATTAAAATGGAAAATGAAAATTTGAATTTGTCATATTCCAAAGAATATTCCCTAAGGCATATTCCAAAGAATATTTCTTAATTTAAATTTAGGATATTCCAAATGGTCTAAGAATATACCCTTGAGGTATAAACTACCCCAGATGGCATTTCCACACTAAAGGACAAAAATGCACGAACTCCAAGCCTGAGGTTCCTTAAATAGACATGCGGTTCTTTATTGATAAGGAACCGTGTAGAAAATTAAGCAATCACGGGTATTTATGATTGTTGCACTTTTACCCTATAAATAGTCGATCATTTCAAGATTTTCTTTCAACCCTTTTTGCACAAATCTTTCTGCTTTCACACATAACTTAATCCTTGAGTAGTAGTTCGATTAATCTTGTTTTAAGATGTGATTCTATCCTTCAATCCTCTCATCCTCTCAAGTGCAAAGAGAATAACACTTTCATCACTATGAAGTTATGGGTTCATAACATGATAAAGATCTCTCCTTCTAGATCAAGTCATTGTTTTCCTACTATGTATACGTAGAAGATCCAAGTTGTGGGTACACTTGGATGTGGGTAGTAGATCCAAGATATGGGTATCCTTGGATTAGGTGTTAGTTGTGTAGATCCAAGTTTGTTAATACTTGGATATACTGTTAGAGTCATAGATCTCAGTGTTGTGTAATTAGATATATTTGATTTATGTATTTAGGCCATAAAACACAAGGTTTGTTATGTTGGGCCATAAAACATAACAAGTGTAAATATTGGTGTAGATGGGTGTAGATTGGTCCTACCTAATATTACGACTCGACATCTAGCCTTGTGTCAGAAAATAGTGAAGTAGGCGACGTGTGTAGATTGGTTCTACCTAAGATTAGGAGTCGACATCTAGCTTAGTGTCAGAAATGGTGTAAGCAACGTGTATGGTTTTCTCCGCCTTGAAAGGAGTTTTGTTGACTAGTGAAGTAACTCTCGAGTTGGGTACTCGAGGAGTGGAGTAGGGCGAACAGGAGCTTCATGAACGAACCACTATAAATCATTGCGTCGATACTTTCATTTACGTTGGTGTCTTTACCTTTTTAGATGCATTTATATGTTGTTGTGTGTTGTGTGAATCACATAATCTAAACATCTAAGTTGCGGAAAAGCTAAGGCTTAGGACGTGTGTGCTTCATGTTTAGATTATGGTTAAGTGTGCATCCCTTAGTCTAAACATCTTAATTGCAGAAAAGCTATGGCTTAGTACGTGTGTGCTTAATGTTTAGACTATTGCTTGATGTACTCTTGATTTGATGTGTTTGTGTGTTTACTTGTTGTTTAGTTCTATGACAAACACATCTCATATCTAGTCAAGCTTAATCGAGAATTTGATATAAGGGATTGTTAAAGTTTAAGATGTATCAATAATTGGCATCCACTATCGACGGTTCTTTATTAAACCCATGGTTCTTTGTTGATAAAGAACCGCAGGGGTATTTAAGGAACCGCAGCCAGTGGATTAAATGAAATGTTTTGAAAATTAACTAGAAACTATTCAACCCCCTCCCCTTCTAGTTTCTACAGTTTACAAATCCTACGCCTATAACAACTAGCTAGATAAACGACTACATTGTGTAGTTCGTATTGTGCACACTAAATTAATGTCCGGGGATCTTTATATAGAGAGAGATTACAATTGCATTAGAAACTACATCTTCCTAACTTCATCTCTTTGCTTGGTGACAAGTCTTCTAGAATCTCCATCTTTTATCTTTAAACTCCTTGTCTCCTACATCTTGTAGAATCCTTTCTTGTTAACTTTGGTCCTTCTTGTTTTTATTCTTTTGTTTCTTTTGTTTTATCAAATCTTGTAATTTCCAATAGAGAATCCAATGCTCACGATCTCCATCAAACCTAGGAATGGTTGGTTGCCCAAAACTACTTCCTTTTGTTTCAAAAAAAAAATCTTGCTCTCTCATTTAGAGTATCTCTAATACTTTAACTTTTTGATCTTTCTCACTTAAATTGGAAGTCAGACCCTTTTAATAAAAAAAATTCTAATACTAGATGTTAATTTGGTTGAAGACATGTGTATCTCACGCATGGGTAAAAAGGCTTATTTGTTGTTGATAGACTACTTAGTGAACTCCTAACATGTCTCAACACCCTTGAAACTAGGTGTTTATTTTACTAAGTAAACATAATTATAAGGAATCCTAATAAATCACTTAACATAAGACTCCTTACATCACTTTTTTTAAGTTATAAATTAAAAGCATCCACTATGATTTACATGTTAAAAGATTTATGCATTAAAAAATTAATTGATTTATAAACTTTTTCTTCTAATAAACCTATTTGCATTATGATAAATGTACTCAAAAACCTTTTTTCTGTTACAAAACATACACAACACTTGAAAAGAATTAAATTATAAGCTTTTTTAAAATTTTATGTCTACTCATGTCATATAAATATATAATTATATAACATTTCTACTATGGTTTATAAAAAAGAACATATTTATACTTTTATAAACTTATATATAAAATAATATGATAGATGCTCTAAGGTGCTAACTTTTAAATGCCAACAGTTAGTTCTAAGAGTCCGTTTGATTTATAAGTGAGATTAGGTTTGAATTTAAATGTGGGAAAGGTTTGAAAATAAGTGAAAAAAGAAAATTAATTATTATATTTACAATATATATATTTTATAAATAAGTTAAATTAAAATATATTTATCTTGCAAAAGAGACAAAAATAATACCTCAAATGTGTGACTATTATTTTTTCTAAAATTAAAAATTGTATTTAACTTGTCTATTTCCCAAACCCCACCATCGCCTATGGAATTGAGATTCGGATATAAGATGGCGCGTGAGCCCAAAAGAGGGAGTAACAAACATCTGCTTTTCAATTTCTATCAGCCCAAAGAACCTTACCGCCCCATACCAATCGCACCATAGATTTAAGTAGAAACTTCTTTATGTAAAAAGAATCGCGATCCTTTTGTATAGTATCAAATTTCGGTATTATAAGGGCCAAATAGACAGTTAGACACTGTCAGTTATTGTATTTTGAAAAATTCTTTTAGATTTTATCTTTAGGCTTCAGAAACCACATCTTATTAAAGTAAAAACCCGTTTAAGAGTTAGGGAGCATTTGGTTGAGGGATATTATTCATTTACATTTTAATTTTCCCGTGTTTGGTATAGCAAACGAAGAAATTAAAAATTCTCTGATTTACCAAACATATGGAATTAAAATTGCTCCAAAAGTAAAAAAATTTCATTTACTTAAAAATTATTTTTTAAAAACTTTTTCTAGTCATTATTATTCCAATTTTTACACGTGTGAATAAAATATTTATAAATTTTGGAAAATTTATGTAAAATTGTTTATTCAGTTTTTACTTTTGTTGTGACAATCCGTCAATTTACGATTGATATTTTATTCTCAAATATTACTTGAAAATATTATTTTAATGTTACAATATGAACTCACATAATTTTTGGGAAGAAATTTGGATTTACGTCTTGGAGTAGCATCGAATACGTCTAAACCGGAGAATTCAACGTTACGTGCTTACGTTTACATACACCGTCTTTGGTGACAGTCCGACATTTCAGAAAATAAATTTATCTGAAAATATTATTTTGGAGTTTTAAATTTGTGTTGGTTCATAAACTCACAAATTTACGAGAAGAGACTAGGACTTACGATTTTATTTTAACGTCCTTTACGACTAAACCGGAAACCTTAGGATTACGTATTTACGTTTTCGAACTCCGTTTTTGATGAGACAATTTTTATTGGATTCGTTTTGTGACGATGATTCATAATTTATAAAAACGTTTTTCGTAAAACGACCCGAGGGCACGCAAATCGAGGAAACTAGAATCGAGGGATACCCGTAAATTAGTGGGATGAGACAAGATAAACCTTGCCCCACCCCACTCAAATTGGACGGCAAGAATTAAGCCACACATCTATTATGTGTCAAGTTGTAAGCAACTATCAACACATGTCCAAGTAGCTTACAAAATAAGCCACTACAAACACAAAACCATTCACACACAAACCACTTATTCATTTCACCATGCAAAACAACTTCACAAACTCTCTCACCCTTGGTTATGCCGTCCCATTCTTCTCCCTAAATCACCATCACTTGACAAAAATCTAACCATAAACATATGTTATAATTAACATATGTTAATCCCCATTCAAAAAGATGAAGATTGGTGCAACTTATAACATCCATGGAGGAGTTTTCATGGTGTCATGAGGCTGATTTTCCACAAGGAGTTGATGAAGATTGGAGTTCTTGAAGATGGTGTTTGCTAAGCACAAGTTTCTCCATCAAAAACCATGCCAAACTCATAACCTACATCAAGTTGGTGGTATAAAGATTGTCCTCCTCAACTTCTTGTTATTTTGATTATGTAAACTTGTATTTTATTTCCTATTGTATATATTTATGATGATTATATGATGATAAAAATGTTATGTGGGGATTTGTTGTTGATAATCATGGATAAAAAGGTGAAAAACTATAAGAAACAAGTCTAAAATCTTGTCTAAATATGTTGGCTGTGTAAAACAGTAAATAAACAAGTCATGGACTGATAATATGATGAAGTATGATCCATTTACAGTAAGCTATGGGTCTTGTACACATGTGAGAGTTGGCCATGCAATGGAATCAAAATAATGAGTGAGATATGATCAAAACAAGTTTAGGGTATAAATCTGAAGTTACTGTTTTGGACGATTTTTAGAAAATATTTAGAAGATGATTCAACAGTAGCTATAGGAGAGTTAATTGTAGCACATATCATGTAGTTTATGTGATAAAAATTTGAGCTTCTATCTCCATATAGAACTCAAGATATGGCAGTTTTGGTGAAGATGAAGTTAAAAATCAGATTTTTGGAAATTAAAGAATAATACTATTATATAAGCACTCAAAATTTAATAGTATAAAATATATATGAAAACCCACTAACTTATGGATTTATTTATATAAGTATATAAAAGGTTAAATAAGTGGACATTTTATAAAAATGGTAACTTGTTAAGTTTTATAAGTAATAAATTATAAACGTGATTTTTACGACTTTTTCGGCTAATACCGTAAAATTAACGTTTTTGATAAATAAAACTTAGACGGTTGGACCCGTCTAATGTAAACTTTTATAAACACATATACTGATATATAAACGTATATAACAAGTAAAAACCGATAAAAACCCGAACTATAGGACATACGGACATTAACGAGCTAAATAAACATATTGGACTAATAATTGGACTAAATAAGTTAACCACTTATAAAAAGAACTTATTGGGCCTAACCCATTTGGGCCCAACATGGAAAGTATATATATACTGATAATATAAGTATAACATGGATTAAAACAAGTTAAAGAACTTATAATAAGTTTATTGGACTTAAAACACGAAAATAGGTGAAACTAGTAAACTAGTATAAAAGTTATCGACATATAACACTAAAATGAGTAAACGAGAAGATGTAAACCCACTTGATCATCATATGTATATAATCATCATATGTATACATAATTGTTATTTTTATAAAGTCATTGGACATGAGTCTAAGACGAGTATTATTTGTCTAGGTTTCCGTGATTGAAGCACGTACCGTACGTCCGAATTGCCGATAACCCGCCTTCCCACATCAACGTGAGTTCATAGCCTCGCACTCTTTTAAATGTTTTATAAATTCTTTATAAACCCGCGAGGGAGATAACATGTTAGTTTTTATAAAAGTTTGGACACCATTTGTCCCGATTGTTTGTTTATTGATTTTGGACCCGAATGATTGAATGACCCGATTGTATGACCCGATAAATGATTGATGGACCCGATAGATGAAATAAAATGGATTATTAAAGTTAGGTTATGTCACTAAAAGTCCCATTAGCATGAATTGTGAACTACCGGGAGTTGGTAGACGCTTATGCATTTAATAGTACTATTTGGGGACGATCACCCCAGTTCGCGCCTTGACGGTTGATCCCCGTCGTGCCACATTGATTGGTAAGCGAATTAATGTATGAGAAGATTTCAATAGCGTGACCTTTGTGACGACACGCTACTTTAGATGGGCAAAATTTGTATCGGGTTAGCTACCCGTTGTTGGTTTAGTAAGGTAACAATGTCATGCGGCTTATAATAATCCGAATTAACGAAATACTAATAGACGCTTCGAATTACGATGTATTGCCTGACTAGCAATACAGGGTCATACTATTGATATTATGATTGTATTTTGGTTTTCATAACCATATTCATATAACGGTTTTTATTTGATTTTATACAACGTCATAAGACATGTTGTATGATGTTTTTAAGACATTGGCTCGTATAATAATTTTTAAGGCAAATGCCTATATTATGATTTTCGATAAGAATTTATAATAAATGATTTTGGATATTTTATGGCCTATTACAAAGATTTGTATAAAACGATTTTGGCTATTTTACGGCCTATTACAATGATTTGAATGAAGTGATTTTTGGTACTAATTTTATACCAAAGTTATATTGATGGAATTTATTAAACTCTATGAATTCACTCGGCATTATCGCTGACCTTTCCTTTTAACATGTTTTATCTCAGGTACTTGAAGGTAATTCTCGAGAAGACGACAAGAATTCATGGCCCGCACTTAAACCATATTTTTCCATTCAAATACTTGTAAAACTTTGTATTAAATACAATGACTTGGGACCGATGTATCTTTGATATTTATGAATGGAAATGTTTTATTATTAAACGACGCGATTTTTATGCGTTGTCTATGATGTGAGTAATGTGCTATCCCGTAACACCAACTAGTCTTCCGCTGTACTGAGTTGTATAAATTTGGGGGTGTTACAGTTTGGTATCAGAGCTCTCGTTATAGAGAACGAAAGATTTTTAAAACTAAAACATTTCAAAATCTTTTAACTATAAACATTTTTCTAAAAATGTCTAAAAATCTTTTGACTATAACGGTGCCGAAGAATTCCCGAGTTACCGAGAAGGCCAAGACTGAGAAGTGTTATTTTAATATATATATAACTTGGATTATATATATATATATGATGTAATTTTATTACATGATTGTTTGATGATTATTTTGATTTTTATACGAGGTATTTATACGACGTAGATTGTCACAAGTAACCCTAAATTCCCCTAGTAAATTAATCGAAGCTATTCTCGTAGGAATTCTAGCTATCCTAGATCTAAACCAAGTTGTGGATATTTATGATCCCAACAAATGGTTGATATTCGTAGAACCGTAGATATTAGTTGATTGTGATATTGAAAAAGAATTGGCAAGATTAAATCTGATATCGATGTCATGACGATCTTTTCTTATAGAGTGGAGTTTGACAAAACGTTACCACCTAGAAAGATATCATCTGATTCGTTGTCATCCAATTCTTAAATTGAAATCGAAAGGGTATATGTTGCACTTGAGGCTATTATTGGAACCATTACCCAAAAGCCTCATGCCACTAATACCTTTCCGAGAAGTATAGTTGAATTATCAAGTCGTTTCATATTAATGACTCATTTGATAATTGTTGTTGTAAGAGCTAATAGGATTGGAAATTAAGTGCTGATTCATATCGAGCTTTATTGCCCTTTTAAGGTTTATAAATAAGGCTGAAAGTATTGGAAAATGAAGTAGGATATCGAATTGAGTGTAAGTTGGTTGAAACTTGAATAAAGTAAAATTTAACCCGTATGGAATATAAGATTGTTAAAGAGGAAGTCATTAAGTTCTGTGATTGAATTATAAGGGTTTAATTGATTGTAGGTTTGTGTTAAAGGTTGTTCCTAGACCATTGTCCACTAACGAGGATGCCCAGTGTCCAAGAAATAAATTGAAGAAATCTTCTTCTGAATTGAGACCGATGGATCTTCTGGGACATGTGGAACACCTAATGACTCTTGTAGATTAGTGTTCATTGTGGTATCTTTTAAAAATAATCCCTAACTTAACTGAGACATCAGTTGGTAGGATGAGTTCTTGGAATTGTATGACATAGTGACACGTAATGTGTTACGGTACAATTTGACTTGTTTGTGATTAATGAAAAGACTACCTTTGATCGCTAAATTCTACATGTATCGATGTTATCTATCTTTTATTGCTTCATCCTAATGTTCGCATTAGTGATGCAACCATTGAACAAGTACTCATCTTGAATCGAGTTACGTTGTGGATTATTCTTTTGAGTGCCATCGAGATCATGAACCTCATGATTTCTTGGCTAAGCTCATTTCCTATCATATTATAGTTAGTTCTTGGTGAACCACTCTTCATCACTCTTTTGTAGATCACTAATTGTTTTTATAAGATAGAACAGTATCCCTTGATAAAGATTGAACTTTCATCACTGAAAGAATTATTTAAAGT
Organism: Glebionis coronaria; assembly: GCA_025667525.1. Lineage (NCBI taxonomy): Eukaryota > Viridiplantae > Streptophyta > Magnoliopsida > Asterales > Asteraceae > Glebionis > Glebionis coronaria. The sequence goes on along the minus strand of JANFOE010001486.1, from coordinate 153,062 downwards.
GAGATTTATAAGTGGTTGTTATCAAAATGAAGTTGTTTATAAAATGCCTTGAGAAGCTCAATTGTTTTTACAACAAAGAAAATCTTTGTAAAATTTATTTTTGATTCTTATTTAAGAATTGAGCATGTAAATGTTTTTATTATAAACATGATGATAACATTTTGACGAACTGAGTATTGCATCGTTGATCTTGAAATTGTATATAGTTGCGCGCCTACATACAATTTGGAATGGACCATGCAAGGCTGATTAGTAGTCACCATAAAACTGATTAATAAACACTACATTTTCTTTGAAGATTGTGAAAGGTTAAAATTTATGAGATCTGCAAGAAGTGAAAAATAGGGACATAATGTTAGAGACATCTACATATGTGCCTGTGCCATCTATTCTTCTGAGTCAAATCTACTCATCTGTGGAAATTGTCTTATTTGGCAATTGACAATTCCTTCTTGTCCAATTCTCCCATAGTGAGATTCTTAGGAAAAGCATTTAATTAGTGAGTGTTGATACCCGACTGGATGTATTGACGTTCTTATCATTTCTTATGATTTGATTTCATTTGAATGACCTGGGTAACGATCCAAGGAGCTTTCGAATGCGTACTCAAATTATGAAAACATGGGATATATTCATATTCGTTAAATGTTTTCGTCTGTACCTGATTTGAAATTCTATCGCGTAGATTATGCGTTGACCTTAATCTTAGGATAGTAGTTGTGTCTCCATATATCCTTGAATTTGTGAAGGATTATGAATTATTATTAGACTTTTGAGAAGTTCACATCTTATCGACGGCAATGAAGCTGGAAAGTTGATAATGCCAGTAGAATGGATTGATTGATTATGACATGACGACATTGTTTTAATTGATGGGAACTCGAATAGAATTCCCCTAAATGATAAGATGTTGATTATCAAAAGTGATCTAAATAATTCTTGATGGGTAACCATATCCTGCATTTAGACTTGAAATTATAACGTAAATGGATGTGAACTAGTTATAGATATTGTAATCTAGAAGAACCTAATATGAATTTATTAAAAGATGTTTATGTTATCTAAAACTTTAGGAGGTATTCGTTGGTAAATTACCTAGACCTTCGCCATTAAGGTAAGTCGAAATTGGTATTGATTATATTCCCGGTGCTGTACTTGTGGCTTGTGCACTGTACGTCAGCACCATCTAAATTAAAGGAATTACCACACAACTGAGAAAGTTGTCGGAGAAAGATTTTATTTTACCAAGCCTGTCATCCTGAAGAGCTATGGTGTTATCTTTCCTTATATCAGATTACTGTGAATTGAGTAAATTGACAATCGAAAACAAAATCCATAACTCGAAATGGAAGATTTGTTCGATCATTTACAAGGTTCTAGCGTATGTTTTAAAGATTGGATTCACGGCATGGTTATCATCAACTTCGCGTCCGCGAAGAAGATTATCTATTCCAATTATTACATCCTGAACTTGTGATGAACATTATGAGTTTCACGTGATGTCATTTGGATTGACTAATACACATGTAACATTCATAAATTTGGTGAATCACGTGTGTAGGCTGTAATTTGATAAATTCATGCTTGTGATCATTAAGGACCATTTGTTTGTTTATAAGAATAAGAATGAGTTAATAATTAGTTATAAATTGCCCTGAATTGGCCGAACAATAAAAAACTGTACCTTGAATAATTAACATGTGATTCAAGACTTAATCCTTTACCTAAAGTGACCGTTTGATTAATGATGATAAGATATATATATATTGACTCTTCAAAAATTAGAGCCATTTAAGACTTTGAGTTATACTAAAAAGAAAGTGCAAATATATTTTGACAAATGTTTTAACAAAGGATTTTAAGGGATTATTCCCTTATACACAAACCATTTAACTAAACTTCTGTTTAGGGGTAAATGTTTGTGTATACCTCAAGATAACTTAAGAAGGATTGAGTAAAACCATTTATACCATAACCTGAAAACTTAAAACGACAATTTTTGCTTTTCAACTAAGAAAACATTGACCAAAGTATAAACAAAGGTTTTTCGAATATTTACGAATCTTATTAAATATTTTTGATAAATCAACAAAAATCTTGTTAATTAAATTCAAATTTATTTTGAACATTTTTATAATTGTTCGAACTAAGAAATTTAAAATCTTTATGTTTACGTTTCATAAAAATTGAATATTTATTATTTAATTAGTAGTAATAATTATCGACGCTTTAGACGTCGGATTGAGTAAAACGGATAAAAATGATAATAAAGACGAAACTAAAACATAGAAGATATGAAGAAAGAATTTTGAATAAATACGGTTATGATATTTATTTCATCAGGAAAGTGAACGTAATTACTGACGCATAATGTAGAAAGAATATATAAGTGAATTGTGGACATGATAATTACATCATCATGAGAAGTGAATGTAGATACTGACATATTATATAAAAAGGATAATACAGATAATAAAAAGGGATTCGTGACTAATATGAATCATTAGAATTGAGAAGCTAATGGCGTTAAATATTTTAAAGGCCACTTATGGTTGCCTAAATATGAAGGACTGTGAGATATAGTTATGATGGAATTTGTAAGTATAAGTATTATATGTATGTCATTTGTGACTAAAAGTATCTTTGTCTGAAGAGGTTGTACTAATGACAAATTGTGAAGGCAGACATCGCCTCATACGTTAGTAAACGTCTAGCTATTGCAAAGGTCATCATCTGAATTTGATTCGATTGGGTCATCGTCGACAGACTGACCAAATCTGCTAATATCATTCCCGTTAATGATAAATGCAAAAGAGTTATGTAAACATAGTGTGCCTGTATCGAACATCTATATCAAGATCCTCGCTTCGCATCGAACTTCTAGAGATTTGCTCAGAAGTCATTGTGAATGAATCTTGATGAGAGTACTATGTACCACCCCAAATCGAAGGGACGAGGTAAAGTAACGTTACAAGGTAATATAAGTGTTGTTTTGTGTTTGAATGATTGACCTTTGGTAATAGACCGTATAATCGTTTTCCTTTGGAGAGATTATCATTGATAATCATCGTATTAGGATTGAGATCGAATCTTGTTAGGATTTGAATCTTAGAGCATCTGTAAGCAGGAATTGAGATGAAGACATCCGACATACACCCACTGTGAGTTGGACATGTCTCTTAGGTTTAAGGTTTCCTATGATGGCGAACATATCCTTGCAAAATACCCGACCCGCGAGGTCTGAAATGATTGTTGAAATTAGGATTTGATTATTGACTGCCGATAGTGGGCAAGAGGATATGTGAATATGAAAAGTAGATCTTGAAGTGCCAAATGGGTAGCGAAGTTATGCCATAATTTTTAACCTTGGAAAAATGAATTCATGATCTGACAAATCATGAGATATAAGTCCCCGTTGCATGGGACCATTGAGATGATGAGAAAAATTGGTTTGAAAGGCATATAAGCTGGATCTACCCCAGGACTTCAAAGGCTGCGTGAATTATGTTTCGTATATCGAACTTGATGGAATATCTATCAAGTGAAATGCTGATTATTCTTAGTAGAGCTTGGATCGGCGAAAAGTTGCATTCATCAAAAACCCGTGTACATCATGGATAGAGAAAGTAAGTCAACATTAAGCCTGATCTTATTCCCGTAGTTATGTTTGATGAAACTCGCGTATTATAATGGATTGCACTTGTGAGAAAAGACCGAATGTGGAGGAAATACCCACATGGCTTTAACTCTATAAGAAGCAAGTAGTAAGGTAAGATGATCTTTGAGGACAAAGATCCTGTTTAGGGGTAAATGCTGTGACAATCCGTCAATTTACGATTGATATTTTATTCTCAAATATTACTTGAAAATATTATTTTAATGTTACAATATGAACTCACATAATTTTTGGGAAGAAATTTGGATTTACGTCTTGGAGTAGCATCGAATACGTCTAAACCGGAGGATTCAACGTTACGTGCTTACGTTTACATACACCGTCTTTGGTGACAGTCCGACATTTCAGAAAATAAATTTATCTGAAAATATTATTTTGGAGTTTTAAATTTGTGTTGGTTCATAAACTCACAAATTTACGAGAAGAGACTAGGACTTACGATTTTATTTTAACGTCCTTTACGACTAAACCGGAAACCTTAGGATTACGTATTTACGTTTTCGAACTCCGTTTTTGATGAGACAATTTTTATTGGATTCGTTTTGTGACGATGATTCATAATTTATAAAAACGTTTTTCGTAAAACGACCCGAGGGCACGCAAATCGAGGAAACTAGAATCGAGTGATACCCGTAAATTAGTGGGATGAGACAAGATAAACCTTGCCCCACCCCACTCAAATTGGACGGCAAGAACTAAACCACACATCTATTATGTGTCAAGTTGTAAGCAACTATCAACACATGTCCAAGTAGCTTACAAAGTAAGCCACTACAAACACAAAACCATTCACACACAAACCACTTATTCATTTCACCATGCAAAACAACTTCACAAACTCTCTCACCCTTGGTTATGCCGTCCCATTCTTCTCCCTAAATCACCATCACTTGACAAAAATCTAACCATAAACATATGTTATAATTAACATATGTTAATCCCCATTCAAAAAGATGAAGATTGGTGCAACTTATAACATCCATGGAGGAGTTTTCATGGTGTCATGAGGCTGATTTTCCACAAGGAGTTGATGAAGATTGGAGTTCTTGAAGATGGTGTTTGCTAAGCACAAGTTTCTCCATCAAAAACCATGCCAAACTCATAACCTACATCAAGTTGGTGGTATAAAGATTGTCCTCCTCAACTTCTTGTTATTTTGATTATGTAAACTTGTATTTTATTTCCTATTGTATATATTTATGATGATTATATGATGATAAAAATGTTATGTGGGGATTTGTTGTTGATAATCATGGATAAAAAGGTGAAAAACTATAAGAAACAAGTCTAAAATCTTGTCTAAATATGTTGGCTGTGTAAAACAGTAAATAAAAAAGTCATGGACTGATAATATGATTAAGTATGATCCATTTACAGTAAGCTATGGGTCTTTTACACATGTGAGAGTTGGCCATGCAATGGAATCAAAATAATGAGTGAGATATGATCAAAACAAGTTTAGGGTATAAATCTGAAGTTACTGTTTTGGACGATTTTTAGAAAATATTTAGAAGATGATTCAACAGTAGCTATAGAAGAGTTAATTGTAGCACATATCATGTAGTTTATGTGATAAAAATTTGAGCTTCTATCTCCATATAGAACTCAAGATATGGCAGTTTTGGTGAAGATGAAGTTAAAAATCAGATTTTTGGAAATTAAAGAATAATACTATTATATAAGCACTCAAAATTTAATAGTATAAAATATATATGAAAACCCACTAACTTATGGATTTATTTATATAAGTATATAAAAGCTTAAATAAGTGGACATTTTATAAAAATGGTAACTTCTTAAGTTTTATAAGTAATAAAATTATAAACGGGATTTTTACGACTTTTTCGGCTAATACCGTAAAATTAACGTTTTTGATAAATAAAACTTAGACGGTTGGACCCGTCTAATGTAAACTTTTATAAACACATATACTGATATATAAACGTATATAACAAGTAAAAACCGATAAAAACCCGAACTATAGGACATACGGACATTAACGAGCTAAATAAACATATTGGACTAATAATTGGACTAAATAAGTTAACCACATATAAAAAGAACTTATTGGGCCTAACCCATTTGGACCCAACATGGAAAGTATATATATACTGATAATATAAGTATAACATGGATTAAAACAAGTTAAAGAACTTATAATAAGTTTATTGGACTTAAAACACGAAAATAGGTGAAACTAGTAAACTAGTATAAAAGTTATCGACATATAACACTAAAATGAGTAAACGAGAAGATGTAAACCCACTTGATCATCATATGTATATAATCATCATATGTATACATAATTGTTATTTTTATAAAGTCATTGGACATGAGTCTAAGACGAGTATTATTTGTCTAGGTTTCCGTGATTGAAGCACGTACCGTACGTCCGAATTGCCGATAACCCGCCTTCCCACATCAACGTGAGTTCATAGCCTCGCACTCTTTTAAATGTTTTATAAATGCTTTATAAACCCGCGAGGGAGATAACATGTTAGTTTTTATAAAAGTTTGGACACCATTTGTCCCGATTGTTTGTTTATTGATTTTGGACCCGAATGATTGAATGACCCGATTGTATGACCCGATAAATGATTGATGGACCCGATAGATGAAATAAAATGGATTATTAAAGTTAGGTTATGTCACTAAAAGTCCCATTAGCATGAATTGTGAACTACCGGGAGTTGGTAGACGCTTATGCATTTAATAGTACTATTTGGGGACGATCACCCCAGTTCGCGCCTTGACGGTTGATCCCCGTCGTGCCACATTGATTGGTAAGCGAATTAATGTATGAGAAGATTTCAATAGCGTGACCTTTGTGACGACACGCTACTTTAGATGGGCAAAATTTGTATCGGGTTAGCTACCCGTTGTTTGTTTAGTAAGGTAACAATGTCATGCGGCTTATAATAATCCGAATTAACGAAATACTAATAGACGCTTCGAATTACGATGTATTGCCTGACTAGCAATACAGGGTCATACTATTGATATTATGATTGTATTTTGGTTTTCATAACCATATTCATATAACGGTTTTTATTTGATTTTATACAACGTCATAAGACATGTTGTATGATGTTTTTAAGACATTGGCTCGTATAATAATTTTTAAGGCAAATGCCTATATTATGATTTTCGATAAGAATTTATAATAAATGATTTTGGATATTTATGGCCTATTACAAAGATTTGTATAAAACGATTTTGGCTATTTTACGGCCTATTACAATGATTTGAATGAAGTGATTTTTGGTACTAATTTTATACCAAAGTTATATTGATGGAATTTATTAAACTCTATGAATTCACTCGGCGTTATCGCTGACCTTTCCTTTTAACATGTTTTATCTCAGGTACTTGAAGGTAATTCTCGGGAAGACGACAAGAATTCCTGGCCCGCACTTAAACCATATTTTTCCATTCAAATACTTGTAAAACTTTGTATTAAATACAATGACTTGGGACCGATGTATCTTTGATATTTATGAATGGAAATGTTTTATTATTAAACGACGCGATTTTTATGCGTTGTCTATGATGTGAGTAATGTGCTATCCCGTAACACCAACTAGTCTTCCGCTGTACTGAGTTGTATAAATTTGGGGGTGTTACATTTGTAAATAAAAAAAATTATATAAAAATATATAAATTTATTATAAAAAAGTTATGAATTCTTTAAAAATATATATATATAAAAACCCATTTTTGATAAAAAAAAGTTATGAAATTTAAAAAAATTATGAAATTTAAAAAAATATATATATATAAAATTTATATAAAAATATATAAAATTATATAAAAAAATTTATAAATTTCAAAAAAATATATAAAAAAATATTTATTGGATTTTACTCGTTTAAATAGAAAAAATAAGTTTTATATAAAAAATTGTAAGTTTTTTTCTAAAACTTTATATAAAAATGAAAATTTCAATTTTTACTCATTTAAAATTTAAGGAAATTTTATAAAAAGATATTTATTCGATTTTTACTTGTACAAACAAGAAAAAAAAATTTTAACAGATTTTTTATAAAATATACACAAATTTTTTATAAAATATATATAATTTTTTATAAAATTTATATAAAAAGTGAAAATCCGGTTTTTAATTCCAAAATTTTTAATTCCAAACATGTGTAAGCATTTTAAATTCCAAAATTTTTAATTCTCAAAATTGTAAATTTATTAAAATTTAGAATTAAACGACATATTAAGGTTTTAGACGTTAATCACTTAAAATAACAGCCCTTACATCTTAAGCAAATCCCAGTAAGAAAGCAGGTAGAAAGGGCATCTGATGATGAAAAAGTGGTGGTTACAACGTACAAAGGCAGTCATGACTCATGACCACAAAATGCCTTCTGGGTCTAAGCACTTCCCTTAAACGCACAAAGAAACAACAAGACAACATCGTCTGATGATGGTGAACCGAGACCTCAACTAGAAGCAAATGGGATTGATTGTTCATGTTGGTGCTAATTAAGCCATCATGACTCTTCGTTGTAACTATTTATCAAAGCACCCAACCCTTACACCACTCCCCAATTGCCACGTATTATTCAGACAAGCTATAATTGACGTGACCTTGTTAGTAGTTTTATCTTCCCTGAAGGTTTATATCACAAGCTTAGTGGTGTCAGAAATTCAGCAACAATGATAAAGGTTATCTCCAAGTATGCCACAATAGACTAAGTCAGATTATGAGGCCAGCCATGCACCTATGTTCACTACTTACATATCTCTTATTCACTTACTCAGACCTTTTAATATTAGCTTTTTTCTACAAACTCAGAACCATATAATCTACCAAATATCAATATGTAAAAGAGCTTCAATGCACCAACAACTCAACTTAACAAAAGACACGGTTTAAGCACCATCACATCAATAACTTGCAACCATCAAAAACAACAACTCAACTTAGCAATGTTTTAAAATATTGCTACATCACCATCATATCAATAAGTTTGCAACCATCAAAATAAATATCCGAAACACCATCCAAACAAAGATCCATGATCACATACCGAAAGAAAACAAAGATGTAAAATCGGAAATCTTTAAAATTTCCCTCACACATGCATGATAACTTCATCCTGAAAAAAGAAATAGAAACAGAAACAATACAGTACATTATTATAGAGTATATATAAGCTTACACAAAACCAAACCAAGTCTTGAGCCAAAGAAATGATAATTTATGTAACACCCCATTTTGATAATGGAAATGTCACATGCAATTTTGGCGTGTCATCAAAGCATACAAGGAAAAATGTTTAAACATTACTTGACCATAAAAGAAAAATACCGGAATCAAACATCGGTAGTCCAAATGTAAAGCTCATCACACACAAACATAGTATAATAAAGGAAAGGACTAAACAATGTCCATAGCAAATGTATCATAAGAAAGTAAATGCATAAAGTAAAGAAGGCTAGAAAGCTTCCAGTCCATATGCACGTACTCTTAATGTCTACGAGCGTCCCTGAGTACCTGCCGTTTGGGAACATAGAAAAGGAAAACGGCTGAGCAAATACGCTCAGTGCACGGATGTACAATAAAGCATGAATAGGATAAACATATAACATATAACAGCGGGAGAAAACTAAGTCCCGAGTAACCTGGTTAAGTCTTGATAAAACTTGTTTTATAGTTTGAAAAGCCTTATCTTTATCTTGTAAAAACTGTTTATCATAATTTTACCATTAGCCAATATAGGTCATGAAAATCCACCGTGCATGAATACTTGGAGGGGTGACCTCATCATGCAAATTAGAGGGGCTTCCTCTAATTTAATATACTGGTTTTTGGGTAGGAGGGATCAGCTCCTTGTGAAGGATGCAAGGCACACACCACATTCACCATGAAATCCTGACTGAAAACATGTAACTAGGATGCACCCATACGCCCCACATGATAAATATAATATAAATGGCCAAAAGCTGAAGGGACGCCATGAGCAATCACTCCGCCGTGGTGAAGTCATAACATCAGTGCCTCTAATGTTATGGTTATGGTACCTCCATAACTAGGTGAAACTGGTCATGCATGTATATGGCTATAGGTATTCTTAATTAAACATAAGCAAATCAAACATGTAACTTATACTACGGGAGAACATTTGGCTGCATACGGGGAATCCTAATAAGGAAAGAATGTCCATACTGAAAGGACGGGAATCCGTACCTTATGTCTAGTGAACGAAAAATATGAACTGAGAGGAATCCTACTTCCGTATCACTAGTGCTACATAAATACATACATGAATAAGTATCTGCTTATTAAATACGTAGCTGCTTTTATGTCATGTCTTAGCTTATTTTATATGTTCTTATCATGTTTTAATGTTTAAAGTCTTAAACTGTGTTTATCTTATATTATGTTTCATCTGATTAAGTATTTCTGGTATTTCATGTATTATTATACTTACTGTTTAATAATAAGTAACTTTCCAAAAATAGCAGGTTTCCTAAAATAGAAAGTTTCCAAAAACAGAAAGTTACCAAAAATAGAAAGTTTCCAAAAATAGAAAGTTTCCAAAAATAGAATTACTGCTAAAAATAGATAAGTTTCTAAAATTAGAAAGTTTCCATAAATAGATCAGCTGCCTTAATTAAATAAGTTTCCATAAATAGATTAGCTGCCTGAAATAAATAAGTTTCTAAAAATAGAAAGTTTCCATAATTAGAAATAAGTTGGTTAAATAAGCTAAGTGTATAAGCCTAAGTGTTTTCATGATTATTTCTAAGTCATATGATATAATGTATAGTTTAATAATTATTTCATGTAATTAAATTAAACTATAGGTTAAAATATTTAATTAAAGTATAACATGTTTTTAATTAAATAAAGTTAAATACTTAGGTTAAAACATGTATTATTATTTATTAATAATATAACCTAAGTCATGTTAATCAATTAATTATAACCATGGTTTTTAAATAATTAATTAATTATAAGTCTTAAAAATATAAAATACTTAGGTTAGTAATTTCATGATTTTAATAATTAAAATAACCTAAGTCATATTATTAAATTAATCATGTCATATTATTAATTTAATTTTAACATAAGATCATAAAAATAAAAAATAATCTAAACATACACCATGAACCGGATCTAGACTAAAAACCATGAACCGGACATGAAATCGACACCATACCCCGAACCAAGTCGGGGTTACCCTTGTCTTGATGTTGCCGTAGGACCCACACCAACCAACCGGGACCATATGGTCTCGGTGGTGGTCAAGTGGCCAAACCGAGACCCTCTCGGGTTCGGTGTAGGCTGCGGCCAAAACAAACACCCCTTAAAACATTACTTTTGATTTTATTTAAACCCAATTCATGTTAGATCTATGATTTATTTAGGTTTTATAAAAAAACATAACATGTTCTTAATTAATAAAAGATCAAATCATAAGAAAAAGGTTTAAAAGGATTTACCGAATACGTGGATCAAAAGAACGATGAACAAACACGAACACCAACAAGAATTCCAAGATCCAAGATCAACAAACACCCCTTTTGGTGTTTTGAAGGGTGGCGGCCAAAAGAGAAAAAAAAAAGGAGAGGAGGATTTTAGGTTTTCTGTAAATCTTCTGTAAAAACAATAATGAGTAGTGTTTTTTTCCTTAACCTCCTTTTAGTAAAAATTGAAATGGGCTTGGCCCATTTGTTCCTTGTAGCCGCGGGTAGGGGGGCCCACATGGGATACCCGTACCTTTTTCCGTGTCTCGACGTTTAGTCATTTGTTCGTGATTATTTGTGTTCACGTTTTATGTGTTCTCGTTACGTAATTATCGTGATCTAATATATTTATTTACGCTCGTAATAAATATATATACGTAATTAATAATAGTTCGTGTTTTAATTACGTTCATGATTTCATGATCGCATGTTCGTGATTAATTATTGTCAAATAATTATTACGTGGTCGTACGTAGTAATTACTTATCTTGTTCTAATACGTACGTAATACGTAAAATCCTAACACGTAATCGTAATCATGCTATATTAGGAAAGTTTTAATCTAGTACGTACGATCTTAAGGGTACTATTCATGATAAAAGCATGCGGGTTTTACAACTCTTCCCCCTAAAAAGAATAATTCGTCCCCGAATTATAGATAAAGTAAACTGGAAAAGAAGAACATACCCGAATTCAAAATATGAAATGAGGGTAAGAATCCCGGATAGACTCCTCTATTTCCCAAGTGGCTTCCCGCTCGGTATGATCCCTCCATAGGATTTTGACGAATGGAATCGTCTTCCTTATCATGACGCGTTCTTGTCTGTCAAGAACTCGTTTGGGTTCTTCTATAAAAGTGAGATCTTCACGTATCTGTTCCAATGGATATTGAACCATGTGAAGGGGATGATACTGGTACCCTCTGAGTAAGGATACATGAAACACATTGTGCACATGTGAAAGCTGCGGAGGTAACGCCAATCGGTAAGATACTTCACCGACTCGTTCAATGATATCAAATGGTCTGATGAAACGAGGACTGAGCTTCCCTTTAATACTGAAGCGTCTAACACCACGTGCCGGCGAAACCTTAAGGAAGACGTGATCTCCTACGTTAAAGTGTATGTCCCTACGATGCTTATCGGCGTAACTCTTCTGACGTGACCGTGCTTCCTGAATTTTCTGCTTAGCTATTGTGATCTTCCCATTGGTCATCTCTATGATTTCTGGTCCTTCAAGTGTTCGCTCACCAACCTAATCCCAGCAGATTTGGGCGCGACACTTTCTGCCATACAACATCTCAAAAGAAGCACACTTGATACTTGCGTGCCAGCTGTTGTTGTATGCAAACTCCACCAAACAGATGTAATCGTCCCAATCACCCGTCTATTCCAACGCACATGACCTTAACCCATATCTTCCAATGTCTGAATGGTTCGCTCTGACTGTCCGTCCGTTTGAGGATGAAAAGCCGTGCTAAGCTTAAGTTGTGTACCCCAAGCTTTCTGCAGACTCTTCCAAAAGCGCGAAGTGAATCGAGGATCTCTGTCTGAGACGATGCTGGATGGTGCACCGTGGAGTCTCATGATCTCTCTTTTGTACGTATCTGCGAGTTTACTTACCGGATCTTCCTTGCGGATCGGTAAGAAATGAGCTGATTTGGTAAGTCGATCTACGATAACCGAAATTACATCGTGCTTCCACTTGGTAGGCGGAAGACCAGTAACAAAATCAATGGTGATTTTGCCCCACTTCCACTCTGGAATATCTAACGGTTGAAGGAGACCGCCAGATCGCTAATGCTCGATCTTAACCTGTTGGCAGGTAAGACATTTGGAGACGTAAGTGGCCACATCCTGTTTCATACCACTCCACCAAAAGTACTGCTTGATGTCATGGTACATCTTAGTCGAACCAGGATGTATAGAGAATGGGGAGCTATGAGCTTCAGCTAACAAAGCTTCCCGGAGTTCTTGGTTATCAGGAACACAAAGTCTCGTGTCCTGCCATATGATACCATCTGCATCTACTATGAATTTTGTTTGTTTCTCCAAATTGTGTACTATCGCCCAGATTTCTCCGTCATCCTTCTGAGCTTCCTTGATCTTAGAGAGTAACTCGGGTTCTACTCTAAGATTAGCCCAGTAGCCGTGATGTCCACGTACCATGATCTGGATGTCTAGTCGCTCTAAGTCTCTTATGATTTCCTCTTCGATTAATGCCGTTGATCATTCTGGACTTCCTGCTAAGAGCATCTGCTACTACATTTGCCTTTCCGGGATGATTTCGTAGATTAATGTCATAATCCTTCAACAGCTCTAACCATCTCCTCTGCCTCATGTTCAGTTCACGTTGAGTGAAGATATACTTCAAGCTCTTGTGGTCCGTGAAAATGTCACATGATTCTCCATATAAGTAGTGCCTCCATATCTTCAATGTAAACACGACTGCAGCAAGTTCTAAGTCATGCGTGGGGTAATTTTCTTCATAAGGCTTAAGCTGCCGTGAAGCGTACGCGATCACTTTCCCATGTTGCATGAGAACACAGCCAAGTCCCTTCCCCGATGCATCGCTATAGATTTGAAATCCACCCGTACCAGATGGTAGAGTAAGAATAGGTGCAGATACTAGCTTCTGCTTCAGGTCTTCAAAGCTCTTCTCTCGATCTTCAGTCCAGACGAATTTCTCCCCTTTCCGCATTAGTTTGGTCAATGGTAGTGCAAGGCGGGAAAAGTTCTCCACGAACCTACGGTAATAGCCAGCTAAGCCTAAGAAACTGCGGACTTCCATCGCTGATGTCAGTCTTGGCCACTTAGTAATGGCCTCAACCTTCGCTGGATCCATAGTGATTCCTTCTGCTGATACAATGTTACCTAAGAATGCCACCTTGTCTAACCAGAACTCACACTTGGAGAATTTAGCATACAGCTGCTTCTGGCGAAGAATCTGTAGTACTGTACGAAGATGGTCTTCGTGTTCCTCCTTGGACTTTGAGAAAATAAGGATGTCATCGATGAAGACAATAACGAACTTGTCCAGAAATTCATGGAAGATTCTGTTCATCAAATCCATGAACACAGCTGGAGCATTTGTCAGGCCAAATGGCATAACTACAAACTCGTACTGGCCATAGCGGGTACGAAAGGCAGTCTTAGCGATGTCCTACTCCTTGACCCGTAGTTGATGATAGCCTGACCTAAGATCAATCTTGGAGAAGTGTTTGGCCCCTTGGAGTTGGTCAAACAGATCGTCAATACGTGGCAGTGGATATCTATTCCGGATAGTAATCTTGTTGAGCTCGCGATAGTCTATGCAAAGACGCATACTGCTGTCCTTCTTCTTAACAACTAGACCGGTGCGCCCCATGGAGATGCGCTCGATCGAATGAAACCTCGTTCAAGAAGTTCTTGCAGTTGATCCTTCAGCTCCTTCAGCTCTATGGGAGCCATGCGATAAGGAGCTTTGGAGATTGGTTCAGCTCCTGGAATAAGTTCGATACTGAATTCCACTTCTCATGCAGGTGGTATGCCCGGAAGTTCTGCTGGAAAAACATCTTGGAATTTCGACACTATAGGTTGATCCTGAATTGATGGGGATTCAACATCCATGTCGTGAACCGTAGCTAGATAACCCTCGCAGCCATGTGACAGTAGTACACGCGCTTGCAGGGTAGATATGACTTGTACAGACCGTCCGGGTATGAACCCGTTATAAATGTACTCTGGTGCATTAACATCACCGAAGATAACTCGATATGAATGGCAGTCTATGGTAGCATGATGTTTGGATAGCCAATCCATTCCCAAAATCATGTCGAAGTCATTCATGTCCAGCGGAAGTGCGTCAACAGGTCGAACCTTATCGTCAAATTATAGGGGAAGACTCTTGTATACATGAGTGATTAATACAGAGTCCCTCAAAGGCGTGGAAATAGTAAGCCTATTTTCTAGTGGCAAAGGGAGCATCCTAATGTTCTTAGCATAAGCAGTAGAAATAACCGAGTGAGTAGCACCCGTATCGAAAAGAACACATGCAGCTTGACCATACATATACAAGATTCCAGTGATGGTACCTGTAGACTTGTTTGCTTGGTCTCGAGATGTCGTGTAGACACGCCCGGTAGTAGGAAACGGCTTGGTATCAGCATGTCCCGATGTACCCTCCATCTCGCCCTTACGGTAATCCTTCATAATATGGCCAGGAAGACCACACTTGAAGCACGCGTCAGTATTACGGCGACATGGCCCTGGGTGCCTACGGTGGCAAGTAGAGCAAAGAGGATGAGTGAATCCTCCAGCAGGTGCTCTGGCTGGCTGGGAACCTGATAAAACATTTTACATAAGACATGATAATTGGGTACAAAGGACAAAGCGGATAATCGTAAGATTGAATACCAATGATAGCTGGACGGTTAGGCTGTGAACCTCTCTGGTTCTGGTCCCTACCGTTTTCATGGTTCCTGGTAGAAGTTTTGCTGAAGTGTCAGAATATGAGTTATAACATGAAATCATAATGAAATGCGTAAGTATTAGGACATGCTGCTGTTGGAGTGTCCAGCGTTGTTACGGTAATTATCATTACTGCCACGCCTATCCGTAGCAGAACGGTCGTTAGTCTGACCGTTTCCCTGGGGCTGATGAGGCTGCTGCTGAGTAGCCGGCTGAGACCGGTCCCCAGTTTTCTGCCTGGAAGATACATTTAAAGAGATGAATAATTGACATATATGGAAAGTATACGGATTGATCACCGCTTGAATACGAATGATTACCTCTTGTCGGGTCTTTCAGCTTCCCCGAACTCATCTCTCTCCTGCAGCATCTCCAGCTTACGTGCTGCATCGGCCACTTGTGCTACAGTGTTGAACGTAGCACACACTAGATTGTTTGCGACCGATGTGCGAAGAGCCCATCTAAAGTGATGTGCCTGCTCTTCAGGAGTACCTGCTGCCGCACCAAGGAAACCAGCTAAGCGAAGAAAGCGCTGCATAAACTCGTAGCTATTCTCCCCAGCCCTCTGTCTGATCCCATGGTACTCTCTCTTGAGCTTGTCTTGCTCAGCCTTGGGAAAGACCTGCTCCATCACCCTGTCCTTGAATTGAGCCCAAGTCAAACTAGCAACCCACTCGTCACCACCTTCAGACTGCATCAACGCTAACCACCAATTAAGTACATCGCCTTCGAACCGATAGCATGCTAACCTCGCCTTGTATGCGGGGTCACAACCCATAGCATTGAAAATCTTCTCGATGTGAGCCAACCAGCTTTCAGCATCGCTGGGGCTATCTATCTTCTCAAAAGCTCGAGGGCGGAGCTTGTTGAATCTCTCCAGCCATACTGCTAATGTCACTGGAGGAGGAGGAGGAGGTGCCTGATTATGCTGCTGATTGTTGGCAGCTTGAACTTCAGCCCTGATGTCATTCCTCAGTTGAGGAAGCAAAGCTTGCATAGCAACTTGAATTGCAGCATTGAGCTGCTCATGTTCGCGTGTGAGAACCATCTGACAGTATAACATAAAACATATGATTAAACAGATCAAAACATAAAATATATATATACATGAAAAAAATTTATACCAAAATTTCACGAGAAAAATTTTATGCAAGAAAATTTTGTGTATGAATGCATGATGTAGTTTTATGAAAACTTTTGTATGCTCGAGAGTGAACGCCTCTGGTCAGTTCACCCAAAACAAAAGACATAGCGAGGGGACGCCTATTGGTCGGTCCCAAATTTAAAAGTTTCGATAAAACACATGCGACTAAGTAGGGCCAGTCCTGTACCAACCATTACTTAGTCAAAAATTAGCGACAATGACATGTATATGTATGCTTAAAAATGATGAATGCATGAAAACAACTGTCAGTTCTAGGAAGACCGTAGTGACTACCCACTAATCACAGGTCATATTTGAGAGCCTACAGGTCGAAGCCTTGGCTTTGATACCATAATTGTAACACCCCATTTTGATAATGGAAATGTCACATGCAATTATGGCGTGTCATCAAAGCATACAAGGAAAGATGTTTAAACATTACTTGACCATAAAAGGAAAATACCGGAATCAAACATCGGTAGTCCAAATGTAAAGCTCATCACACACAAACATAGTATAATAAAGGAAAGGACTAAAAAATGTCCATAGCAAATGTATCATAAGAAAGGAAATGCATAAAGTAAAGAAGGCTAGAAAGCTTCCAGTCCATATGCACGTACTCTTAATGTCTACAAGCGTCCATGAGTACCTGCCGTTTGGGAACATAGAAAAGGAGAACGGCTGAGCAAATACGCTCAGTGCACGGATGTAAAATAAAGCATGAATAAGATAAACATATAACATATAACAGCGGGAGAAAACTAAGTCCCGAGTAACCTGGTTAAGTCTTGATAAAACTGGTTTTATAGTTTGAAAAGCCTTATGTTTATCTTGTAAAAACTGTTTATCATAATTTTACCTTTATCCAATATAGGTCATTGATAGTTGTAAAATCACACTTGTTTAGGAAAACAAGGCAATAATATAGGGTAAGCACGACGATTTAGGAAAACCGTGTGTAAATGACCCTTAAGAAGGTGAGTTCGTTCTCTCGAGGAGGCTAGTGCGTTGTGTAATGAATGATTGATTATGTTTTTGATTATTAATGAGAAGAAAAGAAGAGAAAATGACGAAGACGAAAAAATTAGAAAAATAAGGCAAAACACTACTAGAAAGTTACGACGAAGAACGTGAAAAACACAAAATTTAAAATTTTAATCTAAAAATTCCTAAAAATTACTAAAAATCCCAAAATAATATTCTAAGAGTTTACAAAAATTCAAACTTGCCAAAACCTTTTAATTAATTTAATAATGACTTTTTAATGCTAATTAAAGCCCTAAAAATCACTTTTAAATATTAAAAAGCCCTAAACAAAATTTTATAATTTGTAAACCTCAAAAATGACCTAATTAAACTAAAAACTATTTTTAAAAATTTTAAAACCAAATTAAACTATTTTTAAACTCCTAAAAACTATTAAAAACTATTAAATCTTAAATTAAATCTAAAAATTAATTGAAAAGCCTAAAAATTATTCTACAAATGGGAAAAGTCCTAATTAATGATAAAGAATTTAAGAAAAATGAAAAAGAAAGAAAAATAAAATTTTGAAAAATTAATAATAAAATAATATTAAAATAATACTAAAAATGAAACATTTCTAAAATTTAAAATAAAAAATTTCTAAAAATCCTAATTAATATAACTAAGAGAAAAACACAAATTAGAGCTCCTAAACCTTTTTTAATAATTTTATAAAAATCCTTAAAGTTTATAAAAAACCTTAAAATATTATAAAATTAAAAATTAAAGTTTATAAGACCAAAACTAGTTGTAAACCTCAAAATATTTATTAAAAAGCTAAAAACTATTTTTCCCTAATTAAAATCTACTTTTAACTATTTTTTATTGAATTTTTAAATTTAAAACTAAAAATAATCCTATTAAATAATTAAATAAAAGGAAAAATGATATTTTTAAACAGAAAAATCCTAAAGCCTACTTAAAATCTAGGAAAAATGGAAAGAAGCTAAGGGGCTTAATAAATAAGCTGAAATGAGTCTAATAAGCCACGGCTTATTTATGAGAAGCCAATACGCAAACACCTTAAATATTAAACCTTGTAAACACTTACCAGTCAAAGACCCTAGGGCAGATGGTTAGAGCGTTGTGTTGTGAGAGGAGTGGCGCAGGTTCGAGTCCTGGCCACGTCCTTTTTGGCAAAAATATTTTTTTTTTTTTTTAAAGTTTAAAACTCAAATCCAGAAACTTATCAACACACAAATTCACAAAAACAAACTAATTTATCCAAGGATTAAGTCTGGAAATGAGCAAAACGTGTCCAGGTTCCTTCTTGTTTCTGATGAACAATGGTGAGTTCACCACTTGTGAATTTGGACCAAGAGGGGCTTGGTTAATGCTATGTTTGTGGTGTTTGATGGATACAAAGGCACCCTTGTGCTCTTTGGAGCACAAGGAGTCAAGATATAAGCAAGTACAAACACTTAATCACACCAAAATCTCAAACCAAAGCATACAAAAACCCAAGCAAGTTTCTGATGAGCAAGTGAAGGTCTATGGACTGTTTAAGCTATTTACATGCACTCAAGTGAACTTCAAAACCTAAGATTTTGCACTCACAAGCACCAAATAGCTTACAAACCAAATCAATCCTTAAAACAACCTAAAACTTAACAGAAATCAAAGATCCAAGGAACAAAAATCAACCAAAACAGTCAAGTATGGCAGTTTTATGATATTGCTATGTTTTTCACTTTTAAGACACACAACTTGGCTCAAACTTGCATCAATCTATTCCAAGTCTATCATGCAACCTATCTCAATCCCTTTAAACTGATTAACACCTTTTTAACTCATAAATCAAAAACTATAACCCTGCTAATACCTATTGCCAAACACCTCTTTATATTCTATTTTCAACTTTTACAAACCAAATCAACTTAAAACTCAATCAAACTGGACACCCAAGCTTATAACATGCATGTCATAACATGAAAACACAAAACAAAGCAGATTTAACACACTATTCAAACCATCAAGCAAAATCACATGAACTAGCAATTTTCTGAACTTCTCTAAAAGAAAAAGAGGTTTACCTTAGGACCCTTACATCCAAGGGTCCTAGTGGTTGCTTAACCACCTCCCTACCAGCTGGGGCTGGTGCTGAACTAAGATCAACAACTTCCTTCAACCTGCTTTAAGATCAATCAAGAAAACAAGAACAATACAAGCAAAGGTATGATCTGTTAACTTTTGTCTTTCTTAAAAACTTATCCAAACTTCTTAAAACTTTCCTACATGTTTTAACAACTCTCAACCTCAGAAAAATCAAAGGGACTAGTCCACTTTCACTTCCCAATCCTTTTAAATTTTCTGAAATTAAAGCACTTTTTAAAACTTTTTGAATTTTCAAAACTCAAACAAATCTTTCACAATTAACAATGGAACTCAGCTTTTGCATATACCTCAACACACAAACTTTTTAAAACAACATAAAAGGAATTATAATTGTAAAAACAAACACCAAACTTTATATATTTTAAAAAAGGAATTACAAGAGAATTTGCAAAAAACTGGAACAATGATACAAGTGACAAGCCACTTGTATATATACTAGTCTACTGAACTTTCTAGTACAAATAATTAAAAATTACAAACTAGAAACCCTAATAATGGAATTCTCCAATTTGCCCCTCTGAGTTCTTGGACGATTCTTGGTCAAAAAGGATCACATGTGCTTGCCAGCTTTAGGACTTCATCTTAGACGTTAAATTAACCTTGGGGACAAAGGAAATGCATCCAAGCGTTCAATTGGTCGGGGCATGGGGTTGTGTGGGAAAGGGACGTTGCAGGGGAGTGTGGGGGTGAGGACCACAACCCACGTGGCACTAGTTTAAGGAGTGGGTTTTGTTGAGGGTTTAGTTAATTTAGGATCTGCACCATTTGGGCTTAAAACCCCTTGAATTAAGGTTGATTAGACCTGGGAGTTTTTTAGGGTTCTTTGGTTAATTAGGGGTGATTAGATTCGTTTTGGGGTTTAAACACTTTTTAAAAAGTGTTTAAGGTGGGAAAAATAGGTTTAGTGGGGAGTTTGACTGGTTGACTGATTTAAATAATAAAACCGGGTGTGGGTTTTGGGTAGGGTCGGGTTTGGTAGGGTATTTGGGTAACTAAAGTGGGTAGGGCTGACGTGTCATGGTATGGTTGGTTGTGGGGGTTTAGTGTTTTGGCAATCTGAGTCCCCAAGGTTTCCACTTTTCTTCATTTTGTTTTAAAACTCCAACAACGCCTAAATTGCCTTTGACAACTTTGGATAAGTTGTCAAATTTGGCACAATCTTCTTCAAAAACTTTTCCAAGGGTTTTAACTTGTATAAACTTGATTCCCAAGGGCTGGACTTGTAATATCTTCAAACATTAAGGATCATACTTGTACATTTGATATTTTGAGGGTCAAATGTGACAAGTTCTTCAAAGATGAGGGGCCATTTTTGCCAATCTTCAATTCTTCAAGGGTATTTTGCAAAATTCCAAATTTGAGCTTGGTTCATTGTGCGTCTTCGTTTCCCGTGTTCGTTTTTGATTGATTCTTGTGTTCTTTTGCCAATTCCTCAATATCCGTACCTAAAAATACACAAGAAACAAACACAAGCATATATTTGGTCTTTTTATGATATTTTATGCAATTTAAGGCCGTTTTGGACGATGAGACCATGTATAAATGCAGTCTCATCACTCCCCCATACTAAACCATTGCCGTGCCCTCACGCAATGCTAGAATAAAGTATCAAAGCATCTCCAAAATTTAATTTTATGACTTTTATTGAAATGATAACTAGCTATACTACTATGATTACTACTACTTGCGTTTTAGACATAATGTATGATTTTCATCGCAAAATGGGACGTTTAGGTTCATAGAATAAGAACACGTGAATGCTTCGTTAGAAATAATTTCGTCGTCCTCGATTTTCACCTTAATTCCATGCCAAGCGTGCAACGAGATCATTGTCATTATAAGTTAGTAATGCTAACACTACTCATATGCCCTAATCACGTACTTATTCTCCCATTATTCCTAAGTTGTATCTCTTATATTTTATTTTGTCTTAATGATCACGAGGATACATCATTGACTTATGCGATAATAGAGATTTAGGTCTAAAAATAGAGTCCTAACGGTGTAACTAAGACCATCAAATCAATAACCCTTCCTAATAGACAACGATGTCAAAAAATTAAGTTGACAAGAAGAATCGATAAACACGGTTTTATAACGGTTTTGAACATGAGACTTATTACCAAGACTTTTATACGCCCCCTAACGGAAGGACCTTATTATCTTTGGTTTACCTCCATCTTTTATTCAACTTCGCCATGAAGCTTTTATTATGACTTCGGTCTTGCCTTGCCTTTTATTATCCGCCTCATCGGTGGTTTTATTAGCCAAAGACGTATATCCTCACGCTAAAGCGAATTTTGGATCTTTAAAGCTTCGAAGATTAAGGCTTGATTCACTTTCAATTTTGCATAGATTTTAGGCCTTGTGGGGCTTCAAATTGTTTGCTAGATTTAGGTGAGCACTTGAAATCTTATTATTGGGTGAAGCTTTCGATTATTCGGGTTGCCAATACTTCAAAACCGTGACGCTGGCGATATCTGTAACACCCCCACAAATGCTATGCGCAGCGGAACTACAACATTTGGGTGCTACACAGTTATCATCGCACACAAGATATATCAAACGACTCAAAAGACGTAAAAGTCTTGACATTATTTAAACATAGTTAAAATGTACATGTCTACTGTTTTCCAAACCCCAAAAGAATACAATACAGAGTTTGCGTTTAGGTCCCCACTGAATCTCAACCCAAATTACATTTTCATTCACATGACATAGTAAAAAAAAATTTAAGTGCAAAAGGGAGGAAAACAAAGTAGACCGCCAAGCCACCACAACTTCCATCCTCGCATGCTCCGCTGCTAACAATCTTGGTTACCTGAAACACATGCTTAAAATCGTCAACACAAAGGTTGAGCGAATCTATAGGTTTATCAAATCATAAGTTGAACATAAGTATTAAAACCAATCATGATCATTCAATAGCATTGTCGTACTCACAATCTATTACTCAAGGATATGACAATTGTGTTTAAGCTCATGACACTAATCCGTTAACTCAATCACCCGCGTAATAATTACCGGCGTGATTCAGATGAAACCAGTGCCCCTTCTAAAGGCATCAGTTGCAATTATACCTTATCTCTCATACAAGATAATCTACCGCAGAACTTACTCAACGTACAGCTTCTCGGCTAGCATTGGGTCGTTAGCCCCGTAGTACTACAAATTGTATAAGCGGCTATTTCCCCCTACTCGAGGGCAGGACAATAGTTAATAGTTCATGAATTTAGGGACTTTTGCAACTAGGTACTCAACACAATTTCGAGGCAACATTCGGGTCCAACAATCAATCAAGACTTATGTTCATTTTCACTTAAATTAGCATGTATCCCCCTCGCGGGTTAAAAACATTTGAATAAAGTAAAGAGCGAGGCTATAGACTCACCTTGCGTAGTAGTAGTAGTATTAGTAACTACGGCGTAAACAAAATCGATCACCGACGATGAGGATGCCCCGGGAAATCAAATACAACACCTAACGAATAAACACGTAATGAATCAACACATTCAAGTACCTTCAAGTACTGTATGTACATAATTAAGAACACTCAAGGTTCATATAAACTCACGCCAAAAATCCATACAAGTGATATTTACTAGACACGTCAAGTTTTATACTTTATTAAAACTATTACTCATTTTACAATTCTGCCGGTACATACCGAATGTACGGGCTGTTTTACCCCACTTAGACCACTCCTAAAAATCTGAGAAAATTTGTAAAAATCACTTATAATCTGTAGAAACCCCTCACCAAATTTCATAAAAAGTTTTCACTTCTAAGACCCACGGCTCAACACATCTCTATACCTTAAAATTTCGGACAGATTTTCACCTTCCAAGTGCAACTCGACTTTGACTTATTTAGTCAACTCAACTTGAAACACCAACTCCTAAACTTGAAAATACACTCTTTTGTGCAGGTCTAGGACCAAAGAACAACTTCCAAACATTTTTAGAACTCTAGTTACAATCCTAGACATTCGACCTATATTTTGATAAAAACCCGTAACTTGTGATTTTCATCACCCGGTACGCCTCAAACTTTAAAATATCATAACTTTTGACTCGTTTTGAGTTAGAAGCTCTACCTTATACCGAATCGAAGCTAAAAAGAAGCTCTACAACAATATCCTATCTTCTCAACCTGGACTTAGACTTAAACCCACGAAAATAACCCTTAAACAATCTGATCTAAATTGACTCTTTCAAAATCATATTAAAACATCATTTTGACCAATTTCATCAACTCCTATACTCCTAACATCACCTACTAACCATCCTAATCAAACCAAAACACCCTAAATCACTTGTATGTTCATCCTTATTCAAAACCCACATCAAAAACTAAACATGCAATATAATTAAATATATATAAAATATTAATAACAAAGAAATGGAACCATACCATGAACAAAATGGATCAAAGCTTCAAGAACACCAAAACCCCCATGTGTGCCGTGGGGTTTGGGGCTGAAATCACCATGGGAAAACATCTCCCATGCTCCAATATTTTAGTAGTGTGTTCCTAAACACATTTAAACATAACCCTACGAGATTAATTAAATCAAATCATAGTTTTTATCAAGATTAATCAAAAATTAGATCTAAAAAAAATGTTGTTGCATGTGAAATTTTATTGGTGGGATTTACTTAACTTGATGTTATAAACATGGGACTTTGATTGGATTTGTCAAAAACCAAGTTTTGATGGTGGTTTAAGGTGGTGGTGGTGTTGCCGTGAGATAGAGAGAAGAAGGAGGGAGGGAGTGAAATTTTTGGAGTGAATTTTTGTGAAGTGTGTGTTTGGTTGGTTATTTTGTAAAGTTAGGAGGGACCAAAGTGCAATTTTGGCTTTCTTTTGGCCTTAAATGGCAAACAAGTATATAAAGAGCGGGATTATGACCAGTAGTCGATTTTAAAATTTTACGGGAGTCGGGTTTCGCCCCGAACACTTGAAAATACTTTTAAATGTTTCAAACGCACACAAAACGAATATACACATGGTTCCGACTCGACTTAACACGTAATAAAAATAAAATCTCGAAAAATTCAAATATCGATCAATCGATAATAAAATGTAAGTTTTGGGCATCCGTCGGTATAGTAGTCGTTATCGGTTCTTCTTAAATCGTCAATCGTTAAATTACGACCGCAAACGTTGGTTTCAACTTAAACCGTCAAATAATTCCACGATAAAAATTCTTAAAAATTTCAAAAATATACGTAAAATAGGATTAATTAGATGACGTTGGGCTCGGGATATCACATCCACAAGTGAGCCTCAACTTACGAGAGATGCTCATACTGAACAGCTCTTGAGACAATAACTTAGCATCATACGGCACTTTCACGGGTGTTACATCCTTCCCCCCTTACGGGAGCGACGTCCCGGCGCTCTCCGGTTCTTATACTCGCATTTTGTACTACTAGGAAGATAAAGGTACTTCTTCCTAAAGAGGTCTTCATGTTCTGTTCTGGACTTCGGTTCACGTCTGGTGTTCCATCACACCTTCACCATGAGTATTATACCTTGCTTCAATCTCTTAACATCTCGATCCTTGATCTCCTCTTCAATTTCTCAAACCCTTCCTTCGGTTATTGACACGTCTCTTCTCACAGCTTCTCGCGGTCAACAAGTGATTCTCAATCTACACCATCTCCTCCGGAGTCTCTCAAATCATTTCAGGTCCATTCAACTGACTTTTTCCTACTTCATTTCATCCAACTCGCGGTCTATATTTTCATCAACATAATTCTTCAAATGTCGCAGCTTCAAAGCTAACATGGTAAATGTCGTCGTACTAAGGTACTACCAACGGCAATGGTCGATCTCAACAACTACCAAAATCAATCACACACGCTCGGAGCACGTCTTCCAACGTTCGAATCGTCCTTTCACTTAGTTCATCATCTCATAAAAACAACTATCACAAAGAAAATCACACGGGTCGCACATCACCTCATAGAAAAACGTTCAAAATATAAAAGACGAAGTAATTAACACTAGTCATACAAAATCACCTTATCGCAATATTACGTACATACAAACCTATTTCGTCAAAAAGAACAAATTCATCGATACGGGAAATCATCCGACGTATACATAACTCTCTCGAAGACATCACAATCCAAACAAACACAAAAGCCATTATGAAACACATACAACCACATTACGACATGTTTGCAACATAGCCAAACCATGCCAAACCAATCAGTTCAATCAGTTAACCCACGCTTGCTAATCAGCCAAGCCAAGATAAAACAAGAATATTTACATACTTCTCGGATGAGTCCAGTCAAAAGAAAATTGAAAGTTAAAGAAGGTTCAAGAGCTTGCTAGCTATGGATGCATATCCAAAAAGAAATAAAATACTTACATGTGTCATCGTGGGGTGCTCACACATGGATCCATACCCAAAAGATACTACAAGAACACCATCTTACTTCCGTCCCAAACGTGGTCAAAATCTCAATAAGCATCACCGTTCACAGTTAAATATAAATATATTACATGGCACGTGTTCTCCATGATCGGACTTCATTGGACAATGTCGTCTCAAGTTCTCACAACTTACGATCACTCAACCATATCTCTTAACACATAAATACATAAAAAGCAGTGGTTTACCACACAAACATCAACTATGGCTATCTATCGTTTAACCATCGATAATCAAGGATGGTTGAGTCAAGCAAAGAGGATTCCTCACTTAAATAAGCGAAAACGACAATGGAATTGTCTTTCAATTACTGATGCACAGTTGGTAAACTTCAATAGTTTATCGCGTGTCGTTAAACATATCAAAAGAACGAGAAAAGAAAATAAATAAGGTACGATACGTTTGATGTAGGAGAAGTCTTCGTCATTCCTCTCAGAGTCCCTTGAACTCTGATTTCCTCTACTTTGGCAGTCTTCTATTCTTGTTAAAAATTTCTTCTCAGTGTCGGTACGAGCCCCTTTGGTATTACATCAACACCCTCGTGATTCCGATGAAATTTGCACGTTACACACAACTCATAAAAACATTTTCCAAAATTACTCGGTCGCAGTGACTTACTAAGTCAACACCAAACGAAAGAAAAGATTTCAAGGAATACAAGAAAAATTCAAAAATTGTCTTTAGGAATCAAAGAAAATACGATTACTTGCATAAGGATCCACCATTTTTAAAAAGAAACGTTCTCATCCAAACGTTTATCAAAACACTACAAGTTTCAAGATGACCAATTTGTTTGACACGATAGTGCCCTTCCTAAACTATGCATAATTAGCCAGATCATGCATACTTGAGGATCAAGCAACAACAACCAACAAAACAGGACTCTTCCCGAATTATGCATAGTTAGCTAAGCTGTGCATAATTGAGGATCGAGTGACGACACAAACATTATTATTACATACCAAATATGACTACGAAAGTTTTCGACCTATACTTCAAAATAATCAAATTATTTAAAATGGAATTTGAAATGGGAAAATATTGTTACCATCGTTTTAAGAAACACATCAAACATTTTTCGTCCACTTTGGGAACGTACTTTTACTTTGCCTTTTTGTGAGGAAAATAAATAAATAATTAAATAAAGAAATCGACACCATTTGCATTTAGTTCACCAAAACATTTGACACACTCATACCTAATTTCACAATAGACTATTCACAAAATAACGGTAAGGTGGTTCATGATTAAAGATCATTGCAAGCACAACAAGTAATAAAATTAAGATCAATGAGATCGAACGAGGTAAACGAGCAATATATTTGCCAACGGAAATTAACTACATTAGAAATGAAAATACTTCAAATGTATGACAAAAGTCTCGGGATAATAACAGCGATCTACGAATACATGGAGTGAAAGTTGAATATCAACACAAGCGTCAAAAATAACACAACGATCATAATTCCCATCGTCTCGAGTTGCACACACATTCCACCAAGGGTATACGGGGAGAGAAGAATAATCACTTGGTTAAATAGGAACAATTTCACCAGGAAGATCGAGTTCTTTCACCTCTACAATTTGGTAAAGCGGCTTCGTCTCCTTGCTTTTGTTAAATATAAATAAATAGCCAATTTAATGAAGATTTATAGCATCATTCAAGTAATTACAGAATTTTAGGTTCCATTAACCGAAAGAAGAAAGTTACGGCGTCCATGAACAGGACAAAAAAATATATATATATATACCGGGTGACATACTCTCATTATCAAGTACTAGCGAAGTAGCGACACAAAAATAAATATAATAATATTGGTTTCATATCATGAAAAATGTTAAAATGAACAGTCTCATTACTACCCAAGTTCAGATATAGACTCGCAAAATCAAAGAACTGATGTTGTACGATCGAACCATCGTGACTCAAAACATTATATATACATCTTTATTAAATAATATACAAGTAGGCGTGTGTTGTGTAATCCAGTTGCGTATAATAATTAGTGTTACCTTGTACATTGTGAAACCGAACATTTACACATTTTTAATTTGGGTTACGCCATTAAAGAATTTGTACCTTTCATCTTTCAATCTTTGCAAAGTTTTTATTTCTGGAAGTTATAATCTCAAGAAAATTATCAACATTAGTAAAGGCGGTGACTCGGTTATCATATTTGATAAAATCATTAGGTTCGAAAATCTCCATACTTGTGTCAAAATCCCATTAATATCCATATTTTCAAGTACCAAAAACATACGTAGTAAGAATTTCCCAAGTTTTACGTTTTTATTATTACGACTTATATTATCACTTATATACACATATCCAACACGACTCAACCTAGTCCCATTAACTCTTAAAAATTCAACCTTTGACTTTTATTACACACATGTCTTCCTTACAATTGATTTGCTATATTTTATTCACGCGGCTCGAATCAGGCGTCAAAGACGTTTCACGTAGTATTATCTCGGATAAATTACTGATTTTAGTCGAGACTTGAATCTCAAATATTAATGATAATAATATGATAATATAATAATGAAGTAGGTGATCAAAATGCTTATTTCAATTATTTCCAAAATATATAAAATTCAACTTTTAATCCTTAGCCCATTATCAAATGATTTTAAAATTAACACATCTCGTCGCGGAATAAAACAAAATATTTTTCAAACGATTTTAAACAAGCATCATCAAATTACACGTATTGATTCTCTATAACGACAATTAAACAAACAAATGATTTCCGATGACGTTCCATCAATGTTTAAAATTTTATTTCAAGCATTATAATTTCATACTTAAAGTGTATATTCCGATTTTATCCCAGTTTATTTACTACAACGAGTGACGAGTTCTAGTTTACACCAATGCATACGTAAACATAACCTTATGTTTAAAATAAACCAATTTTTACAAAGTTTCTACCTCCAAAATATATGACCAATTTTTCTACTCCATATTACAAATTATGCCAAAAGTTTGCTACATTGACCCGAAAATTAATTCATACTAAATCCGAAGCTACAAATACTCAATAGTCATCTCGCAAATTTTATTATAACTCCTTTCTCGAACTAATTTAAACAAATTCTTAACAAGTCCATCACAATCTTTTAGTATCAAATTTTAATATATGAAAACAAGGATTTTACGAGTAATAATAATTACTTATTATGATTTACCAACCAAGGTTGAAGGAAAATAATTTCACAATGTCCGTTTATTCTCTACACGAATTTTACTTGTTACAAAACACATCATACGTCATTTTTATCCGAAAGTTTCATTCACCAAATATTAAATATATAAAACACTTTATGTTTAAATCATTCAATCAACAAAGTTCGATGCTTACTTAACTTGCACAAATATCGGACCTCGTCATGTATAATATCGAATTCAAAATAATGAAACAACAAAAACAAAATGAAATAAACGAAGCGAGAATACATATGTCAACTAAGTGTTGTTATCGGCCTCGGATGAGTCTCGAAATCGTACACCACAAAATTAACACAAACCAACCAAATTCCAAGTTATCGCGCTTGATCACAACGCCAGTCTATTTTAAAACACATCTTTAAAATTCAAGTAGAATAGTAAACAACGATTTAATGGCAACACGCCTCAACCACGTTTCATAATATACACACATGATTCGCCGCCCCAATGTACGCATCGTCGATTATACTTCGTCTATGTTATAGTTACGTGAACTAACATATCAAACCCATTAGGAATAAAGGAAATAAAGTAATACGTAAGTAATTTACGTTCCAAAAAGAAGATGTCCAAAATGACACATCACGGTGCGATAACGACAATCGAGATCGACCTAGTCGATATAAAATATGTTACGAAGCATCCTTTACGTATCTAGAATATCAAACGAGGTTCACACTCGGTTATTCGAACAATAAATTAATTATCAAGATTGATAATTAGCGGTTAAGCCGAGGTCTCAACAAAACCGCATTTTAAATGTATGATAATCACCCCAGGACCATTGCTTCACGTGCAATGCCTTTAAATACCATAGTATATACATACTTATACGTACAACCACTCCTACATACACGTAGGATTACAACGCAGTGTTGCCATGTAATGCAATGTAGCCCGTTATGCCAAATACATGCAACCTATAATATAATCTTACAAGAATTTGTAAATTACGATAATAAGTACTCAACGTACACAACAATATATCTCAATATATATCAAAGTATTTACTTACTAAATACTTAGGGAATTCAAGTTAGTTTGTGGGATACATCTAAAATATAATGCAATGCCAAATAATTCTTACCGGAGCCATGCAGGATAGTTGTGTGCTTGGACAATTTCTTACGACACCAAAAGTTATAGTTTAGGATTTTTCAAAATGACCTAGTTCTCTATAACTCATGGCTCTGATTACCAATCTGTAACACCCCCACAAATGCTATGCGCAGCGGAACTACAACATTTGGGTGCTACACAGTTATCATCGCACACAAGATATATCAAACGACTCAAAAGACGTAAAAGTCTTGACATTATTTAAACATAGTTAAAATGTACATGTCTACTGTTTTCCAAACCCCAAAAGAATACAATACAGAGTTTGCGTTTAGGTCCCCACTGAATCTCAACCCAAATTACATTTTCATTCACATGACATAGTAAAAAAAAATTTAAGTGCAAAAGGGAGGAAAACAAAGTAGACCGCCAAGCCACCACAACTTCCATCCTCGCATGCAACGCTGCTAACAATCTTGGTTACCTGAAACACATGCTTAAAATCGTCAACACAAAGGTTGAGAGAATCTATAGGTTTATCAAATCATAAGTTGAACATAAGTATTAAAACCAATCATGATCATTCAATAGCATTGTCGTACTCACAATCTATTACTCAAGGATATGACAATTGTGTTTAAGCTCATGACACTAATCCGTTAACTCAATCACCCGCGTAATAATTACCGGCGTGATTCAGATGAAACCAGTGCCACTTCTAAAGGCATCAGTTGCAATTATACCTTATCTCTCATACAAGATAATCTACCGCAGAACTTACTTAACGTACAGCTTCTCGGCTAGCATTGGGTCGTTAGCCCCGTAGTACTACAAATTGTATAAGCGGCTATTTCCCCCTACTCGAGGGCAGGACAATAGTTAATAGTTCATGAATTTAGGGACTTTTGCAACTAGGTACTCAACATAATTTCGAGGCAACATTCGGGTCCAACAATCAATCAAGACTTATGTTCATTTTCACTTAAATTAGCATGTATCCCCCTCGCGGGTTAAAAACATTTGAATAAAGTAAAGAGCGAGGCTATAGACTCACCTTGCGTAGTAGTAGTAGTATTAGTAACTACGGCGTAAACAAAATCGATCACCGACGATGAGGACGCCCCGGGAAATCAAATACAACACCTAACGAATAAACACGTAATGAATCAACACATTCAAGTACCTTCAAGTACTGTATGTACATAATTAAGAACACTCAAGGTTCATATAAACTCACGCCAAAAATCCATACAAGTGATATTTACTAGACACGTCAAGTTTTATACTTTATTAAAACTATTACTCATTTTACAATTCTGCCGGTACATACCGAATGTACGGGCTGTTTTACCCCACTTAGACCACTCCTAAAAATCTGAGAAAATTTGTAAAAATCACTTATAATCTGTAGAAACCCCTCACCAAATTTCATAAAAAGTTTTCACTTCTAAGACCCACGGCTCAACACATCTCTATACCTTAAAATTTCGGACAGATTTGCACCTTCCAAGTGCAACTCGACTTTGACTTATTTAGTCAACTCAACTTGAAACACCAACTCCTAAACTTGAAAATACACTCTTTTGTGCAGGTCTAGGACCAAAGAACAACTTCCAAACATTTTTAGAACTCTAGTTACAATCCTAGACATTCGACCTATATTTTGATAAAAACCCGTAACTTGTGATTTTCATCACCCGGTACGCCTCAAACTTTAAAATATCATAACTTTTGACTCGTTTTAAGTTAGAAGCTCTACCTTATACCGAATCGAAGCTAAAAAGAAGCTCTACAACAATATCCTATCTTCTCAACCTGGACTTAGACTTAAACCCACGAAAATAACCCTTAAACAATCTGATCTAAATTGACTCTTTCAAAATCATATTAAAACATCATTTTGACCAATTTCATCAACTCCTATACTCCTAACATCACCTACTAACCATCCTAATCAAACCAAAACACCCTAAATCACTTGTATGTTCATCCTTATTCAAAACCCACATCAAAAACTAAACATGCAATATAATTAAATATATATAAAATATTAATAACAAAGAAATGGAACCATACCATGAACAAAATGGATCAAAGCTTCAAGAACACCAAAACCCCCATGTGTGCCGTGGGGTTTGGGGCTGAAATCACCATGGGAAAACATCTCCCATGCTCCAATATTTTAGTAGTGTGTTCCTAAACACATTTAAACATAACCCCACGAGATTAATTAAATCAAATCATAGTTTTTATCAAGATTAATCAAAAATTAGATCTAAAAAAAATGTTGTTGCATGTGAAATTTTATTGGTGGGATTTACTTAACTTGATGTTATAAACATGGGACTTTGATTGGATTTGTCAAAAACCAAGTTTTGATGGTGGTTTAAGGTGGTGGTGGTGTTGCCGTGAGATAGAGAGAAGAAGGAGGGAGGGAGTGAAATTTTTGGAGTGAATTTTTGTGAAGTGTGTGTTTGGTTGGTTATTTTGTAAAGTTAGGAGGGACCAAAGTGCAATTTTGGCTTTCTTTTGGCCTTAAATGGCAAACAAGTATATAAAGAGCGGGATTATGACCAGTAGTCGATTTTAAAATTTTACGGGAGTCGGGTTTCGCCCCGAACACTTGAAAATACTTTTAAATGTTTCAAACGCACACAAAACGAATATACACATGGTTCCGACTCGACTTAACACGTAATAAAAATAAAATCTCGAAAAATTCAAATATCGATCAATCGATAATAAAATGTAAGTTTTGGGCATCCGTCGGTATAGTAGTCGTTATCGGTTCTTCTTAAATCGTCAATCGTTAAATTACGACCGCAAACGTTGGTTTCAACTTAAACCGTCAAATAATTCCACGATAAAAATTCTTAAAAATTTCAAAAATATACGTAAAATAGGATTAAATAGATGACGTTGGGCTCGGGATATCACATCCACAAGTGAGCCTCAACTTACGAGAGATGCTCATACTGAACAGCTCTTGAGACAATAACTTAGCATCATACGGCACTTTCACGGGTGTTACAATATCTTAATGTCTTCCCAATTTAATTACACGGAAGCTACTAGAAAAGACTAGAAACCCAACAATCAAAACTAAACCGCTAAGTCAATATTTATTAAGCAAAAAATATTTATATGCGAAGGGAGAATAAGCAAACAACGAGAACACATGAGTTTTTGAAAGAATACGAGTACTCTACGTTTAGCATAGTAACTTATAATTAACTCTATCATTTCTTGTCCTCATTTAAGAGACTTAGCCTAAAGTGTAGTTAAGGAATCAAAGCTAAGTGCTCAACACGCACGGTCGAGTCAAAAATTACTCTTATTCTCGCCATCGGAAAATCTACATTCGTGTCTTCAAACACTTATGAAACATGAGAAAAATTTTAAAATTTGGCCATTTTTAGCCTTATTTTGCAAGAAAACGATAAACAAAACGATAAACTTTGGAAAGCGTGAAGGTTTGGCAAGGCAAGTATCTATTCACCCCCCATACTAAAGTTAAACATTGTCCTCAATGTTTCGAGTCTAGGGGTACAAACACCCCCATACTAGAGACGTAGTCGAATGCCTAATCTAGCATGGAAAGGGTGTAACCATTAAGTAATAGCCGTTTATGAAGTGTGCTATAAACCTAAGGTTAGAACATAAAAGGATATATCATGATGGATATTGGGAAAGGCCTCCAAAGCAAACGATCAAGTGCTCCCATGAAACGAACACGAGAGGCTCCAATCGTGAAGATGATGATCTAAAAGACACAATTCACAAACAACCACGGAACAAAGGTTGGAAGGGCACAAATTCCCTCACATTAAACTATATTAGAAAGCAATAATATGTACATGGATAAGCATGGGTCTCCCCCACGAGGCACCTTGTTTTTGATAACCGAGTCAAAAGCTCGACTCGAATCCTCATAAATGTGATCATTTAGGGATAATCATGGTTTGGTCAATTTTTGGTGGGGCTTACATGATAAACAAGGCCCAAAAGCACGTGGAGTACTTTAAAAATCCGATAAACGTATACCGGGGTCAAAGATAGCGTCCTCGTTTTCGGATGAAAGACGAGACAACACAACTCCAACACAAATCCCAATGGGATAGAAGAAAATAGGAGAGAAGAAATAGAAGGGTGGGACAATGGGTAAGGCAAAACATTGAGCTACTCGAGGTAGACTCGCACCAATCAAATGAAAAGATTTTCCATTTATTGCATCGGTGGAAGACCGAGATTTCCCTATATAAGCAATTCCAGGATCAAATATCTCGTCCTCGGTGGAGAAAGGGGAGGGAACATAAGGGGCTTCCCCCACACTAGGTCCACAGAAAGCATTGTCAAAAGGAGAAGACGAGCTTGTAGTACTCAATACACGCGGTGATGACGGAGTTAGAATAGTAGAAAAATCTTTTAAATTAGATTCAAAATCTTTTCCTTTTTCATCTTTAATACTCTCCTTGTGAAAACCCGATTTGATTATGTCAAAAATATTTGGTGTATCTAAAACAATGTTAGTCACACTAAAAATTCTCACATTTTGAAAGCGTTTTGGTTTAGGTGGTGGCAAGTTTTCAAATCTTTTGTCAACAAAGAAAACCTCCCCATCGGGATCAACGTATTCATCATCCGAAGAATCACTCGAGATTGGAATCATAGGCTTAACACTCTTAACCTCCATCGGCGGAGGGGACGGAACTTCATTTTTATCAACTCCTAAAACTCTATTTGAAATCCTTTGACACATGTTTTTGATGGGATTGACATTGTACAAAGATGTGATCGAATAAACATGAGAAAGAGTGGAGTTTTGGGTCGCATTAATGACGAGTTCTTCCTCATTGAAACGAAGAGTGATTTTTCTTGCATGCACATCGATAAGTGCTCTCGAGGTATCCAAAAAAGATCGACCTAATATTAACGGAACTTTAGGATCGATGGGAATATCAACAACTATGAAGTCCACGGGATAATAGAATTTCCCAACTTTCACAAAGACGTCCTCGGCAACTCCACAAGCTAGAATCGTAGAATGATCGGCCATTTCGATTGACATTCTTGAAGGAGTGAGATTTGGAAGATTGAGCGACTTAAAAATCTCGAGAGGCATCAAATTAATACTAGCACCAAGATCGGCCAAGGCGTAGCATTCTTCCATGTCTTGTATAGCACATGGGATTAAAAACTTTCCAGGATCACCGACTTTTTGAGGTATGCGGCTTAGAAAAACCGAAGAACAACTAGACGATTTTTGCAATTTTTCTTTGTTATTCAACATACTTTTGAAGTTTGCGGCAAATCGAGGCATCATGACTAAGGCGTCGGCAAAACTTATATTGAAATGCAAGTCACGAAACATTTTCATAAAAAGTTCAAATTGATAATTATTTCGTTCTTGTGCCTTTTCCTTGTCTCGTCTTGATGGGTAGGGTAAAGGTGGTGTGGGTTGGGGCAAATTAGGCATAGGCATCGGCCTTGGAATCTCGGGTTCCATGATGGGTATTGGTTCAACCGTAGGTGTGGTTTGAGCGGTACTTCGTGGGCTTGAGATGTGCTCCTTTTCAACCACGACCTCGGGTTCTTTCTCTTTTTCCTTCTCCATAGAAGTACTTGGACGAGAAATGGGTTCTTTGAAAGTTTTACCACTACGAGTGGCAATAACCTTCAATTCTCCTTTCGGGTTCACGATGGTATCACTAGGAAGACCACCCGAAGAAGAGGGCTTACACATGATAGCTTCAAACATTTTAGCCATTCGATCTTCAGACTTAGATTGCCTAGCATCCGCTTTTAACAACTCTTGCTTAATCTCATGTTGTCCTTGCTCCATTTTTTGTTGATTTTGTTGGAGTCGTGTGACATTTCCTTCCATTTTATTAGCATGAGTTTTAAGTTCATTAGCAAGATCGGTTTTAAGCTCGTTTTTCAACTCGGATCTTAAGCTAACCATTTCACGTTGCATGTTGTCAAACTTAGCATCATTAGCCTTAGCATAATTCAAAAATTCTCCTTGAAGATTTTTGGTGTGATCGTTTTGAAAACCTTGGGCATTAGTTTGAAAATCACGGTTTTGGTTTTGGTTTGAAATTTTCCCATTTCCACTTTGGTAATTACCTTTGTTATAGTTCCTTTGATTTCCTTGGTAATTTCCACCTTGATTGTTGTTGTTGCGATAATTATTAGCATTTTGATTGGATGGAGCTTGATTTGAACGTGAACCTTGACCGATTTGGTTATAAGTTCCCGTGGCTACAAAAGCATTCGAAGTGTTACCATCCGCGGTAATGCACTCGGATAAATCATGAGCTCCCCCACACGATAAACAACTTTTAGAAACCGCTTTAACCGAAGCGGTGTTGGAAGCTTCTTGAGCTTTCCAATGAGACATAAGAGTCGAAAACCTATCGAAAAACCGATTCTCCTCATTTGCTTCATCTTGCAAGGCATTAATGGAACGAGACGATGACGAGCCCAAATTGGCAACACTCGGTGTGTTACGAGGGCTATAGACCTTAGACCTATTTTCTATGATTTTCAAAGCCTCATTGGTCGTTTTGCACAAAAAATTACCACCCGCGGCGGCATTTAAATAATCTCGTTCATGTTCATTAAGCCCATTATAAAAAGTGTCAATTTGATGCAATTCGGAAAAATCATGGTGTGGACATTCATGTAACATTTCTTTAAATCTTTCCCAAGCCATTGAAAAACTTTCATTTGGTCTTTGTGTAAATCGTGAAATCTCGTTTTTCAAATGTGTTGTCTTAGATGGTGGAAAAAATTGATTCACAAATTTAGACACGAGATCGGCCCATGTCAAAATCGAATTCGGTGGTTCTTTCTCAAGCCAAATCTTGGCGGGTCCATCTAACGAGTAAGGAAACAACATCATCTTAATGGCATCGTGTGGTACATCCTTAAACTTGCTTGTCGCGGTGAGACGATTAAATTGCCTAATGTGATAATGTGGGTTGTCTTTTTCGTGACCGCGAAACTTGTTTGCTTGAAGCATAGACATTAAACCCGTTTTGATCTCAAAGTTTTCCGCAAGGATGGCGGGAATCACAATGGCCTCTCCAAAACCCTCGGTGGGTGCTTGAAGCAACTCCATCATAGTACGATTAGCCATGATAGCTTCTTGTTCTACAATAGGTTCCTCACTTGGAGACTCCTCACTAGAATGAGTTTTAGTAGGAGTTTTGTTCTTGCGTCTACGTGCACGTTTTGCTTGATTTCGAGTGAGCATAAACGTCACGTACAACGTGGAGGCGAGCAAAGAAGATTCTTTTTGGTATTTTGTGTTTTTTCAATTTTTTTGTGGTTTTTGATTGTATTAACCTTTTTTGGAAATTGGTGAATGTATTAAGTAGACAATGAGTCCACAAATCTCCTCACTAATCAAATCTCTTGATTAAAAAGGCCTCAAGGAATGAAAACGATCACGTGGAGTGAACGCCTTCGATGACTTTAGAACGATGGTGGAACACCAAATCGTTCAAGAGGGTTTAATCAAATAGAAACCAAGAAAATATATATGATATGTAATAATACTTTGGGCGGCAAAACCCTCGATTCACTCTCAAAATCAAATACGCACAAGCAAGCGGAGGAAACGAGGCGGCGCGAAGCACTTAAGAGCCTTTTTCCTTTAGGTTGTGAATTACAACCGCCTTATACCCACCTTATAGTTTGTATTTTCAAAATCGAGCTTCACGAAAGTATTTATCTATTTTTGCCTTTTTTCTTTGGTTTGAGATTCGAATACAATGATTGGGTAATGACCTCCCAAGTCAAGGTTGTGATTGCTCACGTATTTGGAGTACTTGTGTATTTATTGTTCTACGTATACAATATAGTAATAGTATTCACACAAACACCGAAAAACGATAATACGTATTAGTAGAGTGCTACTAATACAATTATATTTATGGCTAATATAGAAAAACAACAATGTGTCAATCAAAACACAACACGCCTCCCCGGCAGCGGCGCCAAAATGATAGTTGTAAAATCACACTTGTTTAGGAAAACAAGGCAATAATATAGGGTAAGCACGACGATTTAGGAAAACCGTGTGTAAATGACCCTTAAGAAGGTGAGTTCGTTCTCTCGAGGAGGCTAGTGCGTTGTGTAATGAATGATTGATTATGTTTTTGATTATTAATGAGAAGAAAAGAAGAGAAAATGACGAAGACGAAAAAATTAGAAAAATAAGGCAAAACACTACTAGAAAGTTACGACGAAGAACGTGAAAAACACAAAATTTAAAATTTTAATCTAAAAATTCCTAAAAATTACTAAAAATCCCAAAATAATATTCTAAGAGTTTACAAAAAATTCAAACTTGCCAAAACCTTTTAATTAATTTAATAATGACTTTTTAATGCTAATTAAAGCCCTAAAAATCACTTTTAAATATTAAAAAGCCCTAAACAAAATTTTATAATTTGTAAACCTCAAAAATGACCTAATTAAACTAAAAACTATTTTTAAAAATTTTAAAACTAAATTAAACTATTTTTAAACTCCTAAAAACTATTAAAAACTATTAAATCTTAAATTAAATCTAAAAATTAATTGAAAAGCCTAAAAATTATTCTACAAATGGGAAAAGTCCTAATTAATGATAAAGAATTTAAGAAAAATGAAAAAGAAAGAAAAATAAAATTTTGAAAAATTAATAATAAAATAATATTAAAATAATACTAAAAATGAAACATTTCTAAAATTTAAAATAAAAAATTTCTAAAAATCCTAATTAATATAACTAAGAGAAAAACACAAATTAGAGCTCCTAAACCTTTTTTAATAATTTTATAAAAATCCTTAAAGTTTATAAAAAACCTTAAAATATTATAAAATTAAAAATTAAAGTTTATAAGACCAAAACTAGTTGTAAACCTCAAAATATTTATTAAAAAGCTAAAAACTATTTTCCCTAATTAAAATCTACTTTTAACTATTTTTTATTGAATTTTTAAATTTAAAACTAAAAATAATCCTATTAAATAATTAAATAAAAGGAAAAATAATATTTTTAACCAGAAAAATCCTAAAGCCTACTTAAAATCTAGGAAAAATGGAAAGAAGCTAAGGGGCTTAATAAATAAGCTGAAATGAGTCTAATAAGCCACGGCTTATTTATGAGAAGCCAATACACAAACACATTAAATATTAAACCTTGTAAACACTTACCAGTCAAAGACCCTAGGGCAGATGGTTAGAGCGTTGTGTTGTGAGAGGAGTGGCGCAGGTTCGAGTCCTGGCCACGTCCTTTTTGGCAAAAATAATTTTTTTTTTTTTTAAAAGTTTAAAACTCAAATCTAGAAACTTATCAACACACAAATTCACAAAAACAAACTAATTTATCCAAGGATTAAGTCTGGAAATGAGCAAAACGTGTCCAGGTTCCTTCTTGTTTCTGATGAACAATGGTGAGTTCACCACTTGTGAATTTGGACCAAGAGGGGCTTGGTTAATGCTATGTTTGTGGTGTTTGATGGATACAAAGGCACCCTTGTGCTCTTTGGAGCACAAGGAGTCAAGATATAAGCAAGTACAAACACTTAATCACACCAAAATCTCAAACCAAAGCATACAAAAACCCAAGCAAGTTTCTGATGAGCAAGTGAAGGTCTATGGACTGTTTAAGCTATTTACATGCACTCAAGTGAACTTCAAAACCTAAGATTTTGCACTCACAAGCACCAAATAGCTTACAAACCAAATCAATCCTTAAAACAACCTAAAACTTAACAGAAATCAAAGATCCAAGGAACAAAAATCAACCAAAACAGTCAAGTATGGCAGTTTTATGATATTGCTATGTTTTTCACTTTTAAGACACACAACTTGGCTCAAACTTGCATCAATCTATTCCAAGTCTATCATGCAACCTATCTCAATCCCTTTAAACTGATTAACACCTTTTTAACTCATAAATCAAAAACTATAACCCTGCTAATACCTATTGCCAAACACCTCTTTATATTCTATTTTCAACTTTTACAAACCAAATCAACTTAAAACTCAATCAAACTGGACACCCAAGCTTATAACATGCATGTCATAACATGAAAACACAAAACAAAGCAGATTTAACACACTATTCAAACCATCAAGCAAAATCACATGAACTAGCAATTTTCTGAACTTCTCTAAAAGAAAAAGAGGTTTACCTTAGGACCCTTACATCCAAGGGTCCTAGTGGTTGCTTAACCACCTCCCTACCAGCTGGGGCTGGTGCTGAACTAAGATCAACAACTTCCTTCAACCTGCTTTAAGATCAATCAAGAAAACAAGAACAATACAAGCAAAGGTATGATCTGTTAACTTTTGTCTTTCTTAAAAACTTATCCAAACTTCTTAAAACTTTCCTACATGTTTTAACAACTCTCAACCTCAGAAAAATCAAAGGGACTAGTCCACTTTCACTTCCCAATCCTTTTAAATTTTCTGAAATTAAAGCACTTTTTAAAACTTTTTGAATTTTCAAAACTCAAACAAATCTTTCACAATTAACAATGGAACTCAGCTTTTGCATATACCTCAACACACAAACTTTTTAAAACAACATAAAAGGAATTATAATTGTAAAAACAAACACCAAACTTTATATATTTTAAAAAAGGAATTATAAGAGAATTTGCAAAAAACTGGAACAATGATACAAGTGACAAGCCACTTGTATATATACTAGTCTACTGAACTTTCTAGTACAAATAATTAAAAATTACAAACTAGAAACCCTAATAATGGAATTCTCCAATTTGCCCCTCTGAGTTCTTGGACGATTCTTGGTCAAAAAGGATCACATGTGCTTGCCAGCTTTAGGACTTCATCTTAGACGTTAAATTAACCTTGGGGACAAAGGAAATGCATCCAAGCGTTCAATTGGTCGGGGCATGGGGTTGTGTGGGAAAGGGACGTTGCAGGGGAGTGTGGGGGTGAGGACCACAGCCCACGTGGCACTAGTTTAAGGAGTGGGTTTTGTTGAGGGTTTAGTTAATTTAGGATCTGCACCATTTGGGCTTAAAACCCCTTGAATTAAGGTTGATTAGACCTGGGAGTTTTTTAGGGTTCTTTGGTTAATTAGGGGTGATTAGATTCGTTTTGGGGTTTAAACACTTTTTAAAAAGTGTTTAAGGTGGGAAAAATAGGTTTAGTGGGGAGTTTGACTGGTTGACTGATTTAAATAATAAAACCGGGTGTGGGTTTTGGGTAGGGTCGGGTTTGGTAGGGTATTTGGGTAAATAAAGTGGGTAGGGCTGACGTGTCATGGTATGGTTGGTTGTGGGGGTTTAGTGTTTTGGCAATCTGAGTCCCCAAGGTTTCCACTTTTCTTCATTTTGTTTTAAAACTCCAACAGCGCCTAAATTGCCTTTGACAACTTTGGATAAGTTGTCAAATTTGGCACAATCTTCTTCAAAAACTTTTCCAAGGGTTTTAACTTGTATAAACTTGATTCCCAAGGGCTGGACTTGTAATATCTTCAAACATTAAGGATCATACTTGTACATTTGATATTTTGAGGGTCAAATGTGACAAGTTCTTCAAAGATGAGGGGCCATTTTTGCCAATCTTCAATTCTTCAAGGGTATTTTGCAAAATTCCAAATTTGAGCTTGGTTCATTGTGCGTCTTCGTTTCTCGTGTTCGTTTTTGATTGATTCTTGTGTTCTTTTGCCAATTCCTCAATATCCGTACCTAAAAATACACAAGAAACAAACACGAGCATATATTTGGTCTTTTTATGATATTTTATGCAATTTAAGGCCGTTTTGGACGATGAGACCATGTATAAATGCAGTCTCATCAGTCATGAAAATCCATCGTGCATGAATACTTGGAGGGGTGACCTCATCATGCAAATTAGAGGGGCTGCCTAAAATTTAATATACTGGTTTTTGGGTAGGAGGGATCAGCTCCTTGTGAAGGATGCAAGGCGCACACCACATTCACCATGAAATCCTGACTGAAAACATGTAACTAGGATGCACCCATACGCCCCACATGATAAATATAATATAAATGGCCAAAAGCTGAAGGGACGCCACGAGCAATCACTCCGCCGTGGTGAAGTCATAACATCAGTGCCTCTAATGTTATGGTTATGGTACCTCCATAACTAGGTGAAACTGTTCATGCATGTATATGGCTATAGGTATTCTTAATTAAACATAAGCAAATCAAACACGTAACTTATACTACGGGAGAACATTTGGCTGCATACGGGGAATCCTAATAAGGAAAGAATGTCCATACTGAAAGGACAGGAATCCGTACCTTATGTCCAGTGAACGAAGAAGATGAACTGAGAGGAATCCTACTTTTGTATCACTAGTGCTACATAAATACATACATGAATAAGTATCTGCTTACTAAATACGTAGCTGGTTTTATGTCATGTCTTAGCTTATTTTATATGTTCTTATCATGTTTTACTGTTTAAAGTCTTAAACTGTGTTTATCTTATATTCTGTTTAATCTGATTAAGTATTTCTGGTATTTCATGTATTATTATACTTACTATGTAATAATAAGTAACTTTCCAAAAATAGCAGGTTTCCTAAAATAGAAAGTTTCCAAAAATAGAAAGTTACCAAAAATAGAAAGTTTCCAAAAATAGAAAGTTTCCAAAAATAGAAAGTTTCCAAAAATAGAATTACTGCTTAAAATAGATAAGTTTCTAAAAATAGAAAGTTTCCATAAATAGATAAGCTGCCTTAATTAAATAAGTTTCAATAAATAGATTAGCTGCCTAAAATAAATAAGTTTCTAAAAATAGAAGGTTTCCATAAATAGATTAGCTGCCTTATTTATTTAAGTTTCTAAAAATAGAAAGTTTCCATAATTAGAAATAAGCTGGTTAAATAAGCTAAGTGTATAAGCCTAAGTGTTTTCATGATTATTTCTAAGTCATATGATATAATGTATAGTTTAATAATTATTTCAAGTAATTAAATTAAACTATAGGTTAAAATATTTAATTAAAGTATAACATGTTTTTAATTTCGAATTTTATAAAAAAAGATTTTCGAAAAATAAAAATTCGAAAATTTTAATTCAAATTTTTTTTAATTCGAAAAATAAAAATTCGAAATTTTTTTTTTATAAAATTCGAAAATCTTTTTTTTTATTAAAATTCGAAAATCTTTTTTTTTACAAAAATTCGAAAATCTTTTTTTTAATTCGAAAAATAAAAATTCGAAAATCTTTTTTTTTAATTCGAAAATCTTATTTTTTTTTTAATTCGAAAATCTTTTTTTTATAAAAAATCGAAAATCTTTTTTTTAATTCGAAAAATAAAAATTCGAAATTTTTTTTTTTTAATTCGAAAATCTTTTTTTTTAATTCGAAAATCTTTTTTTTTAATAAAATTCGAAAATATTTTTTTTTTAATTCGAAAATCTTTTTTTTATAAAATTCGAAATATAAAAATTTTTGAATTAAAAAAAAAAATTTTTCGAATTTTTATAAAAAAATATATTTTCGAGTTAAAAAAAGATTTTCGAATTAAAAAAAAAAGATTCTCGAATTTTATAAAAAAAATTTCCGAAAAAATATTTTCGAAATATAA
Organism: Glebionis coronaria; assembly: GCA_025667525.1. NCBI lineage: Eukaryota > Viridiplantae > Streptophyta > Magnoliopsida > Asterales > Asteraceae > Glebionis > Glebionis coronaria. The sequence continues at coordinate 108,842 of JANFOE010001486.1, read as the reverse complement.
AAAACAAATTCTGAGAAAAAAAATTCGAAAAAGTTTTTCAAAAAATATTTTTTGAAAAAGACCAAAATACCCCTTATATTTTTGAGTAATTAATTATAAATATTGATGGGTGTACTGAATATGTATGAAAAAGAAACCACGAGGACTAATCATGATGGGAAAAAAATTAAGGGACTAATCTTGTAGGATTTGATAAACCACAAGGACGATTTATGTAATTCTCTCTTAATTAATTATAAGTCTTAAAAATATAAAATACTTAGGTTAGTAATTTCATGATTTTAATAAGTAAAATAACCTAAGTCATATTATTAAATTAATCATGTCATATTATTAATTTAATTTTAACAGAATATCATAAAAATAAAAAATAATCTAAACATACACCATGAACCGGATCTAGACTAAAAACCATGAACCGGACATGAAATCGACACCATACCCTGAACCAAGTCGGGGTTACCCTTGTCTTGATGCTGCCGTGGGACCCACACCAACCAACCAGGACCATATGGTCTCGGTGGTGGTCAAGTGGCCAAACCGAGACCCTCTCGGGTTCGGTGTAGGCTGCGGCCAAAACAAACACCCCTTAAAACATTACTTTTGATTTTATTTAAACCCAATTCATGTTAGATCTATGATTTAATTAGGTTTTATAAAAAAACATAACATGTTCTTAATTAATAAAAGATCAAATCAAAAGAAAAAGGTTTAAAAGGATTTACCGAATACGTGGATCAAAAGAACGATGAACAAACACGAACACCAACAAGAATTCCAAGATCCAAGATCAACAAACACCCCTTTTGGTGTTTTGAAGGGTGGCGGCCAAAAGAGAAAAAAAGAGGAGAGGAGGATTTTAGGTTTTCTGTAAATCTTCTGTAAAAACAATAATGAGTAGTGTTTATTTCCTTAACCTCCTTTTAGTAAAAATTGAAATGGGATTGGCCCATTTGTTCCTTTTAGCCACGGGTAGGGGGCCCACATGGGGTACCCGTACCTTTTTCCGTGTCTCGACGTTTAGTCATTCGTTCATGATTATTTGTGTTCGCGTTTTATGTGTTCTCGTTACGTAATTATCGTGATCTAATATATTTATTTACGCTCGTAATAAATATATATACGTAATTAATAATAGTTCGTGTTTTAATTACGTTCATGATTTCATGATCGCATGTTCGTGATTAATTATTGTCAAATAATTATTACGTGCTCGTGCGTAGTAATTACTTATCTTGTTCTAACACGTACGTAATACGTAAAATCCTAACACGTAATCGTAATCATGCTATATTAGGAAAGTTTTAATCTAGTACGTACGATCTTAAGGGTACTATTCATGGTAAAAGCATGCGGGTTTTACAATTTATGAATACCTCTGGGTGAACTTTAGGACTTCCCTCACTCATATCTGTGGGATCAAAGTCATCTTGAAAAAAGAAAAAAAACAAGATATATTATGGAGTATTCTAAGCTTACACAAAACCAATCCAAGTCTTAAGCCAAAAAAACAACAATCAATGAATACCTCACTCATAATTGAGAGAAATTCATCCTGAAACAAAAACAGTAACAAGATATATCATGGAGTATATCTAAGCTTACACAAAACCAATCCAAGTCTTGAAACAAAGAAATAATAATTTATGAATACCTCCAGGGGAATGTCAAGGGGAATTTTATGACTAGTCATATATACAACACGATCAAGTTCATCCTAAAGAAAAAATACATTAACAAGTGATAGGTGTGAAAACACCCATCCTTTTACCACTTAATTCTGGCTAAAACAAGACCAAAACACGTATTTAATATCATTTGTTTGGAATTATGCGTGGTTTTTGTGTTTATTGTGTTTTCAGAGTCAACCGGATGAATATTGAAGAAAACATGGGATTGCACGGGTTTTATCGAAGAAAAAGACTCAAGACGAAGTCTATTGTCCAAGAGATGCAAAAGATTTGAAGTCATTGTGCCTATTTGAAGATTTATCGAAGAATAGAGCCAAAGATGGAAGATTCATATATGTCGAAGAACTCGAGTCTATTAAACAAAAGATTATAAGACGAGTTGGAATTATTCACCGACACTTCTCAAATCCAAGTCGGAAAAGTTTATTTACAGAAGCGTGAAGACTAAAGAAGAAAGAAGAAAAAGAAGCCCAAACCAAAGCCCAAGCACAAGCCCACCACCACAAGACTTGCCTATAAATAGGACCTTACTTCACAAAATTTGCACTTAGTTTTTTACTTAGTTCTTTTAGGTAGTTTTTAGTTTTTTCATTCTCTCTAGTTTTAGAGAGAGAAAGTTCTAAACTTTCTCTCACTAGATTTCATCTTTTTCTATTTCAAGATCAAAACTTTGTATTATTTTTTATTAATCAAGTTTAGTTTTCAAGCTTTTAATCTTTAATCTCATCCTTCCTTTCTTTGATTTTGATTGATTTTGGTACAAATCTAGTATGATCCGTGTTGTTCATCCATGATTTGTGCTTAAAAAGTTGATTTCTTTTTATGTTTCTTAAGTTTGTGCACGATTAAGCTTTAAGATCCTTGTTCTTATTGGCTTATTTGTTGATTTAGCTTATTTACTTTTTAAAGTTTTTATGAAAAGTTCATCTTTTTATTGATTTGATTTAAAAGTTGTTTATTTTAAGCCTAGATAACGTGTTCTTAGTGCTTATTTGATCAGCTTATAGTTGAATTCGAGCTTGTTCGGGAGTTAGCTTATTCCATAAGCTTATTTCCCTTGCTTAAGTTTCGGTTTAGCATAGTTTTTGGAAAGGGTAATTCCCTTTTCCGATCGGGTATTCCGACCAGGCACCATCCCTTCTTTCCGATCGCATGATCGGAAAAGGGTTTAGTAGATTCCGATAGCAAGTTTTACCGTATTCCGATTGGGACCCCTTTTCAGCATATTCCGATTGTCTTTGTTTTTGATTATTCCGATTGGTAAGATTCCCCATATTCCGATTGCACCTATTTTCGAACATTCCGATTGAGACCAATTGACAGTATTCCGATTGCATCCTTGGAGTTATTCCGATCACCATTCTTTTCAACATTCCGATCAAAGTGATCGCAATATATTCCGATTGAGGGCATTTTTCCACTATTCCGATTTGAGGTGTTTTGTTCCGATCTTACTTTCTTTTAGTATTGTCCAACTAAGTTCTTATTTTTCACAAAGTTTTCCAAGAGTTAGTTTTTATTGAGTGTTCATTTATTTTTATAATAAAATCTTTAAGTTTTCAAACATTTATTTTTAAACTCGTTTCTTTACTTTAATCTTTTAAAGCTTTAAGTTTACTCTTCAACACTTAATTTCTTGTCGTTAGTTTAAAATAGATAAACAAACCAACCACTTTTTATTAACCAAGAACAAATCATTCCACTTAGAGCCGAGATCAATTCGAGAGGATATCGAGAGAATCTAGAACCCAATGAAAATCATTATATCAAATGGCGCCGCTGCCAGCTCTTCTCGTTAAGATCAACAGTTTTTTGTGAGAACTTGGATTTTGGGATCCCTTCACCGTGAACGTTACTTTTACATAAAAACTTTCAAAAGCACAAAAAAAATATAAAATTTTCAAAAATCCTAAAAATTAAAAAACATAAAAACCAAAAATATTTCTGCTTTGTTTTTCCCTTGTTAGTTCTTTTTGCAGGTGTATGCGCACTCGATCAACGTCTTATCAAGAGCCCGAGCCTCTCGATAACTTAGACATGGCCGGTGTACAAAACAACAACAATAACCCACCTCAAAACAATAATAATAACAATAACAACCCACCTTTCAACAACATGAATAATAACAACAACAATGAGCCTCTACTGGATAATCGCCCGATGATTGAACTGCTGCAAGCCCATGTAGATGGCAACACTGATCCAATTGTTATACCCTCGTTTGTAGCCAACAACTTTGAGCTCAAATCAGGCTTTATCCAGATGGTCTCTGCTCAACCATTCTTGGGGCGTACCATTGATGATCCACATGACCACATCAAGAGATTCTTGCAACTCACCAATACGGTCAAATTCAATGGTGTTCCACAAGATGTAATCCGTTTACAACTTTTTCCCTTTTCTTTAGAGGGACAAGCCCGGCATTGGCTTGCTAAGGAACCGCCACAGAGTATTCTTTCGTGGACGGATTTAGAGACCAAGTTTATCAATTACTTTTTCTCACCCTCTCGTACTACCGCTTTGCGGAATGAAATTATCAATTTTGAACAAAAGTACGATGAGTCGTTTAGTGAATCTTGGGACCGTTTCAAAGATCTTTTAAGAAAATGCCCACAACATGGTTTTACCAAAGTGCACCAAATTAACACTTTTTATAATGGTTTAAGCATGAATGACCAAGATTCACTAAACAGTGCCTCGGGGGTAATCTTTTGGCTAAGACTTCCAATGCTGCTTGGGATATCATTGAGAATAAGTCTCGTGTGCAAACCAAGAGTGTGAGGACCAATGTCGCTAGTGCTAGTACTAGTGACAGCGACAAGCGAATTGACAAAATCACTGCGCTTCTTGAAACGCTTGCTACCCAAACCGCCAGCAACACTAACAACATCAAAGCTAAAAACGCTAAAGACGCTCAAGTCAATGCTGTTAGCCAACCATGTGAAATCTGTGGGGGTCCTCACTCTTACACCACTTGTACTGCCACCCAAGACTACCCTTCTGAAAATGTGAATGCAGCTTATGGCACCTATCCTCAACCCGCTTATCAAGCCCGTCCTCAAGGTGACCGTAACTTGCTTAGCTACCGCTCCAACAACTATCTCTCACCACCTGGTTTTACTCCTAACAACCCAAACCAACAACAAAACCTCAACCGCCCTCCTCAACAACAACAATCTCGTGGACCATACATACCACCTCACAAACAGCAACAACCACCTCAACAAAACAACCAAGTTTACCAGCAACCTGCTTATCAACCACCCGCATACAATGCTCCTTCCAACCAAACCCCCGCATTACATCAAGACATTGGAACCTACATGAAGACTAACGATGTGCTCATGGACAATCTCCAACAGGAAGTGCGCAACTTGAAAGCAGACTTGGTGAAACAAGGGAACGATCTGAGAGCTGATATGAGAAACACTATGGATAGTCAAACGAATGACTTAAGAAACATGATGGCTAGTTTCTTCCACGGTAATCAACCCTCTTCTTCGGGCACTCTTCCGAGTAACACCGTTGCGAATCCAAGAGGGGAGATGAAAGCAATCACCACTCGCAGTGGTAAAGGTACCAAGGAACCTGAGCTTCCTATACCTCCACCGGTGGTTGTAACTAAGGAGAACGAGTCACCTGCTCCTATTCCTCATCCGTCTCCTTCCCCAATTTCTCCACCTCTTACTTCTACCCCTCCTCCACCCAAGGATGTGAGTGATCCTTCGATCCCAAAGCCTTCCTCTACTTCCAATATACCTTATCCATCTAGGTTGAGGAAAGAGAAGCTCAAAAGCAAGGATGATATTCAGGTTTCGAACTTTCTTAAAATGTTTAAACAACTGAATTTCAATATCTCCTTCGCTGAGGCTCTCGCTCACATGCCTAAGTACGCAAAAATGTTTAAAGATCTTCTGAGTGACAAGGAAAAGCTTCTTGATATTGCCAACACCCAACTTAATGAGAATTGCTCTGCAGTGCTCTTAAGGAAATTGCCAACCAAGCTTGGTGATCCGGGTCGTTTCTTAATCCCTTGCAATTTCCCGGGAGTAGAGAATTGCATGGCCCTAGCCGATCTAGGTGCCAGTATTAATCTAATGCCTCTAAGCGTTTGGAAGCAATTATCTCTCCCTGAGCTAGTCCCCACCAAAATGACTCTGGAATTAGCTAACCGTACGGTTGCTTATCCAGTGGGGATAGCCGAAGACGTCTTTGTAGGAGTCGACAAATTCACTTTTCCTGCCGATTTCGTCGTCGTCGACTACGAGATGGACCCTCGTGTTCCCTTGATCGTGGTTCGTCCATTCCTGAGGACCGGTCGCACTCTCATCGATGTTGAAGCCGGTGAGCTTATCATGAGAGTGGGTGACGATAAAATCGTCTTCAACATGGGAAAGCTGTCTAAACAACCTTATTCCAACGAGAGTGTTAATTGTATTGACGTTATTGATGAGGCTTGTGAAGAACACTTCCAAAATGCTTGCAAAAGTATTCCTACTTCTCTTCCCAATGTTGAGATCGTTTCCTCTATTGATTCATCACTGTCTCTATTTGGAGAAAGTGATTTGTTTTGGAAAGATCTTGAAGCCACCATGGGAGATGTGAACTTAGCCACTGATGATTCTCCCATCGATGGGAATGAAGACATGCATTTCTTTGAAAACCTTCTCAACGAAGACAATCCTTCTCCTCCATCTCCCACGGTTATTGCTATTGATGCTCCGACTTTGAAAACGCCTCCCATCGAAAATCCTCCGGATTTAGAACTTAAGGAGTTGCCGCCTCATCTCGAGTACGTGTTCCTTGAAGAAGAGAAGAAGTCGCCCGTCATTATCGCAAAGGACTTGAAAGATGAAGAGAAAACTCGCCTCATCGCCGTGCTTAAAAATCATAAGAAGGCAATTGCTTGGAAAATTTCCGACATTCGCGCAATTGATCCGAACTATTGTACTCACAAGATTCTCATGGAAGATGACTTCAAACCCACAATCCAGAGCCAAAGAAGGGTTAATCCTAAAATTCATGACGTCATCAAACAAGAGGTTATCAAACTTCTAGATGCCGGCTTGATCTACCCTATTTCGGATTCACCGTGGGTAAGTCCCGTCCATTGTGTGCCCAAGAAGGGCGGAATAACCGTTGTTCCCAATGAACACAACGAGTTGATTCCCACTCGTCTCGTTACTGGGTGGAGAGTTTGTATTGATTATCGCAAGCTCAATGATGCCACGAGAAAAGATCACTTTCCTCTTCCTTTCATGGATCAAATGCTCGAGCGTCTAGCTGGTAATGACTATTATTGCTTTTTAGACGGTTTCTCCAGGTATTTTCAAATTCCCATCGATCCCAAGGACCAAGAAAAGACCACATTCACTTGTCCCTATGGAACATTTGCTTACAAACGCATGCCTTTTGGTTTATGTAATGCTCCTGGAACGTTTCAAAGGTGTATGATGGCTATATTCCATGACATGGTGGAAGACACTATGGAAGTATTCATTGATGATTTCTCGGTTTATTGTGATTCTTTCTCTGCGTGCCTTGCCAATTTAGAACGTATGCTTAAACGGTGTGAAGACACTCGCCTTGTTCTTAATTGGGAAAAATGTCATTTTATGGTAAAAGAGGGCATCGTGCTAGGACACAAAATTTCCAAAGCCGGTCTTGAAGTAGACCGTGCTAAAGTCGATGTTATCGCTAAGTTTCCTCCACCTTCAACTGTGAAGGGTGTGAGAAGTTTCCTTGGTCATGCGGGCTTCTACCGTCGATTCATCAAAGATTTTTCTCAAATCGCTCGCCCGATGACTCACCTCTTGGAAAAAGATACTCCTTTTATCTTTTCCAAAGAGTGTCTTGAAGCCTTCAACTCGCTTAAGGATAAGCTAACTAAGGCACCCGTCTTGGTTACCCCTAATTGGGAGCTGCCCTTTGAGTTGTTGTGCGATGCTAGTGATTTTGCTATTGGAGCGGTTCTGGGACAAAGAGTGAACAAACACTTCCAACCAATCCATTACGCTAGCAAGACAATGACGGGGGCCCAATTGCATTATACGACAACCGAAAAAGAGCTTTTAGCTGTTGTCTATGCCTTTGAAAAGTTCCGCCCCTATCTTGTCCTTTCCACCACTATCGTTTACACCGATCATTCCGCGTTGAAGTACTTGTTGACAAAGCAAGATTCCAAACCAAGACTTCTTCGCTGGGTTTTGCTACTCCAAGAGTTTAAAATCGAAATTCGCGATAAAAAAGGAGCGGAAAACCTAGCCGCGGACCATCTCAGTAGACTTGAGGATCCTTACCAGGGGGATCATCCGAACAAAGAAATCAATGATTCTTTCCCCCTGGAGACCTTAATGTCTATCAACTCGACTGTTGATGAAACCCCGTGGTTTGCGGACATTGCAAACTACTTGGCGGGTGGAATTCTCGTTGACGGGCTAACATCCCAACAAAAGAAGAAGTTCTTCAAAGACACTAAGACTTACTTTTGGGATGACCCGTATCTATTCAAACAATGTGCTGATTTGATTATTCGCCGATGTGTTGATGGACCGGCAGCTTTAGAAATCCTTGACGCTTGCCACAAAGGACCCACCGGTGGTCACTTTGGTCCCAACTACACCGCCAAAAAAGTGTTTGACTCGTGATTTTACTGGCCCACCATCTATCGTGATGCTCACGAGATGGTTAAACGATGTCATGCTTGCCAAAAACAAGGCACAATCACACATAAAGATGAGATGCCTCAAAATTTCATACAAGAATGTGAAATCTTTGATGTTTGGGGTATTGACTTTATGGGGCCATTCCCTTCTTCTAAAGGAAACAAATACATCCTTGTAGCCGTTGACTACGTTTCAAAGTGGGTTGAAGCCAAAGATTTACCTACTAATGATGCAAGGGTGGTTTGTAACTTTTTGAAATCGCTGTTCGCTCGATTCGGCGTTCCTCGTGCTATTATCAGTGACCGCGGGACTCATTTTTGCAACGATCAATTTGCAAGAGTCATGGCTAAGTATGGTGTCAATCACCGTTTTTGCACCACCTATCATCCCCAAACCAATGGGCAAGCCGAGATATCCAACCGTGGATTGAAGCGAATTTTGGACCGTACTGTGGGAGAGCATCGTGCCGCGTGGGCCGATAAGTTAGATGATGCTCTGTGGGCTTTCCGTACTGCTTATAAGACCCCGATCGGTTGTACACCTTATCGTCTTGTGTACGGGAAAGCATGCCACCTTCCCATCAAGCTGGAACATAAGGCGCACTGGGCCTTGAAGTGGGCTAACTTCGACATCAACAAAGCCGGTGATCATCGTAAGATTCAACTCAACGAGCTCAACGAACTAAGGAATGAAGCTTATGAGAACTCGCTGATCTACAAAGAGAAGACGAAGATCCTTCATGACGCAAAAATCAAGAACCGAGAGTTCCACGTTGGTGATCACGTCTTACTTTTTAACTCTCGGTTGAAGATCTTCTCTGGCAAGTTGAAGAGCCGCTGGTCTGGTCCATTCACCGTCGCCAATGTCTTTCCATATGGGACCATTGAGCTTTCTCAGCCAAATGGGCCCAATTTCAAGGTGAATGGCCAGCGTCTGAAGCTGTACTTTGGTGAGGACATCTCTCATGAGATGATTCCATCCCTCACCACGTTCCCCATGAACTAATTTTGGGTCGAGTCAGGCTCGTGACTCGGTTATCAAAAACAAGCGCTCCTCGGGAGGCAGCCCGAGTATCTATCCTTTTATGTTTTCACCTCCTAAGTGTAGGGGGACCTGTATAGGTGTTTGTTTTTGTGTAGTGATGTGATTACATGGATGAATGCACTCTTGGAACCTTTGAAGAACCGTGCTCCCGTGTTATCCGAAATCCGGTTCTATCTCTCAAACTATCGTGATTCAATTTTCTTCATACTCACATTTGAAATTGATCACTTTAGTCGTCTCTTCCTTAATTTGAGTTAACCAACGTGCAAAATGTCATAAGTGTAGGGGAGACTTTTCCCACATGCTTAAACATTGAGGACAATGTTTATCTTAAGTGTAGGGGGGACTTCTATCGAAGTTTTAAGTGGACTTTTCCATGAAAATGCCTTCATTTAACCGGAAAATCATATTTTTCAACATTTTTCAAATTTTTTTATTAACTTTGGCCATTTAGTCGTAATTTTTAAATTTTTATCGTTGCTTTCGTATGTATATATCCCGCAATAAAGTCAAATTTTAATAAAGTGGTGTAGCTAGTTTAGAAGTCTTTGACATATTAGGCCCATTGCGTTTATTTTGACTCAACCCGAATAGACTTATCCAAGTTTATTCTAGCTAGTATCCTTAACCATGTAGACCTTAATTGGTTTATTAGGCTAAGTATCCACGAGTCTCATTACTTGAGATTTTAAATTATGGAGAACGAGAAATGATAGAGTCAATTATAAGTCGGTATTCTTGCACAAGCTCACTTGGTGTAATTACTTGCCTATTCTCCCATCACTTGCTAATAATTTATCTGCAATAAGTAAGGTCGTACGATTTGAAAAGTTACTTAGCTTCTAGCCCAAGATCGTTTAAAAGTTGCTCGGTAATTATAAGAATTCATAGCCAAGGCATAACTTATGAAGCGGGGCGCGAAGATTGGCGAGTCCGAAAAGGCCCTAACAAGGCATGGATTCCATTTTATTGCTGAAGATCCAAAGTGATGTGAAAAGCATTATTCCCAAAATCAATATGAAGGATCAAGACTCACGACGAAAAGCAATCAACTCCCATAAAGATCATGGAGAAGTCTATCCGAAAAGACCCTAACAAGGTATGAGGATAAATAGATCCAAGTCCGAAAAGGAGGCGGATCGTTGTATCTCAAAAGCCCAATTAGAGATTGAAGAATAATCATGAAGTCGTGGTCAACAAAGTTGGAGTACCCCTCAAAAGTCTCCAAGTGAAGAAACTCTATTAACGATGAGAAGACCATTATCTCAATAACGTCTCTCAAGATATGAAGTATGAAGTACATGCCAAATATCGGCCCGAGAAAGGTCTCAAATCGCGAACCAAGTTATGCCAAGATATGAACTTTTTGATATCCCGAGAAGCAGTTTTAAGAGATTTTGTCCTTTAGCTAACTATTGATCAAATCGTCCTACTTTGCTTTCAGCCTAAATAAACTATCGAAATAAGTCCAAAAATGCATCTTCATGATCATTCTAAGACAAAAATAAAATATAAGAGATACACCTAGGAATAAGGGAGTTTAAGCATTTAATTAAGCCATGTGTGTAAGTGTTTGATTTGCTAACTTATAATAACAATGATCTCGTTTTTAAGATTAGTTTAGGGAACGTGAAACTTGAGGGTGATAAATCTTCGCAGCACCAAAGCCCTAATGTAAGTCCTTGATCTCTTTCCAAGTTATTTCCATCCTTTTGTTTACTTTAAAGTTTTAATTTCTCTTTATACTTTAATTTTTATTTAGTAGTATTTTAATAAGGCCAAGGTTGATTGATTATGAGAAAAGTGTAAATGTGCTTTGTCACTAAGCATTGCATGAGGGCATGGCAATGGTTAAGTGTAGGGGATTTGATAGGTGTGAAAACACCCATCCTTTTACCACTTAATTCTTGCTAAAACAAGACCAAAACACGTATTTAATATCATTTTTATGGAATTATGCGTGGTTTTTGTGTTTATTGTGTTTTTAGAGTCAACCGGATGAATATTGAAGAAAACATGGGATTGCACGGGTTTTATCAAAGAAAAAGACTCAAGACGAAGTCTATTGCCCAAGAGATGCAAAAGATTTGAAGTCATTGTGCCTATTTGAAGATTTATCGAAGAATAGAGCCAAAGATGGAAGATTCATATATGTCGAAGAACTCGAGTCCATTAAACAAAAGATTATAAGACGAGTTGGAATTATTCACCGAAACTTCTCAAATCCAATTCGGAAACGTTTATTTAAAGAAGCGTGAAGACTAAAGAAGAAAGAAGAAAAAGAAGCCCAAACCAAAGCCCAAGCACAAGCCCACCACCACATGACTTGCCTATAAATAGGACCTTACTTCACAAAATTTGCACTTAGTTTTTTACTTAGTTCTTTTAGGTAGTTTTTAGTTTTTTCATTCTCTCTAGTTTTAGAGAGAGAAAGTTCTAAACTTTCTCTCACTAGATTTCATCTTTTTCTATTTCAAGATCAAAACTTTGTATTATTTTTTATTAATCAAGTTTAGTTTTCAAGCTTTTAATCTTTAATCTCATCCTTCCTTTCTTTGATTTTGATTGATTTTGGTACAAATCTAGTATGATCCGTGTTGTTCATCCATGATTTGTGCTTAAAAAGTTGATTTCTTTTTATGTTTCTTAAGTTTGTGCACGATTAAGCTTTAAGATCCTTGTTCTTATTGGCTTATTTGTTGATTTAGCTTATTTACTTTTTAAAGTTTTTATGAAAAGTTCATCTTTTTATTGATTTGATTTAAAAGTTGTTTTGTTTAAGCCTAGATAACGTGTTCTTAGTGCTTATTTGATCAGCTTATAGTTGAATTCGAGCTTGTTCGGGAGTTAGCTTATTCCATAAGCTTATTTCCCTTGCTTAAGTTTCGGTTTAGCATAGTTTTCGGAAAGGGTAATTCCCTTTTCCGACCAGGTATTCCAACCAGGCACCATCCCTTCTTTCCGATCGCATGATCGGAAAAGGGTTTAGTAGATTCCGATTGTAGCAAGTTTTACCGTATTCCGATTGGGACCCCCTTTTCAGCATATTCCGATTGTCTTTTTTTTTTTATTATTCCAATTGGTAAGTTTCCCCATATTCCGATTGCACCTATTTTCGAACATTCCGATTGAGACCAATTGACAATATTCCGATTGCATCCTTGGAGTTATTCCGATCACCATTCTTTTCAACATTCCGATCAAAGTGATCGGAATATATTCCGATTGAGGGCATTTTTCCACTATTCCGATTTGAGGTGTTTTGTTCCGATCTTACTTTCTTTTAGTATTGTCCAACTAAGTTCTTATTTTTCACAAAGTTTTCCAAGAGTTAGTTTTTATTGAGTGTTAATTTATTTTTATAATAAAATCTTTAAGTTTTCAAACATTTATTTTTAAACTCGTTTCTTTACTTTAATCTTTTAAAGCTTTAAGTTTACTCTTCGACACTTAATTTCTTGTCATTAGTTTAAAATAGATAACAAACCAACCACTTTTTATTAACCAAGAACAAATCATTCCACTTAGAGCCGAGATCAATTCGAGAGGATATCGAGAGAATCTAGAACCCAATGAAAATCATTATATCAACAAGACATATCATGGAGCATATCTAAGCTTACACGAAACCAATTCTAGTCTTGAGCCAAAGAATAATTTATGAATACCTCGGAGTAATCGCACAAAGCAGAAGGACCAAGAAGACCTGCAACCAAATTAAGTAAAAATTATTTGATGTCCTAGTTGTTCACACAATGTTACTAATAATCAGAAGATTTCAGAGACCTAGACAACAAAACACAACTATATAATAATGACAAATGAGCGTGCGGGACAGTAAAAAAATAAATAATGATGAACTGCACCAAGGGGGTAAATGAAGATTACTGATTCCCTGTCCCTCGTGTTTAGGGTTCGAATTTCCGATGCGAATAACTCGTGGAAAAGATTGTTCTTCTTCTTCTAAGATGCAACTGTTGACGTAACGGTAGTAATAATCACTATCACGATGGTCATCATTCGCTTCATGATTCTCTGGTATGTCGATCGGTGATTTGCAGCTTCCATAACCTGACTCATTCCCTGAACAACCTGATTGGCTTGACATCCTTTTCCATTCAGTATAGTCCAAAGATGAGTCAAGAATCTGCAGCATAAAGATCTTGTGAGATATATAAACAATTTGTACATGTGAGTGAAAAATGAAGCACTATCAAAGTTAGCAGAGCTGGAAGATATATAGCATAAGTGTGACTTCCAAGGTTTGGAAACATGAAAACTCGGACATGTATAAAGATAAATCCAAATGTGTTTCTATTTGGGTGGGTAGATGTCTTTGTGTGTATGTGTGGTTATAAAAATAAATGAATCTATCAGGAGTTATTTTAACAACCAGCGCCGTCACATCTTCGAAAATAGCATAACCCCGCTGTTACTTAAAATAAGAAGAGTTGAGTTCATTCATTCATTCATTTAGAAAAAAAATTGTGGACCATCAACGAGCTAGAAACTCGACAATACATCAAGACTTAGAAAACACAAGAGAGTTGGGTTAATTCAACAAGGTTGGCAATTCAATTCCAAAACGTGTTTGTAATCTCATTCCCAACAAAATTTCAAAGTGTTTCAAAAAAAATACTCTTATTGAGAATTAAGACTAGAGATGCATATTTAACCTAGCTATACGGATAAAAACAAATAATAATGCAAGTGGAAGGACGGAAGTTAACCTGAGAAGGAAGCTTTGGGAGCAGAAGGCATGCTTCTTTAAAAGCAGCCAGGCGCTAAGACAAATCTCTCTTGTAAGTGGGATTAGAGATCTTATCGTAGACAACATTAAGATGGTTTTCAACCAGTGATCTGGATTTAATGATAATCGAATACCAGTCTTGGTGCCACACAGACGAAGACACCTCAGCATCGCAGGTGAGAGACAGATCAGCATGAACAATACTGATGTCGTAGTAAGCCTTTAAGAGTAATTTGTAATCAAGATCATATTCTCCACCTAGTTCATTCTCAGCAGTTATCACAAGTTCCCTCATCATGAGCTCAAGTGTTTGATCGTAGAGATTGATCTCTTGGGTCAGTATGTACTTTTTTTGTAAGTAGACACGAATCTTCCCATAATTGAGATCGACATCATCATTAGCATCATAGATGATGTCTCGTCATCATCATGCAAATGCAAATACAACACAGCTGAGATGGGTTTGTAAGGTTGTTATTTTTTAAATGATTTGAATAAAATTTTACAGCAAAATAATTTACAAAAGGAGAAACAACACCTTTAAACCATGGATATGTGAAAAATGATTTACAAAAGGAGAAAATAAGGGGCTGTTTGTTTTAGCTTATATAATGTAAGGCTTATATAACATAAGCCTCAATTTGGTAGCTTATTTAGAGACTTATGGGCTTGATATCATGCCCATAAGTCACCTATAAGCTTAAAAAATTAGGGTTTATGAAATATAAGCCGAAATTGGCTTACATTATATAAGCCATACCAAACACCCCATAAGCATATGAATAAAAATTAGAAATAAATTTGAGAAACAACACACCTTAATAAATACCCGAAGAGAAGCAAAATGGTCCTGAATATCAGCCTTAATTGAAAGGTCAGATAACTTATCACAAACATTTTTTAGCTCTTTTAAAACTGCTGAATCGGAGTCTTGGGTGTCAAAACAAAGAAATTCAAAAGTTGAAAGAGGAGATAACTCATCGCAAAGACCCTTCACTTTCTCGCAGGCCACGCTCAGGATGTCGCGGTCGCCTTCGTTCTCTGCGACTGAGATTCTTTTCTTCAAAAAATCAGCCGTTCCTTCCAACAGCTTTGTGTATGCCTTCTGCATTTTCTAGGGTTTGCTACTATTCACTTGAATTGAATTCGGTTGGTTTCACTATCACAATTTTGTTTTGCACCAATCTTCCCTCCACTTTTCTTGTTTTCATACCAAAACCATATAAAGTTTATATTATGGGCCTTTGGGCTCAATTATAAAGTTTATAATATGGGCTTGGCATGTTTTGAGTTTTGACTTATTATTATGACGAGGATTAATGCCCTCGTTCCGCCGCGGGTTGGACATACAAGATGTTTATATAATAAGATTTGGCAGAAGCTAAGAAGCGATATATAATATAATGTACACGCGTTAAGAACACACACAGTTAAATAATTTTTATAAACTGGAGGCCTACTGTGCATATATAACAGGTTTTATAGTCCATAACCTATTCTTGTAGCATAGTTAGTTAACGCGTTACATGCCATTAGTTTACAAAGGATTAAATGTAACTGATTGTTTCAAAAGGTGTTGGCTACCCGGCATTAGTATATATAAAAGCAATTAACGGTTTTTTGGTTGATCATGTGTTGGTCCTAAGATTTGTTCTTTTTGGCCTCTGATTCTAGTTCAGCAAGCAAAACCAAGAAAATGCCATTTTTGTTCTTAATAAACAATGAAAAATCATTTGGACTTTGAACAAATCCATTTTCAAGTAGAACATATACAAGTTTTTCATTCCGTTTTCTTGGTGCTTGTTTTAACCCACATATTGATTTAACCAGTTTGCACACTTTGTTATTATTGTTATCACCATAACCCTCAGGTATTTTCATGTAAACTTCTTCATCAAGTTCACCATACAGAAAAACATTATTCACATCTAATTGAAATAATGGCCAATTATTGCAAACAACTAGAATAAGAACACATCTAACAGTAACAATTTTCACCACATGAGAACATGTTTCATCATAATCAATCCTTTCTCTTTGATTAAAAACTTTAGCAACAAGCCTACCTTTAAACCTTTCTATATCACCACTAGACTTATATTTGACTTTCCAAATCCATTTACATGGAGATTTGGGAGCAGAAGGCATGCTTCTTTAAAATCAGCCAGGTGTTGCGACAAATCTCTCTTGTAAGTGGAATTAGACAGACTACCGTAGACGACATTAAGATGGTTTTCAACCTCTGATCTAGATTTAGTGATCATCAAAGGCAAGTCTTGGTTCCAGACAGACGAAGACATGTCAGCATCGCTGGTGCGAGACAGATCAGCACGAACACTTCTTATGGCGTAGTAAGCCTTTAAGAGTAATATGTGATCAAGATCATATTCTCCACCTAGTTCCTTATCAGCAGGTGTCACAAGTTCCCTCATGAGCTCAAGTGTTTGATCGTAGAGATTGATCTTTTGGGTAAGTATGCATTTTTTTTGTAAGTAGACACGAATCTCCCCATAATCAAGATCATCATCATCGACATCAGCATCATAGACGATGTCGTCGTCATCATCCTGCAAATGCAAATACAACACAACTGACATGGGTTTGTAAGGTTATTATTTTTTAAATGATTTGAATAAAATTTTGCAGGCAAACATAAGCATATGATTTGAATTTTAGAAAAAACACCTTTAAACCATGGATATGTGAAAAATGATTTACAAAAGGTGAAAATAAGGGGCTGTTTGTTTTAGCTTATATAATGTAAGCATATTTCGGCTTATATAACATGCCTATAAGTCACCTATAAGCTTAATAAATTAGGGTTTATGGAATATATGCCGAAATTGGCTTACATTATATAAGACAAACCAAACACCCCATAAGCATATGAATAATAAATAGAAATAAATTTGAGAAACAACACACCTTAATAAATACCCGAAGAAAAGCAAGATGGTCCTGAATATCAGCCTTAATTGAAAGATCAGATAACTTATCACAAACATTTTTTAGCTCCTTTAAAACTGCTGAATCGGAGTCTTGGGTGTCAAAACAAAGAAATTCTAAAGTTGAAAGAGGAGATAACTCATCGCAAAGACCCTTCACTTTCTCGTAGGCCACGCTCAGGATGTCGCGGTCGCCTTCGTTCTCTGCGACTGAGATTCTTTTCTTCAAAAACTCAGTCGTTCCTTCCAACAGCTTTGTGTATGCTTTCTGCATTTTCTAGGGTTTGCTACTATTCACTTGAATTGAATTTGGTTGGTTTTTCTATCACAATTTGGGGATATATATTAATGGCCACACAATTTTGTTTTTCACGAATCGTCCCTCCACTTTTCATGTTTTCGTACTATATATATATATACGATATTGTGAGATACCGACCAAAACAAAACATGTGTGTCGGTGGGCCTTTTGGGCTGAATTATAAAGTTTATAATATGGGCTTGGTATGTTTTGAGTTTTTTCTTATTATTACTATCGGGATTAATGTACACAGAGGTTACTAAAGTTTGGCCAAAGTAATGATTTTGTTACTAAAGTTTATGTAGAAACTAGAAGGGGGGGTTGAATAGTTTCTTAAAATTTACTTGTTAAAATATGGTTTCCAAAAATCCTTTTTCAAAAAACTTAGGCTTGAGGAAATATGTGAAATCTTCTTATGCACAAATATGAACAATGATAGTGTAGCTAAACTAATACTAACAAAAATATATCCACAAAGAATAAAGAATGATAGTGTAGCTAATCTAATATTAACACATGTATATGCAAAAAGTAATAAGGAATGTAAAGAGTTAAGGGTAAAGAAAGATCAAACCAAACACCAAGGATTTATAGTGGTTCGGCAACGAAGCTCACTCCTCGTTCCTACTCCACTCCTCGAGTACTCCTTACTCGAGAGTTCACTACACAACAAGCTCCTTATGGTGGAGAAAACCGTACATGTCGCTTAACCAATTTCCGACTCTAAGCTAAAAGTCGAGCCCTAATCGTAGCTAGGGCCAATCTACACAACTATACTTAGTACATACACAACTTCCAAATAGACACAACTACTTGGATCTTCACAACTATGACACAACTACAAGTATATAAAAGTTGATCTTCAATGGATCTTTGGTGGTGGACTCAACACTTCACTAGGATAGTGTTCTTCTCTTTGCACTTGGAGAGGAAGAGATGGAAGAACATGATTCACTTCTTAAACAAGTAATAATCAAACAAATGATCAAAGATTTGAGTGATTAAAGAAGGGGTTTGAATCTGGAAATGAATGTGCAAAAGAGGTGAGGTGAAAAGCTGAGAATGGCCAACTATTTAAAGGACAAAGGAGCAAACGGCTAGTTCTGCCCGCGGTACCTTATCACAGCCCGCGGTACCTTATCGATAAGGTACCGCCTAGGCGCTAAGGTACCGCCGGACTAGACTCCGCTCCTTTTTGTCCTTTAGTGGTGGAGGTCTTATCTGGGTATAAAATATCCTGAAAGGATATTCTTAACAGAATAAGAATATGCCATTTTCAAATTTCAAATAATTAATTTAATAAAACATTTTCTTAAAAATAAAGTTTAATAAAAACTTGTCACATTTAATAAAAAGTGAGTTTTAAGAAAAGATTAAATCACTTGATCACTTGATTAAGGTTAGTACTTGTTTATCCATACCTTTAGTGAAAATGGGTAAAATGAAAAATACTTGAACTCAAGAATTCGTTTTTCGTTGTTTTCGTAAATGCTTGTTTTTACATATTGTCCTAATCAAAACTAAGCGAGACCGAAAAATGCAAGTAACGTTTTTAGTCATTATTGCATTAACAGTTTAAAACGTTACACTTAGGTTACTATAGTATACGGGATTGATATTTTTGTTACTAAACGTTTTGAAAAACGATCCTCACGTTACTCATGGGATGGGTTACCGGTTAAGTAACCGGTTGCTATGCCAAGTCAGCTTTTTGTGTGCCCTTTTTTATTTTATAACCGTTGCAACCCACCCCATTTATATAAACCCACCTCGACCCCCATTTTTATCCCAAATAAACACACACACTCCAAATTAGGGTTCTAACTTTTTTTACCCCAAATAAGCCATGTCAAACCCAATTGTTTGTGGATGTGGCCAAGTAGCTAGATGCAGAACCTCGTGGACACAACTCAACCCAGCAAGAAGATTTCTTGAATGCCCCAATTATCTTGATCCATTGTTGAATTGCAACTTCTTTAGGTGGGTTGACATGCCTCTACCTAATCACTGGTACCAAACAAGGATGTACCGGAATCATCTTCAACTGATGGCTGCTTAACAAGATATTGTTCACTTGAACAATGGAAGGGCTCGTTATAGATGCTACAACAGGGTCTTGATTATGTTGTTGGTTGGATTCATTGTTATTAGGTTGTTTTAAGGGATGTAAGGCTTTTAGATTTTGTTGGTAAGATATAGTATGTAAGGCTGTTATTAGGTTGTTTTAAGGGTTGTAAGGATGTTGTAAGGTTGTTTATTTTGTCTATCTTTTGTTGGTCAGATATGTAAACCAAGATTAGTACTTGTTCTAATTTCAATGAATATGTGTATTAAGTATATTTGTTGCACCGTGTAAAATTTTTTTTCTTGTTGTTGTTTATCAATAATCCTGGAATGAATGTGTTTAAAAATAAGAATACATTTATAAAAGATAGTGATTTTCATAACAAAGATTTCCATGTTTCATAACAAAGTTGCCCTAAGCTTGCAACTAATTGTAGATATACAAAAGTCCTATCCACGTGGGTGGCAATCCAAAGTTACCATGTTCATAAGTTACCATCCTAAAGCTACAAGTTCATACAATAAGTAAATGGCTGATACAACAAAAGTGCCAATCATATGGCTGCCACTATTAGTCTTAACAGTCTTAACAGATTTGGCTACTCAACTGAAATTGCATCATCTTCAGTTAATCCAGGCCCTGGTTTAAGTGGTCTGTTGAAGTTTTTAAGCTTCAACCTTTCTGAAGTCCTTCTGTTTGGGGTTACTTGAACATCATTTTCAACCTCTTGGACATCATTATCCTTCAACCTTTGTGAAGACCTTATGCTAGGTGTTACTTGAACATCAGTAGCCTTAGTAGGTGTAATTTGAACATCTTGAGTTGTCAATGGTTGTGGTTGGGAGCTAGACTCTGGAATCAACTCTTGATTGTTTGCATAAATCCTTGCATCGGTGGGAGTAATTTCTGCAGGCCAAGCTGGTCTAGGGATTCCTCTACTGTCCTGCAACCAAAAAAATAACATCACATTCATGATTCAATAAATTAAAAACAAAATGACAATGTGGAAGTGTAAAGAAACTTACTCCTAACATGGTCTGTCCATCTATTGGATCCCAAGAAACACCAAATCCTATTGGGTTGACACTACCTCCTCTCCCCCTTGTTTTTACTTACAACCCATGAACATTCCTAACACCTGGACTGACACCACCACCTCTAACTTTAACTCCACTGCTAGTGATCCTCACACCATTGCCACCACTACTACCACCTAAACTGTGACTCCTAGCAGCTGAATCAACACTTGTACCACCTAAGCCTCTTCCAATACTTAAGGAAGCACCTCTCCTACCACCTGAACCACCACTCATACCTTCTGAGCCTCTTCCACTCCTACCAGCTGAGCCTCTTCCATTTCTACCACCTGAGCCCCTTCCAATACCATCAGAACCACCACTCATACCTTCTGAGCCTCTTCCACTTCTACCAACTGAGCCTCTTCCACTCCTACCAGCTGAACCACCACTCCTACCACCTCTTTCAGATGTTCTACCACCTCTTGCAGGGGTCCTACCACCTCTTGCAGATGTGGAACCACCTCTTGTAGAGGTGGGACCATCTGCATTTTTAGCTATATCCTCTTTACATGCCCTAGAATTGTGTCTTGAGTTCCTACATTTTGTACAATGATTGACCTGTCCCTTCCTACTAATCCTAGACCTGTTACCATCATATTCAGTAGCATCTCTTTTTCTTTTATGAGGTGGTCTACCTGGCATCCTTCTACTAAGTGGAGGTAAGGGCTTTTGTAGGGTTGAGGAAGGACATTGGTCCATTCCATTGAGACCATCAATGTAGTGATTGTAAGCAGTTATAAACTTACCTTTTGAGTAACAATTTGAAAGATAATATTCAGACTCCTTATGCAAGTGGTATATAACAGCAAAGGCATGCTGCCAAGGTATACCTGCTAACTGCCAAGCCCTACATGTGCATGTCCCAAGTCCCTCATCCACTTTAAACCCTTCATAGCCATTCCTAACTTCAAACCTTGTTTCCCCACTTGGCACCACTTTCCAATTCCTATAACATATACAACATTGTGTCATTGTTATGACATATCACTTCAACATATATGCTAAAAGTTAAACTAAGAATAAGAAAGTAAGCTATACCTGTGAAGATCTTTAAGTATTTCAAACTTCTTTTTGATGTTAGGGCATATGTCATCAGTCCACTTTGCATGTTTTTCTCTCATTTTTTGCATCCTTTCCATTAAACCAATCCTGATATCCTCCATCATGTTGATGATAGGTTTTCTTCTAGCCTCCACTATAAGTGAGTTAAAACACTCACTTATACCATTTTATATAGCATCACAAACCCTATTTGTTCTTATGTAAGCCCTACTCCAAGTTTCTGGGTTTCTATCCATGAGATGTTTGTGAGCATCTTTACTTAGGGCTTCTATTTCCTTCATCACCTTTTCAAACCTGCCTGGATAAGTAGCCTTGGCTGCTTGCCAAAACAAATTCCTAAACTGGACACCAGTGAACTTCTTTCTGAAGTT
Source organism: Glebionis coronaria (assembly GCA_025667525.1). Classification (NCBI taxonomy): domain Eukaryota; kingdom Viridiplantae; phylum Streptophyta; class Magnoliopsida; order Asterales; family Asteraceae; genus Glebionis; species Glebionis coronaria. The sequence goes on along the minus strand of JANFOE010001486.1, from coordinate 86,869 downwards.
AGCATATATGTGCCTTGCACATTGTCTATGCTCTGCTAATGGCATCACAGCCTTAGCAGCTTCAATAATACCCTACAAAATACAAAACAGCTTTAGGACATTGCATTTGTTTATTAACTTGTGTTGTAAACAAAGTAAATTAAGATAAGATTTGTTTATTACCTTGTGTTGGTCAGATATGATTGTTAAACCTTCACCAGCTACCATTCCCAAGTCATCTACAAGGCATTGCATGAACCAACTCCAGTTTTCCTTATTCTCAACATTAACCACAGCCTAAGCTATTGGATAGATTTTGTTATTGCCATCTCTACCTGCAACTGATAACAGTTGGCCTTTGCAAATGGTTTTAAGAAAGCAACCATCTAGTCCTATCACCCTCCTACACCCTTCTAGCCATCCATCTCTCAAAGCCTTAAAACAAACATAAAAGCAGCTAAAGTATGGCTTACCATCATCCCCATTTTCAATGCCTAGTCTTGCAGAGGACCCTTCATTAGAATTCAGGATCTCACCTGCATAAGACCACAACTTCCCATAGTGATCTTCTAAGCAGGTTTTATACTGCTGCAATGCCTTAGCCTTACCCCTTCTTGCTTGACTTATTGAAACCTTACATTTATATTTCTTAAGGACTAAAGCCATTATCTCCTTAGGTTTTATGATAGGATTAAGCATTATCTTTTTAGCATAATTCCTTGCTATCCAGTTACTAGTTATAAGACTCCCATACTCATAAGTCCTAGAACAGACATGGTCATCTACCAAATTCTTTATTTGAAATGATTTTTCAGTTTGCATCCAACTTGCCCACAACCTAAAAGGACATTTCTTTTCATTATCATCCTTTGATAACTTAGCTACTAATCTGTTTTTATTGTTAACTTCATAATAAAGCTTGTAGCCATGTGCCAAAGCATAAAAAATTAAAGCTCTTTTAAGTTGGTCAGGACCCTCAAATCTTTCTCCTGAGCGTGGTCTCTTAAGCTTCCATTTGATGTTAGGGTCATGAACTAGATAATTATCACCTATGATATCTGGTTCTTTTGTCCTAGTAACAGAAGAATCATCAAAATCATCCCTAGGAAGCCCATTATAAACACTTGTCAAGAAATTCTCATCAAACATTTTACTTGTTTTTTTCCTAGGTGTAGGATCTGGTTTCCTAGTCCTAACTGCTAACACTTCTTCCTCACCTTTTGACAAATGATCAATGGATGCAGTATCACTCTCTTCCTCACTCCAATAATCATAAACATTGTTATCATCATCTTCTAAATCACTACCACTATCCAGATCAATATTATTTCCTAAAGTATCTTTAGTCTCTTCTAAATGTGGGTGCAATACAAACTCAGTATTAGAAGCATAAACATGAATTTCCTTCTCACTTTCCCCCTATTTAAAAAACCCTTGATAGTCAGTTTCTGTTTTTAAGGCTTTCAAACCTAAGTGAAACTCTAACCCAAGCACAAGATAATATAAAGCCTTTACACCAGTGCTAAATCCAGTTGTCAAAAGATTAATAAAACCAGCTAAATTAAATTTCTTAAGGTCATAATCCTTTAATTCAGATAACATTTCATACTGATAAGCTAAAGGGTTTCTTACAAATAGTCCACCACGATGATATTTTATGACCAATGATTCAGATGTCATCTACCAAAAAAAAGGTATCAGTTAACCCTAATTTTAAAAAACTAAAAATTTATTAAAAACAAAAATTAAAAACAAAAAGGTAGCAGTTAACCATATACAAAGACTAATTAAAAAACCCCAAAATTTATTTATGAAATAAACAAAGACTGTTAACCCTAATTTTAAAAACCCTTAATTAATTATCCAACTAAAAATCATTAATAAACCCTTAATTAGGGTTTTTAAATTAGGGTTTTTAATTAGGGTTTTTAAAAAACCCTAATTTAAAACGCTAATTGAAAACCCTAATTAAAAACCCTAATTTAAGAAGCCAACTGAAAACCCTAATTAAAAACCCAGTTTAGCGATTAGAGAAATACCTAATTAAAAACCCTAATTGAAAACCCTGATCCTGGATTTATCAATTAAACAAATAATAGATAATTAAAAAAGGTTCATATGGAGAATAAACTAACCTTTTATTGGGAAGATGAAACCCGTATGTAAAATCGAATTAACAATCTGGGGATGTGAAGTGTTGGATTGAGACAGAAATGGGTGTTTGTGTGTTTTATAATAAAATGAAATGGGGGTTTGTGTCTGGTTTATTTATTTATGGTACGTTGACTGAACAAGTAATGGGAGTTTATTTATTTAAGTTTTATTTATCCACGCTGGAGAGCCACGTAGGCAACCAACCGGTTGTCAAAGGTTAAAACTTAACTAGTAATGGGAGTTTCAGGTAAACAATACTATAGTAACCTAAGTGTAACGTTTTAAACTATAGTAACATAATCGTTACTTTAGCCAAACTTTAGTAACCTCTGTGTATATTAACCCTTAGTATCGTGGTACTCACGTTAGAGGTGCAAATAAACCGGATTCGGATTATAAAAATCCGGATTTGAAAAAAACCGGATTTTCAAAAATCCGGATTTGGGTCGGATCAGATTTTTCGGAATCGGTTTTTTTCGGATGCAAATGTTCGTATTGGATTTTTCGGATAAAATTTTCGTTATCGGATTTTTTTGGGTTAAAAATCTTCGGATCGGGGGCTTTTCGGTTAAAAATGTTCGTTATCATTTTTTTTCAAAATTTAAAACTTCGTCATTTATTTAATAAACTTATTAATAATAATAAAACTATTTTCTTAAAACAATTATATTTAATGTTTTCACTTAAAAGCTCAAATAAATTATACACATAATACTTTTATATTTTATAAAAAGTCAAAAAAATCCAAAAATACCCACAAAAGCCCAAAGAAACCAAAAAGAAAAGCCCAACTTTATAAACACTCATTCTTTTAACCGGTTATAACCGGTCTCTATATCAAATATTAGTAATAAAATAATTTTAAAAAAATTAAAAATTAAAAATCCGGTTAAATCCGGTTTTTTGAAAACCGGATAAATCCGATATTTTATCCGGTTTTTATCCGATTTTTTAAAAATTGTAAAATCCTCTAACCGGTTCGGATCTCAAAAACTGGATTGGATAATAAAAAACCGGTTTTTTGGAAAACCGGTTTCGTTTTTTGACCGGATATTCAAAAATCCGGTTTTGTATTTGCACCTCTACTCGCGTAATAGAGCGGCGGATACTAAATAATTAATTTTTTACGAATAAATGTAACACTTTTACACATCAATTTCATATTCAAATTAAAGTTAAAATTATAAAAGGTTAAATCTAAATAAATAAACTTACTAAAATGAAAAACTAAAAATTTAGTCAAAATATATTAAAATAGATATTAAATTAAAAAGCGCAAATTTTTTAGAAAATATGGTGAGAAAAGATTATAGAAAAAATAAATAAATAAAAAGATATCTCAATTTAAATATAAAAGTTTTTTTGAATAGCTTGTCACAAAAGTTGTTAGAAAAGTTTGTTATAAAAAAGATTGATAGATGAGATTAATTTTTAAATTAAGAAATATTAAAGGCTGAATTTTTTCAATACTTTTAAAAATAAAAAGAATTAAATGCTTTATAAAGTAGTATATATTATGAGAAAAGCTATTCTAGATATTTTCTATTATTTAAATATAAAAAGATCAATCATAACCTTTCATTTCATTTTGATCAGAGCCTTAAATTTTATTTTTTTTTAAAATGAAAGTATTTTCGTCATTTTACTCACCCCCCCCCCTATATTGTATGCCCTCTTACAAAAGCCGCAAACCATTATTTATCACACAAAAACACACATGCTAAAACACACACACACATATTTCATCACCAAATATGTCATGGTAAATCATCTAGAAACTCGATACTAATAAAAAAACAACATCAACAATGAAATCTAAAGGCAAAATCGAAGCTTCTACAAAAAAACCCAAGAAAAACGACGATCAAAACGAGGCAACAAGGTATAAATCACACATTTTCTGCTTTTTACTATTGTTATTTTGTATTACATAACTTTTTTTATGAATCGAATAGGATTAATGTTATGTTTATAAACGAAATGAGATGAGTAGCTTCAAGGTAAGAAATAACACAATGAGATGATAGGATAGACGATTTGAGAGAAGAAATGGTACAATGCATGAACGACATAGTTTTAAGAAAAATATAAGTATATGGAAAATGGCAAAAAAAAGGTTACTACATCACATATGATAAGAAAGCATGTCATACTTGATATGTGACATAACATATATGACATGCAACATTTCATATAAATGGTTTTGAAAAAATGATAAATGCTACATCATATATGATAAAAACTTAAAATAATTGAAATACTACTGTTGGTCCACAAGTCTTGTGCAAACATCAAACCTATAAGGATCTATGAAGAACATTTGCACAATTAACAATTAACTAACTAATAACAAAGCTTGTACTTTCATCGTTTGTATATCTTATTAATAATGAATCAAAAATATATTTACAAGACTTGCCCGGTTGTTTGCGGAATAACAACCGGGCGATGAGTGACAAACTAAACTCCCATTGTTCTAAGCTAGCTAAACTTAAGAACCAATGGGAGGATAAAACCCTATCCACTAAAGTATTACATGTGTGTTTTCTATGGATGAAATCATTGACTATTCTATTACAAAGATCACATATATATAGTGGGAAAGTGAAGCTTCCAAGATAAGCTTCACCAAAGTACAAGTAACCACCTTCTACTTTCTGTTCTTCCTTTTTGCACCTTTGACAAATTGCAAGTCACCCTCTTGAACCTTTGTCTTCATTGCTGATAAGACATGTTCCCACTAACACTTTAGACACTTCTTTATGTCTTCTAAGTTCTTCAGGTCTTTAAATAAGTAATAGTCTCTAGGAATTAGTAAGTTGTTATGTCATTACTTACTAACTCCATCATCCTTGGTTCTTTGCATCACGTACTGAAATCCGCCTCAGCCAATGACGAGTCTATCTCGTAGACTCTAAAGAACACTGAATAATGACACTCTGAACTTATAACTTACTTAAGTTCAGTGACTAATACAACTTAGGATACTTTACATACAAGTCTTGTGCAAGGGACAAATCAGGCACTGAATTGACCCAACAATATCCCCCTATTTGGATAGAAAAGTAGCCTAAGTGAGATAGCAGTAAGTGAGCATTAAGGATTCTTCTTACATGCTATGTTACAACAAAGAATACCAAAATAAGTAACTTCATTATCTGAAGTTATCCGCTGACTTGTTTGGCCTGTTGTAGTTGTTACTAAGCTTATACAATTTGTGATCTTGAATAATGAAAACTTGAACCAACTCCCTGATGCTTATATAGAACTCATAATAGTAACTTCACTTTAGGTCATCAATGAAGTGTATATACGCATGTTCCTTACAAACCATATGCCCTCCACTAGCATATATAAAAGTGGCATATTCTATCAATTAAGATCTGAGTTCATTTACCTTAAACAGCGGAGTGGTCAATGGTTGATGCAGCAACCATAATAGATCATAGACTAAGCTCAGCAACCCATCTTCAGTGACTTGGCTCGATCAGCAACATATGTAGACATGTAAGTCCCTGAAGGTTTTTTGTGTGTTTGGTTGTTTGTGATGGTATGTTGTGATGTATGATAGTCAAGCCCGCCTTTTGCTTTGAGAGAGATTACCACCTGATTCCATGAGTAGGGTAAGGCTCTAAGAAACCTTGCATTAATATCACCATCGTCAGGCTTCGACCAAAGTTGATTCAATTGGCTCAATATCTTTTGGAACCTGTCATACCCTTGATGTAAACCTTCTGTTTCTGAGATTTTGAATTCTGTGAATTCATCTCTCAGCATGGATCTTCGCATTTTCTTTGACTCCTCATTCCCACCAAACCTTGCTTTTATTCCATTCCAGATCTCTCTAGCATCATCCAAATGGTAGAAGTCACCCATGTGATCATCAGGAAGAGATTGAAGCAAAATAGTTTTTGCTTTGACCTCCTTCTGAATGGCTATGATTTCTTCATGAGTTTTAGGGTCAAGAAGAGTAATATTACCATTCTTGTCTCTTCTAGTTAGCTTCCTGCTGTTACCATTCAGAATAACCTTCCAAAGGTCTTGATCAGTATTGGTGATCCACCATTCCATCTTCATTGCCCAACTATCATACTCGTCCTTTTTCAGAAGAGGGAATTTCTCATTTTTGTTGGAAACCGTAGCAACGATCTGCTGAGGTTGCACAGTTTTAGGAGTGATGTCTTCTCCTGTTTGAGTAGAACTTGAGGCAGACATGATAAAACAAAAATGTTAGTAATAAGAAAACTTGATTCTTCTTGTACAGAGACTCTCCCAGGCTCTGATACCACTTGTTGGGTCCACTAGATGTGGATCTTGTAGCCTGTCAGGAACGGTGAACGACTTCTGTAATCACAAGTCTATTCACAGAGAGACTCTATACATAATATAAATGTGTAATACAAATATAATAAAGAAGAACAGAATAACTATAAAGACTTGATCCTTTCTAAGGATTTCTAATATTGATAATGACTAGAACTACGTGTTAGCCTCAAAATATTGAGTCAAACAAGAATGTTCGGTCATAGGTTTCTATTGTAATATTTATTAGAACGTTGTAATAAGTAGGTGTTTAGTCGTGGTTCACGGGCTTGGATTTAAACTAATTAAAGTCCAAAAGACAAGCCCGGCCCAATATATAGTCCATTAAAGCCCGCATGTGGGTGGACTATATATACTACCCTCCTAGCATGTTAGGAGGGTGGATGGTCATTTGTAACTTCTTTTCTTAATCTAATCTCACCAAGTTAATCATCTCCTCTCAACTTTCTCTCACTACTTTCTCTCTCTAGGAATTCATCTCTTCTTCATCTATTTTCTTTCTTTATTCATTGCTTAATCATCACAAATACATGGGACAACATTTGGTATCAATCGCCACGGGGTAGATTTGTGATTGGTTGGTGTTATTATATTTGATTCGAATGACTTAATCCATAAATCATCTCGGATTCAAATTTTTTTGTGTTTTCCGTGCTTTGCTTAATCATCTACATCTTATACATAGTTGTAGTAGTGATTTGGTATATTTACTTTGGCTAAAAGCACAAAATTCTTGGGTTTTTTGATCATTTTTTGGCTTAAAATCACGTATTGGTTGAGTTTTGTCCGAGAAAAGGGGGATACATTCCGATTGGTGTAATCGGAAAAGGGTTTATTGATTCAGATTGGGATTCCGATCAACATTCCGATTGGACTTCCAACATTCCGACTGGACAACATTATTCCGATTGGCATTCAGATTTGCATTCCGATTGGTGTTTTCCGATTAGCTCATTCCGATTGTTTATTCAGATTAGCTCATTCCGATTGGTGCATTCCGATAACATTCCGATTAGTTATTCCGATAACATTCCGATTGGTTATTCCGATAACATTCCGATTGGTTATTCCGATAACATTCCGATTGGTTATTCCGATAACATTCCGATTGGTTATTCCGATGATGTGTTTTGCTAAATTTTGTTTGAGTATTTTTTAGACTTAGCCACCATCTAGACTAGTTTCAGAATATCGTTTCCACGAAGATCAAAAAAAAAAAAAAAAAAAAAAAAAAAGAGTTAAAATTTTTTCGTCAAGTAAATTAAAATTTTTTCCATACTAGTTTTAGGACATTTCTAGCTCGATTTCAAATTTTGGCGATTACAAAATTTTTGGACTACCGTTTTTGTCGGACTGGAGAATTTATTGTCGGACTGGAGAAAAATTGCAATTTTCGGAATTTAAACCACAACAACAATCACAACAAATCTACTTAAGATCCATACTCACTTCATCATTACAGAGAATTTTGGGATGGATTCTACTGCAGAATATCGTGTGACGAACAACAACATCATGGTCGCGGGTAATAAAGAGAGACCACCAATGCTTGTGGCTGGTCGATATGCTCAATGGCAATCACGCTTTCTTCGCTATCTTGATACAAGACCTAATGGTGATGCCTTGAGACAATGTATTAACAATGGCCCATATGTCTTTTCTGAAATTGATGTTCCTTATACACCAGCCACAGACACATGTCCAGAAGTACCTGCAACAAAGAAAAAGGAAACTTTATCTGACCTTACACCCGAGAAACGTGCTTGGCATGATGCAGAAAAAGAAGCGATCTATATGATCCTAAGTGGAATTGGAGATGATATTTATTCCACAGTCGATGCATGTCCTACAGCACAAGAAATGTGGACGGCCATTGAACGCTTGCAACAAGGAGAGTCTCTCAACAAGCAAGATGTCAAAACAAACTTGTTTTGGAACTTTGGTAAGTTTACTGCATTGGATGGAGAATCAATTGAGTCCTATTATTCAAGATTTTACAAGATGATGAATGATATGACCAGAAACAACTTGGAAGTCTCCACCATGCAAGTCAATGTGCAATTTCTACAACAACTCCAACCAGAGTGGACACGTTTTGTCACTTTGGTGAAACAACAGAAGCAGTTAGACAAGGTAAACTATCACACTCTCTTTGATATCTTGAAACAATTTCAGCATAAAGCAAATGAGATTCGAGCTGAACGAGTTGCAAAGACGGCTAATCCACTTGCTTTATTAACTACCACTCAAAATGTCCAAGATCATCGATCTCGTGCTCCTAAGCCATACTCTAGCCCATCATCCTCACCACGCTATTCCACATCATCCAAGTCTTCATCATCCACAAGATCACGCGGCAAAGCACCAAGAGCAACTTCACCACCATCTGAGTCATCATCTGAAGAAGATAGTGATGAAGATCAAGCTCAGAAGAATCGTGAGATGAAACAACAAATTGCTTTCATTATGAAGACTTACCAGAAGATCCACAAACCCACCAACAACAATCTTCGAACATCATCTAACACAAAGAACCGATATGTTGCGAGTCCTCCAAGATATGACACACGTCGACGTGGTGAAAGTCCTTCTAGGTATGATCGACATAATCCAACGCATGTTGAGGGTTCTGCAAGATATGATCGACAAACTACAAAGTATGATACTCAGAGGATTGCTGCTGCTACTGGGAATAGGGAAACTGTTGGAAATCAAGTGGTTCAACAAAGTGGGATTCAGTGTTATAATTGCCAAGGTTATGGGCATATGGCAAAGGAATGTAGGAAGCCGAAACGGGTTAGGGACTCTAGCTACCATAAGGAAAAGATGCTGCTATGCAAGAAGATGGAAGCAGGGGTCAAACTGTCAGCTGAGGAAGGAGCTATGCTTGATGACACTGATGATGAAGCCTCCGACCAGGAATTAGAAGCACATTACTCGTACATGGCACATGTTGAAGAAGTTCTCAAAGTCACTGAAGATGACAATGGTCCTATCTTTGACACTGAGCCAATCGATAAGGTACACACTACTGATGAATATAATGTGTTTGGTGATATCCCTGAGCATAGTGATCTACCCAATGCCATTAATGACACGTGTATGATGGAAACGGTTGATAGTAATACCACACCCGATTCATCAGACATGTGCAATAATGAGTCTGAGGATGATCAACATGCAAATGAATATGATGAAGAGGAACGTATTGCGCTTGCTAATTTAATTGCTACTTTACAAAAAGATGTCACTGAAAATAAAAAGAGTCAAAAGCAATTAAAGAAGGCAAACGCTACGCTCACTCAAAGTTTTGAAGAATGCAAAGCTGCTCTTATCAAATCTACTGAGATGACTGAAAGCTATAGAGATGAGCTCCTTCAGAAAACCAAAGAGCTTGAGGGGTACAAGGGAAGTGCGTTAAAAAGTCAAAAGGACGATTTTGAAAACAAATATCATACCACTCTTGAGTTATTAGCTAAAGAGAAGCGTCAATATAATGTTTTCTTAATGGATGAACGTCAAAAAACATACCTTGCCAATACCAAAGTTAATGAACTTGAACAAAAGCTCTCTATGACCACTACTGATTCTGCTAAAATTCTAGAGGATAAAAAACAAGAGGTAGATGCGTTAAAACAAGACTTCAAAAGTAGATATGATAAAGAAACCGAAAAAGTTACGAAACTAGAAGCACAAGTCGACTTTTTGAAGAACGTTGTTTATAAAACGCATGATTCTATTCAATCCGTAAGAATGCTAGCACCTCCATCGATGTTTAAGGGTCAAGCTAGCTTTGCAAGTCCTGAGTACCTTGCCAAAGCTCAAGCTGCGAACCCGCATCTTTATCTTGATGAGACTGAAAGGACAGATCTTGATTGCATGCCTCTAAGTGCCAATAGTGAAGAGACTGCCCTTTGGGATGCTGATAGTCAACCATCAGTTAATAAGGAGTTTGTGAAACCATATAATTATGCTTATGAGAATAGTCTTTATGGTCTGTTCCACAAACAAACTCAGAAATCTCGTGAGGAAGTATTTTTAGAATGCAGGCAAAATAGAATTCAATGGAAGAAAGCGTTTGCCACTAAGAAAACAAACGTTTCTAAGTTCATCAACTACTTGCCCCTAGATGCTTCTAAAAGCAAGAGTAGGCAGATATTTGGGTTTCTTACTCATTACATAGATAATATTAAGTCCATTATTGATAATGATTGGAAACAACGACAAAATGACGAGTGGAAGAAACCAATTCCTCAAGACATAACTGTGCTTGTCAAACAAATCTTAATACCGAACGCGGCCACACTAAAAGAAAATGTTCTTAAATTCGAAAGCTTAATTCGGTCTGAAATGTTTGATGATTTACAATATGTTGAGTCTCTTGAGAAAGCAATTGATGATCTTCAAATGGACAAGTCCGTTTTTTCTGATGAATATGATTTACTCTTGCAAGAATGCGTTTCTAAAGATATTATGTGTGCTTATTTTACATCTTGTGCTGATATTGATGAATATTCTGAAGTTGCATGCCAATATCTTGATAAGATCAAAGAATGTGAACGTCTTGAAATTGAGCTTTCGAAACATAAAGAAAATGTTGACAAAAAGGCTTTTGAGTTACTTCAACACAAAACTGATTTCCTTCAAAAACATTGTCATTCACTTGAACTTGCTCTGCAAAAAGAAGTTGGTACTTTTCCACATGATAATAAATTGCAAGAAAAACTTTCCCAAACATTTCGAGAAATGAATGAGCAAAATTTGGAAATTAAAGGGTTGAACGCTCAATTACAAGACAGGGACAGAGCAATATCAGAGTTGCAGAAACTCGTTGCAAAAATGGGTGGGAAAATCGTGGAACCTAGCATTAAGAAACCTGTTGTTCGACAACCCAATGCCTACAAGGATCCAAAGCCGTCTATCTTAGGAAAACCGACTCCGTTTTCCAATTCATCTCATATGAAATCTAGGTTACCCCCTAAGACTGATGTGCAACCAAGTGTTCCAAAACCATCCATATCACCCTATGTTCCTCCATTTAGAAAGCACACTGTTGCTAAACCCGACCATGTGAATGCACCTAGCACTTCTAGGACTCCTTCAAAACGTGTGACATTCACGTCCACAAAGGAATCTATAGGTTCAAATGACCTCGTTCATACCCACAACCTAGAGGATGCGAAACAAAAAGGGAAGATTCAGAAAGACAAACCAGTGTATGAAAAACCTAGTTCACCAAATCCCGCTAGAGTTCTACACACTCCTAATGGTAGTCAACCAAAACCTAGGATTCCTCTTCAGCAATCTAGGAATTGGAAACCATCCATGAATAGTCGTGTTTCAAACACTACGCCTGAACGATTTGGACAACAAAGGAATACAAGTACTTTCGTGAATCCCAAATTCCCTGTATGTCCCACTTGCAAAAAGGGCATTCACAATGGAAATCATGACCATTGCATTTTGCAATACCTCTATGAGGTCAAATCTCGTTCCTTTGAACGGAGATCGAATACAGAATCCCATAAGACAACAAGGAGATACAAACCCGTCGTAAAGAAAAGCAACCACACCAAATCTGAAACGTGGATTCAAAAAGGACATAGTTTCTCTCCAAAGAAGTCTTCCGCTGTGCAAGAGAAAGCTACTCCTAAATCTAGTCTTCAGTGGAAACCAACGGGTCGGATCTTCACAGAAGTTGGTCTTAAGTGGATTCCAATAGAGAAGAGTGAGGACACCTGCACCAGCACTAATGCTACTGTTCTACACGCTGAAAAGGAATTTGTTACTCCTAATTCTAGTATTTGTGCAAACTCGTCTTCTGTGATTGCAGGTACAACAGCGGATTCTGAACCCACTTCTCCTTCTTCAAAGGGTTCTAATTCTGTATATTCGATATCACCTTCTTCTGCTGTACAAAAGTCTATTTTGGATTATTTTCGAAAACCTTGAGAAAACAAAAAATATAATAAAACGTAAATATCCATAGAAAAACAAATTAAAAAATGGAAAAACTTTCAAAATACCAAAAATATTCCTCTCGACATGTCTTTCAGTATCGATAATATGGACGTACCTAGAAATGTCGCTCAATAACGACACGGGTGTGTACATAAAGCTCGAATGAAAGTTGTAAATATTTTTCAAAACATGTCATTTCAATGATTTACAATTACCTCAGATTGTGACTCGTACTTCCAAGAAAGGAAAGTTGATCACGAATGATAACTTATCCTTAACAACGGGAAAATAAATTTTCTCGGTCATGAGCTCTCATTAAAAACATTCAAAGTTTTTAAGCTCATGTAAACGACTTACAGTTAAATGTCAGACTGTAACTCGAACTTCAAATAAAGGAAAGTGTATCTTTAAAGATACCTTATCCTACCAAACGGGTAGAGCAATCTATCTTGGGTTGAGCTTGTCACAAAACATTCAATGTTTTGAGCTCAACACAATGGCTTGTAATCACTTTCAGATTGCAACTCGGATCTAAATTCACGGGGGAGTATACGCTTTTGTACTCTTACCCTTAGCAAAAGAAGTTAAATCTTCTTACACTTGAGTGGATTCGTCAAGACATTCAAAGTCTATGAACTCAAGTTTATGCTTTAGAAAAACCTTTTCGTCAAAAAGAATTGATTTTTCAAAAAAGCGTTGAACACAATTTTTTCAAGAATTTCTCAATCATATTCAAAATCTTTCAAAAATTATGTGTTCAACAACTCCTATCCTCAAAAGTTTAATGTGGATCAAATCCTCGTAATGACAATTCCATTGGATCAATTTTTGAGGGGGAGCAATTCAACTTCATGCAAAAGATTAACACATCTTTCTCCCGAAGACTTTCAAGACTATTTTTCAAAGTATATTTTAATCAAATTTGGTATCTCTAATATCAAAAGATTTTATATATTAGAGATAGGGGGAGAAAATGTGATTAAAATGTGATCTTATATAAGACTCAAGGACTTTAACTCTTACCTACATGTGCAACACACTTTTGATTTTTGATGCACATGTGAAGGGGGAGTTTTTCTGAAACGACAAAACTAGCAAGGTGTTAAATGTTTTTTTTCACACACTTTGTTAGAATTTAAAGTGGTTTTCATGGTTACGATCAAATACCCACAACATCTTTAATTCACGACGTTATTGGTGTCAAAAGGGTGGTTAGGTTTAAGTCCTATGATCCAACCAGAACCGGAGGGATCTTCCCAGGGACAATCCAATAGATTATTATAAGTCCTTAGGAAAGATGGAGTAGAATGTGAACGTAGCTGAATGCCGACTAAGTACTGATGCTAGCACTGGAACAATCACAACAAGGTGCTAGTAATGATGTCTTGGTAAGCATTGAAGGGGTTGAAGAATGAAAAAGAAATGTAAGGATAAAGGGTGTAAAGAAAGAAGCCCTCCATACAACTTAGGCAGAAACCGGGTCAACTCATCATGAAGACAATCTCATCATGGACCCAGTGATGTGAAGCACAACCCTTTCCTAGCTACTCAGACTTCTCTCAAAAGAAGTTTGTTTTATTGTCACGGAGATCAACACGACTTCTATTGACTTTCTCACTCCGAGATAGTTGATATTGAATAGGTGGCATCTGCTCCAGCCTCCGACCACTAAAAGTGCACAAATCGAGTCTAGAGCCAAGAGATCAATCAAATCTCGTTAGGACACACGGATGAAGATTAAGAGAGTCCTACGCTATATCCTTGTGATATTGCTAGAACACTCAGAGTGATACTACTCAGTATTTACAATGATGAGTGGAAATCCTTCCAGTGTTAACATCAAACAGCACTGCGGTAGGTCATATGCAAGATTCTTTAAGAATTGAACATATGTAAAACTGAAAAGCAACAGTGGTTTGATTCTGAATTGATTCAAACTCGTTTCAGGTTTCTACGCAATATCTTTATGGTCTTGCCAGAACATTCAGAGTGATATTCATTAATATTCACAGTGACGAATGGAAATCCTTCTAGCGTCAACATCAAACAGCGCTACGGTAGGTGACTTGTGAGATTCTTATGAATCAAACTTGTGTCAACTGGAAAGCAACAATGGTAAGATTCTTAATGAATCAAACTTGTTCCAGGAATTTGAATTGACGACTTTAATCAAGCGGATATTTATCCAATTGATTCACTCTTTATGTTCGCAGTCTTGCTTTGAGACGGTCGAGTAAAGAGAACGGCTAGTACTGCCGCGAAACCCTGTCAAGGAGATTCTTAATTGAATCTACCTGATCACAGGTACGATATTTAATATCGTATAACGGTCTTCACCGACCGGAGGTAAAACGCTACCGATTTAGGACGAATGTCAAAGCCATTCAGTCCGTGTCTATGTTTTATCTCGAGAAGGTGGCGTCACGGTGTACTCAGCAAAGTCAAAGATTCACAACCACATATTCATGCCCAAAGACTTATCCAACAATTGATAGTGTGAGCATGTGGATAAAGACACAAGATCACAAGATGGCAAAGACAAGTCAAGAATGATTTGAAGATCTCAAGACTTAAAGACAAAGTCGAAAGACAACGACAAAGGCTCAAAGATCACAGCATGAAGGAACAAAACTACTGTTACACGTTCAAGACTCATTTATGACGAAATTCATAAATCTCCATTGGAATCCAAAAATCAAAGAGGAATGACCTCACATTGGGGGAGATTGTTAGCCTCAAAATATTGAGTCAAACAAGAATGTTCGGTCATAGGTTTCTATTGTAATATTTATTAGAACGTTGTAATAAGTAGGTGTTTAGTCGTGGTTCACGGGCTTGGATTTAAACTAATTAAAGTCCAAAAGACAAGCCCGGCCCAATATATAGTCCATTAAAGCCCGCATGTGGGTGGACTATATATACTACCCTCCTAGCATGTTAGGAGGGTGGATGGTCATTTGTAACTTCTTTTCTTAATCTAATCTCACCAAGTTAATCATCTCCTCTCAACTTTCTCTCACTACTTTCTCTCTCTAGGAATTCATCTCTTCTTCATCTATTTTCTTTCTTTATTCATTGCTTAATCATCACAAATACATGGGACAACACTACGTTTGATGAAGGTGTGTCTAACCCTTCTGCCTCAGGTTCCTTTTATACTATAAGGAAACCTTAAACGGTGTGAAGACACTCGTCTCGTTCTTAATTGTGAAAAATGCCATTTTATGGTAAAATAAGGTATTGTTCTTGGTCATAAAACTTCCAAAGCCGGTACCGAAGTCAACCGTGCTAAAGTTGACGTCATTGCTAAGTTGCCTCCACCTACCACCGTCAAAGGAGTTAGAATTTTTTAGGTCATGCGGTATTTTACCGTCGTTTCATCCAATATATCTCTAAGATAGCTCGACTAATGACTCACCTCCTAGAAAAGGATCTTACTTTCATCTTTTCTCTAGAATGACTCAATTCTTTTGAACTTCTTAAAGGTAATTTAACTAAGGCACCGGTCTTAGTCTCTCCAAATTAGGAGTTACCTTTCGAGCTCATGTGCGATGCTAGTGATTTCGCGGTAGGAGTGGTGTCAGGTCAACAAGTGAACAAACACTTCCAACCAATCCATTATGCTAGCAAGACAATGACGGGGGCTCAATTGCATTATACCACTACTGAAAAAGAGCTTTTAGCTGTAGTGTATGCTTTTAAGAAATTTTTCCCCTATCTTGTGCTTTCCACCACTATCGTTTACACCGATCATTCCGCCTTGAAATACTTGATGACCAAGCAAGATGCTAAACCGAGACTCCTTGGTTGGGTTTTGCTCCTCCAAGAATTTAAAATCGAAATTTGTGATAAAAAGGGAGCGGAAAACCTAGTCGTGGATCATCTTAGTAGACTCGAGGATCCTTATCAAGGGGAACTTCCAAATCAAGAGATTAATGAATCCTTTCCCCTTAAGGCCTTAATGTCTATTAACTCCAATCTTGACGATACCCCATGGTTTACGGACATTGCAAACTATTTAGTGGGTGGTGTTCTTATAGAAGGGTTAACGTCCCAACAAAAGAAAAAATTCTTTAAGAATATTAAACACCATTATTTGGACGACCCTTAAATTTTCAAGCAATGTGCGGATCTTGTCATTCGTCGGTGTGTTGATGGGCCGGCAGCTTTACTAATCCTAGAAGCTTGCCACAAATGACCCACCGGTGGTCACTTTGGTCCTAACTATACCGCGAAGAAAATTTTCGACTCCGGATTTTATTGGCCCACCATTTATCATGACGCTCAAAAATGGTTAAGCGTTGTGATGCTTGCCAAAGACAAGGCAACATCACACATAAAGATGAGATGCCTCAAAATTTCATCCAAGAGTGTGAAATCTTTGACATATGGGGCATCGACTTTATGGGGCCATTTCCATCATCCAAATGGAACAAGTACATCCTCGTAGCTGTTGACTACGTATCTAAATGGGTTGAATCATAGGCTTTACCTACGAACGATGCGAGGGTGGTTGTGAACTTTTTGAAACAATTATTTGCTCGATTCGGTGTTCCTCGTGCTATCATTAGTGATCGCGGGACTCATTTTTGCAATGATCCATTTGCTCGAGTCATGGCTAAGTATGGTGTCAATCACCGACTTTCCACCGCGTATCATCCACAAACTAATGGTCAAGCCGAGATCTCTAACCGTGGACTTAAGCGAATCATAGAGCGTACTGTGGGAGAGCATCGTGCCTCATGGGCCGATAAGTTAGATGATGCTTTGTAGGCTTTCCGTACCGCATATAAGACACCTATTGGTTGCACTCCATATCGTCTGGTGTACGGAAAGGCATGCCACCTCCTCATTGAGTTGGAGCATAAGGCCTATTGGGCCTTAAAATGGGCTAATTTTGATATCAACAAAGCCGGTGATCTTAGAAAAATCCAACTCAATGAACTTAATGAACTTAGGAATAAGGCTTATGAGAATTCATTGATCTACAAGGAGAAAACCAAGCTCATTCATGATTCTAGGATTAAGAACCGAGAGTTTCACATAGGTGATCAAGTTTTACTCTTTAACTCTCGGTTGAAATATTTTCGGGCAAGCTTAAATCTCGTTGGTCCGGTCCTTTCACCTTGCAAAAATCTTCCCTTATGGCACCATTAAGCTATCTCAACCAAATGGGCCAAACTTTAAGGTGAATGGTCAGCATGTTAAGTTGTACTTTGGTGAGGACATCTCTCATGAGATGATTCCATCCCTCACCACGTTTCCCTTGAATTAGTTTTGGGTCGAGTCAGGCTCGTGACTCGGTTAACAAAAACAAGCGCTTCTCGGGAGGCAACCCGATGATCTATCCCTTTACCCGTTTTTCATAGTAAGTATAGGAGGAGATACATAGGTGTTTGTTGTCTTGTTTCTTATGATGTGCAGGGATTAAAGCTTTCAAAGAGCACTTTCGATGATATTTGACGACCCGTGATCTCGTGTACCCGTCTTCTCGGTTCTATCCTAAACTCTTGTGATTCAATATTTCATATCTTATATGTTGACATTGAAATCAAGATATTTGTCTCTTCCTTAGCAAGATTTAAACTAAGTGCACAATGTCCTAACTGTAGGGGAGTTTACTCACACATGCTTCAACATTGAGGACAATGTTTATATCAAGTGTAGGGGAACTTCTATCGAAGTTAAGTGGGCTTTTCCATAAATTTGTCCTCATTTTAACCAGAAAATTTAATTTTTTGACATTTTTCAAAATTTTTGATCTATTTTGGCCTAGTAGTATTTTTAATTTATTCTTTTTTATGTTCTTTCCTTTTGTTATCGCATCGTATGTATATATTTCATTCCAAGAATAAAGTCAAAAGAGAAAAATAAAGTTAAATAAAATGGTTTTAATAAGTTTAGATGTCTTTGATATATTAGGCCCGTCATGAATCTTTTGACTCAACCCGAGTTTACTTATCTAAGTTTACTCTAGCTAGTATCCTTAACGTGTTTAAATCAAGTCTTGCTAGGCTTTTATATAAGGAACTTTAAAACGTGAAAGTCTTAACTCTTAAGGGTTAAGAACAACAACTTTTCGCAAGTTCCTATAATTGATCCTAGAAAGTCGTTTATCAAGGGAACTTTAAATTCGAATTCTAAACTTGAAAAAGTCTAAGAAGTTGCAAGATCCTATAGATGACTTGAAAACCCAAAACTTTGATTTAATTAGCTAAGCATCCACGAGTCTCATTCCTTGAGATTTTAAATTGTGGAGAACGAGAGATGATAGAGTCAATTATAAGTTTGGTATTCTTTCATGAATTTATGTGAGTTAATTATGAGTTTTTTCTCCCATCGATTGTTAATAAATATATTTGCAATAAGTAAGGTCGTACGATTTGAAAAGTTACTTAGCTTCTAGCACACAAGATCGCTTAAAAGTTGCTCGGTATTAATTAGAGTTCATAGCCAATGCATAACTTATTGAAGCAGGATGCGAAGATTGGCGAGTCCGAAAAGGTCCTAACAAGGCATGAGGGCTACATTTTGTTGCTAAAGATCCAAAGTGATGTGAATAATCATTTATCAAAAATCAATATGAAGGATCGAGAGACACGACGAAAAGCAAATACTCCCCTAAAGATCATAGAGAAGTCTATCTGAAAAGACCCTAGCAAGGTATGAGGATAAATAGATCCAAGTCCTAAAAGGAGGCGGATCTTTGTATATCAAAATCCTAAATAAATATTGGAGAAAAATGAAGAAGTCATGGTCCAAGTATGAAGAATCTCTCAAAAACTTCAAGTAAAGAAATTTCTATTATGAAGAGAAGACCATTATTTCAAGAACGTCTCTCAAGATTCGAAGTATGAAGTCAATGCCAAATATCGATCCGAGAAAGGTCTCAAATCGTGAAGCAAGTTATGCCAAGATATGAACTTTATGAGGTTTCGAGAAGAAACTTTAAAAGATTTTGTCCTTTAGCTAATATTGATTAAATCGTCCTATTTTATTTTCAGCCTAAATAAACTATCGAAATAAGTCAACAATGCATCCTCGTGATCATTCAAGACAACAATAAAATATAAGAGATACACCTAGGAATAAGGGAGTCTAAGCGAATAATTGAGCTACATGAGTGAGTGTTAGCTTACTAACTTATAATAACAATGATCTCGTTTCTAAGCTTGGTGTGAGGAACGTGAAACTTGAGGGTGATAAACATTCATGACAACCAAAGCCCTAATGTAAGTCTTCGATCTCTTTACTTGTTCTTCCTTCTAGCATTTTGTAATTTTCTATCTTTTTGGTTTCCTATTGTCTAGTAATTAATAAAGGCCAAGGTAGGTTAATTATGAGGGAAAATGTAAACTATGCTTTGAAATTAATGCATTGCATGAGGGTATTGCAATGGTTAAGTGTAAGGGATGTAATAAGTGTGAAAATACTTATCCTTTCACCACTTAAGACAAGTAAAAACGAGACCTAAACGTGCATTTGATGTCGTAAAAGTCGGAATTATGTGTGGTTTGTGTTTTTATTGTATTTCAGGACAAAAATATTAAAAAGGAAGAAAACACGGGCTTTCACGGGCTTTTCTCGAAGAAAAAGACAAAAGACGAAGTCAAAAGATCAAAAGTGCAAGAAGAACGGAAGTCAAAGGCCTATTCTGAAGATTTATCAAAAAAAAGACTAAAGACGGAAGTTTGACGAAGTCGAAGAACCAAGTCTACTAAAAGAAGAAAAAATTAGAAGACGAGTTCATTTTATTATTCGACTAATCCCGAGACAAAGTCGAGAAAGACAAGTTATCTAAAAAGTCGAGAAGACAAAAGAAAGAGAGAAGGAAGCAACACACCACACTTCTCCTCTCCTATAAATACTCCCCTAAAACTTCATTTTAGGGAGTTAGTCATTTTATTTTTAGTTCATATCTTTTAGAGAGAAGAGGGAGTAGATGCTTCTACTTTCTCTCTCTATATTTCTTTCATTTTCTTTCAAGTTTTAATCTTTTCACGTTAATCTTGTATTAAAATCTTTATCTTTAATTAAAAGCTTTTCTCAATCTATGTTATTCTACCTTTCTTGTTTTAATCTTGATTTTGATTCGGTTCAAAGTAGGTAACTTGTTTCATCTTGGTGTTTATTTGATTAAAGTGCTCATCTAGTTGTTCTTATCAATTTCTTACGATTGATAAGCTCATTTTTTTGTGCTTTTTGCTTATTTCATGTTTAGCTTCTTTTCTTTTAAGTGATTTTAAAAGTTTAATCTTTTTAAAGTTTATTTTATAAATCTTGCTTATTTATTGTTTTGAAAGTTTTTCATTTGTGCTTATTTAGTTCTTGTTATTATTGATTTGGTTAAGTTTTTTGTAAGTGCTTATTAGAAAAGTGCTTATTTGGTTTTGCTTATTTACCTTTTACATTCCATCGTAAAAGTTCTAAGGGTTTTACTTGTTCCGATCAAGTTTCGTGATCGCATAAACCTAAGGGTTTCTACTTGCGATCAGAAACTACGATCAAAGATCGTGATCCAAACTGGGATCACAACTACGATCAAGACTTCGATTAAAGTCACGATCGCAGACTGCGATCGTGTGTTGCGATCCTTGTTGCGATCAAAGGGTGCGATCCAGGTTGTGATTCAGGGTAAGATCGTTGGTTGCGATCAAGGACTACGATCGCTTGTTGCGATCTAGACTGCGATCTAGACTACGATCCAGAGTGCGATCGTAGGTTGTGATTGGTTGTTCACATACTGCGATCCAAACTCCGATCCAGGGTGCGATCCTTGTTGCTATCGTGGTTTCTTTTACTTAGTTGTTTTTCGAAGTATATTTTGTCTAGTTTAATTTTATATTGTCTTGTCTTATTTTATTTTCAAAATTTACTTTTAATTAGTTTAATTACTTTAATTCCCTTGTTATTTCGTTTAAGTCTTTCATCTTAGTTTTGATATTTTGTCATTTACTTTAAAGCTTTCGCATTGTACTTAAAATAGATAATCAAAAGCTCCCCCTTTTAGTGACCAAAAACGACAATTCCACATTAAACCTTGATCAATTAGATTAGATACCGAGAACGAACGAGTACACATATGCAAAAAGTCGCATATTAATTAGATGAATTGGATATTGTGAATATATGAATCGGTGTGTGATGTTGCGTAGTTATGGAGATGAGAGTTTTTATGTGGTTTTTGTTTATGACGGTGAAGATGATGATTAATTGTTTTTGGATCCGATGAATTTGTGATTTGATGTATTGTTGTAAAGGACGGGTGAGTGATTATCAAATTAACTCAATAAAAATGAGTTTATGATTGAAAAAATGTGGCTGAGGTTATCATCTCAAGAAGAATGAGATGATCCTAGTTGTTTGTTAAGCAGGTTTACTTCACGAACACAAGTATGAGAAGTTTATCAGGTTGTGTTTTTATGTTAAATGTACATGGTGTTCAAGTGTTGACTGTGTTAATGGTTGCTGTGACATTGATACGGGTCAGCGGAAGAAGACCCCGATAGTTGCACTAAACCCTGTCCAAAACCTGATCTCAATCGCTGAAGTAACCAAGCTGATGAATGCCAAAGGCCCTTGGAAGGTCCTGCAAAACCCTGAACCACATGTCACTAAAGAGCTGAACCTGGTTTTGGTTAGGGAATAGCTAGTATAATGTATTATTAATACATTTTGTTTGTTTTAAAAAAAATATAAATATCATCGAGTTTTAGAAAAAAAATAGGCGTTTAAATTTGATGTGGAATAATCATTCTGTGAAGTGTTCAACCGGCTTTCAATGAAAGTGCCATAGCTGATTATGTTTAGGGTATGATTCGTTGTTGAAAGCTGAAAGAAGCAGATGATTATGAGATTAGTTTGAGTTGAAGTGGCTGAAAACATTTACCTAGAGGACGAAACCATGGGCGTTTTAACTAGACCACATGGTCTAAATTTTTGACCTCTTGGATTTGACTTGGAACGAAAATATGTACAATCACAGACGGTTAAATAGCTGAGGCCGTTATGAGACAAAAGCTGAGCCTGAGGTGTGCTCAGTTTAAAGAAATCAGTAATGAGCTACTGATATAACACATAGGTTTTTAAGCCTGTGTAAATTTGAATGGCTGACCCAACTGACCCTTCAAGCTAAACCCCTAGCCGCTGAACCCACAGCCACAGCCACAGCTAAACATGTACCCCGAGATCGCTGAGTAGGTACCCACAACCAGTTTAAAGTCGCTGTGAAGCCCAGTCACTCAGCTTAGAACTTCAGAGGGTTGTGCAACATAACCTGTGTTTTCAACACAGGGGTTTAGTGTTGTTTTTCATCTAATGTTGTTTGATATATATCAGGCGTCGTTGTCAGCTGAATCAAGACTGAACCATCAGAGAATATGATAACCACAAGCATTTTCATAGTGTTTACAAGCGTTGATAAAATCATAGGCGTTTTTATAAATCTAGTATTATCTAACATCATGCGTCTGTTTATATGAAGATACATCAGGGTTTGATCAAACATGTGTCTGTTCCTAACCCGCTGTTTGTAACTAGCTGAGGAATTGACCATCTTATGTTACTAACTCAAGGGTTGGTTGATAAAAACTAAGTGTATTTGGGGTATACACTATTAATTCATGTATTGATATATGATCCCCTGACACCAAATCAAGGGAACTCATGGGTTAACCTTGGAGATAGGAGACACCTCAGGGGTATGACACCACAAGGTGTTTAAGACATCAGTGTACATACACTGAGATTGTCATCAGAGATGTGAAGAAAGAAGAAATCAGAGGTCGCGCATATTTATCTCAGGGGTTGATTAAAAGAAGAAACAGTGTGTAGCCGGGTCAAAAGTTGCTTGGTACCCTAGCAACTTTTGAGGGGGAGATAATACATGACAGACGTAAAACACACTATTATACATCACAACATACCATCACAAACAACCAAACACACAAAACAACCTTCAGGGACTTACATGTCTACATATGTGGCTGATCGAGCCAAGTCACTGAAGATGGGTTGCTGAGCTTAGTCTATGATCTATTATGGTTGTTGCATCAACCATTGTCCACTCCGCTGTTTAAGGTAAATGAACTCAGATCTTAATTGATAGAATATGCCACTTTTATATATGCTAGTGGAGGGCATATGGTTTGTAAGGAACATGCGTATATACACTTCATTGATGACCTAAAGTGAAGTTACTATTATGACTTTTATATAAGCATCAGGGAGTTGGTTCAAGTTTTCATTATTCATGATCACAAATTGTATAAGCTTAATAACAACTACAACAGGCCAAACAAGTCAGCGGATAACTTCAGCTAATGAAGTTACTTATTTTGGTATTCTTTGTTGTAACATAGCATGTAAGAAGAATCCTTAATGCTCACATACTGCTATCTAACTTAAGCTACTTTTCTATCCAAATAGGGGGATATTGTTGGGTCAATTCAATGCCTGATTTGTCCCTTGCACAGGATTTGTATGTAAAGTATCCTAAGTTGTGTTAGTCATTGAACTTAAGTAATTTATAAGTTCAGAGTGTCATTATTCAGTGTTCTTTAGAGTCTACGAGATAGACTCATCATTGGCTGAGGCGGATTTCAGTACGTGATGCAAAGAACCAAGGATGATGGAGTTAGTAAGTGATGACATAACAACTTACTAATTCCTAGAGACTATTACTTATTTGAAGACCTGAAGAACTTAGAAGACATAAAGAAGTGTCTGAAGTGTTAGTGGGAACATGTCTTATCAGCAATGAAGACAAAGGTTCAAGAGGGTGACTTGCAATTTGTCAAAGGTGCAAAAAGGAAGAAAAGAAAGTAGAAGGTGGTTACTTGTACTTTGGTGAAGCTTATCTTGGAAGCTTCACTTTCCCACTATATATATGTGATCTTTGTAATAGAATAGTCAATGATTTCATCCATAGAAAACACACATGTAATACTTTAATGGATAGGGTTTTATCCTCCCATTGGTTCTTAAGTTTAGCTAGCTTAGAACAATGGGAGTTTAGTTTGTCACTCATCGCCTGGTTGTTATTCCGCAAACAACCGGGCAAGTCTTGTAAATCTTTTTGATTCATTATTAATAAGATATACAAACGATGAAAGTACAAGCTTTGTTATTAGTTAGTTAATTGTTAATTGTAGAAATGTTCTTCATAGATCCTTATAGGTTTGATGTTTGCACAAGACTTGTGGACCAACAGTAGTATTTCAATTATTTTAAGTTTTTATCATATATGATGTAGCATTTATCATTTTTTCAAAACCATTTAAATGTTGCATGTCATATATGTTATGTCACATATCAAGTATGACATGCTTTCTTATCATATGTGATGTATTAACCTTTTTTTTGCCATTTTCCATATACTTATATTTTTCTTAAAACTATGTCGTTCATGCATTGTACCATTTCTTCTCTCAAATCGTCTATCCTATCATCTCATTGCGTTATTTCTTACCTTGAAGCTACTCATCTCATTTCGTTTATAAACATAACATTAATCCTATTCGATTCATAAAAAAAGTTACGTAATACAAAATAACAATAGTAAAAAGCAGAAAATGTGTGATTTATACCTTGTTGCCTCATTTTGATCGTCGTTTTTCTTGGGTTTTTTTGTAGAAGCTTCGATTTTGCATTTAGATTTCATTGTTGATGTTTTTTTTTATTAGTATCGAGTTTCTAGATGATTTACCATGACATATTTGGTGATGAAATATGTGTGTTTGTTTTAGCATGTGTGTTTTTGTGTGATAAATAATGGTTTGCGGCTTTTGTAAGAGGGCATACAATATAGGGGGTGAGTAAAATGACGAAAATACTTTCATTTTTAAAAAAATAAAATTTAAGGCTCTGATCAAAATGAAATGAAAGGTTATGATTTTTTATATTTAAATAATAGAAAATATCTAAAATAACTTTTCTCATAATATATACTATTTTATAAAGCATTTAAGTCTTTTTATTTTTAAAAGTATTAAAAAAATTCAGTCTTTAGTCTTTTTTCGATAAATCTTCATAATAGGCCTTTGACTTCCGTTCTTCTTGCACTTTTGATCTTTTGACTTCGTCTTTTGTCTTTTTCTTCGAGAAAAGCCCGTGAAAGCCCGTGTTTTCTTCCTTTTTAATATTTTTGTCCTGAAATACAATAAAAACACAAACCACACATAATTCTGACTTTTACGACATCAAATACACGTTTAGGTCTCGTTTTTACTTGTTTTAAGTGGTAAAAGGATAAGTGTTTTCACACTTATTAAATCCCTACACTTAACCATTGCAATGCCCTCATGCAATGCATTAATTTCAAAGCATAGTTTACATTTTCCATCATAATTAACCTACCTTGGCCTTTATTAATTACTAGACAATAAGGAAACCAAAAAGTTAGAAAATTACAAAATGCTAGAAGGAATAACAAGTAAAGAGATCGAAGACTTACATTAGGGCTTTGGTTGTCATGAATGTTTATCACCCTCAAGTTTCACGTTCCTCACACCAAGCTTAGAAACGAGATCATTGTTATTATAAGTTAGTAAGCTAACACTCACTCATGTGGCTCAATTACTCGCTTAGACTCCCTTTTCCTAGGTGTATCTCTTATATTTTATTGTTGTCTTGAATGATCACGAGGATGCATTGTTGACTTATTTCGATAGTTTATTTAGGCTGAAAATAAAGTAGGACGATTTAATCAATATTAGCTAAAGGACAAAATCTTTTAAAGTTGATTCTCGAAACCTCATAAAGTTCATATCTTGGCATAACTTGCTTCACGATTTGAGACCTTTCTCGGATCGATATTTGGCATTGACTTCATACTTCGAATCTTGAGAGACGCTCTTGAAATAATGGTCTTCTCTTCATAATAGAAATTTCTTTACTTGAAGTTTTTGAGAGATTCTTCATACTTGGACCACGACTTCTTCATTTTTCTCCAATATTTATTTGAGATTTTGATATACAAAGATCCGCCTCCTTATAGGACTTGGATCTATTTATCCTCATACCTTGTTAGGGTCTTTTCAGATAGACTTATCTATGATCTTTAGGGGAATATTTGCTTTTCGTCGTGTGTCTCGATCCTTCATACTGATTTTTGATAAATGATTCTTCACATCACTTTGGATCTTTAGCAACAAAATGTAGCCCTCATGCCTTGTTAGGACCTTTTCGGACTCGCCAATCTTCGCATCCTGCTTCAATAAGTTATGCCTTGCTATGAACTCTAATTAATACCGAGCAACTTTTAAACGATCTTGTGCTAGAAGCTAAGTAACTTTTCAAATCGTACGACCTTACTTATTGCAAATATATTTATTAACAAGCGATGGGAGAAAAAGCTCATAATTAACTCACATAAATTCATGAAAGAATACCAAACTTATAATTGACTCTATCATCTCTCTTTCTCCACAATTTAAAATCTCAAGGAATGAGACTCGTGGATGCTTAGCCAATTAAATCAAAGTTTTGGGTTTTCAAGTCATCTATAGGATCTTGTAACTTCTTAGACTTTTTCAAGTTTAGAATTCGCATTTTAAAGTTCCCTTGATAAATGACTTTCTAGGATCAATTATAGGAACTTGCGAAAAGTTCTTGTTCTTAACCATTAAGAGTTAAGACTTTCGCATTTTAAAGTTCCCTATATAAAAGCCTAGCAAAACTTGATTTAAACACGTTAAGGATACTAGCTAGAGTAAACTTAGATAAGTAAACTCGGGTTGAGTCAAAAGATTCATGACGGGCCTAATATATCAAAGACATCTAAACTTATTAAAACCATTTATTTAACTTTATTTTTCTCTTTTGACTTTATTCTTGGAATGAAATATATACATACGATGCGATAACAAAAGGAAAGAACATAAAAGAGAATAAATTAAAAATACTACTAGGCCAAAATAGATCAAAAATTTTGAAAAATGTCGAAAAATTAAATTTTCCGGTTAAAATGAGGACAAATTTATGGAAAATCCCACTTACCTTCGATAGAAGTCCCCCTACACTTGATATAAACATTGTCCTAAATGTTGAAGCATGTGGGAGTAAACTCCCCTACACTTAGGACATTGTGCACTTAGTTTAAATCTTGCTAAGGAAGAGACAACTATCGTGATTTCAATGTCAACATATAAGATATGAAATATTGAATCACAAGAGTTTAGGATAGAACCAGGAAGACGGGTACACGGGATCACGGGTCGTCAAATATCATCAAAAGTGCTCTTTGAAAGCTTTAATCCCTGCACATCATAAGAAACAAGGCAACAAACACCTATGTATCTCCCCCTACACTTATTAGGAAAAACGTGGTGAGGGATGGAATCATCTCATGAGATATGTCTCACCAAAGTACAACTTAACACGCTGGCCATTCACCTTAAAGTTTGGCCCATTTGGTTGAGATAGCTCAATGGTGCCATAAGGGAAGATTTTAGCAACGGTGAAAGGACCAGACCAATGAGATTTAAGCTTGCCCGAAAATATTATCAACCGAGAGTTAAAGAGTAAAACTTGATCACCTATGTGAAACTCTCGGTTCTTAATCCTAGAATCATGAATGAGCTTGGTTTTCTCCTTGTAGAACAATGAATTCTCATAAGCCTATTTCCTAAGTTCATTAAGTTCATTGAGTTGGATTTTTCTAAGATCACCGGCTTTGTTGATATCAAAATTAGCCCATTTTAAGGCCCAATAGGCCTTATGCTCCAACTCAATGGGGAGGTGGCATGCCTTTCCGTACACCAAGACGATATGGAGTGCAACCAATAGGTGTCTTATATGCGGTACGGAAAGCCTACAAAACATCATCTAACTTATCAGCCCATGGGGCACGATGCTCTCCCACAGTACGCTCTAAGATTCGCTTAAGTCCACGGTTAGAGATCTCGTCTTGGCCATTAGTTTGTGGATGATACGCGGTGGAAATTCGGTGATTGACACCATACTTAGCCATGACTCGAGCAAATTGATTATTGCAAAAATGAGTCCCGCGATCACTAATGATAGCACGAGGAACACCGAATCGAGCAAATAATTGTTTCAAAAAGTTCACAACCACCCTCGCATAGTTCGTAGGTAAATCCTTTGCTTCAACCCATTTAGATACGTAGTCAACGGCTACGAGGATGTACTTGTTCCCTTTGGATGATGGAAATGGCCCCATAAAGTCGATGCCCCATACTTCAAAGATTTCACACTCTTGGATGAATATATGAGGCATCTCATCTTTATTTGTGATGTTGCCTTGTCTTTGGCAAGCATCACAACGCTTAACCATTTCATGAGCGTCATGATAAATGGTGGGCCAATAAAATCCGGAGTCGAAAATTTTCTTCGCGGTATAGTTAGGACCAAAGTGACCACTGGTGGGTCCTTTGTGGCAAGCTTCTAGGATTAGTAAAGCTGCCGGCCCATCAACACACCGACGAATGACAAGATCCGCACATTGCTTGAAAAGTTAAGGGTCGTCCCAATAATGGTGTTTAATATCCTTAAAGAATAATTTCTTTTGTTGGGACGTTAACCCTTCCATAAGAACACCACCCGCTAAATAGTTTGCAATGTCCGAAAACCATAGGGTATCGTCAAGATTGGAGTTAATAGACATTAAGGCCTTAAGGGGAAAGGATTCATTAATCTCTTGATTTGGAAGTTCCCCTTGATAAGGATCCTCGAGTCTACTAAGATGATCCACGACTAAGTTTTCCGCTCCCTTTTATCACGAATTTCGATTTTAAATTCTTGGAGGAGCAAAACCCAACGAAGGAGTCTCGGTTTAGCATCTTTCTTGGTCATCAAGTATTTCAAGGCGGAATGATCGGTGTAAACGATAGTGGTGGAAAGCACAATATAGGGGCAAAATTTCTTAGAAGCATACACTACAGCTAAAAGCTCTTTCTCGGTAGTGGTATAATGCAATTGAGCCCCCGTCATTGTCTTGCTAGCATAAGGGATTGGTTGGAAGTGTTTGTTCACTCGTTGACCTGACACCGCTCCTACCGCGAAATTACTAGCATCGCACATGAGCTCGAAAGGTAACTCCCAATTTGGAGAGACTAAGACCGGTGCCTTAGTTAATTTACCTTTAAGAAGTTCAAAAGAATTGAGACATTCTTGAGAAAAGATGAAAGTAGCATCCTTTTCTAAGAGGTGAGTCATTAGTCGAGCTATCTTAGAGAAATCTTGGATGAAACGACGGTAAAATCCCGCATGACCTAAAAAACTTCTAACTCCTTTGACGGTGGTAGGTGGAGGCAACTTAGCAATGACGTCAACTTTAGCACGATCGACTTCGATACCGACTTTGGAAATTTTATGACCAAGAACAATACCTTCTTTTACCATAAAATGGCATTTTTCCCAATTAAGAACGAGACGAGTGTCTTCACACCGTTTAAGCATACGTTCTAAATTGGCAAGGCAAGATGAGAAAGAATCACCATAGACCAAGAAATCCTCCATAAAGACTTCCATGGTTTTATTCAACCATGTCATGGAATATAGCCATCATACACCTTTGGAAAGTCCCAGGAGCATTGCATAAGCCGAAAGGCATTCTTTTGTAAGCAAATGTTCCATAAGGACAAGTGAATGTGGTTTTCTCTTAGTCTTTTGGATCGATAGGAATTTGAAAATACCCGGAGAAACCGTCTAAGAAGCAATAGTAGTCATTACCCGCTAAATGCTCGAGCATTTGATCCATGAAAGGAAGAGGAAAATGATCCTTACGAGTGGCATCATTAAGCTTACGATAGTCTATGCAAACTCGCCAACCCGTGACAAGTCGAGTAGGAATCAACTCGTTGTTTTCATTGGGAACAACGGTTATTCCGCCTTTCTTAGGCACACAATGGACGGGACTAACCCATGGTGAATCCGAAATAGGGTAAATCATTCTGGCATCTAGAAGTTTGACAACTTCTTTCTTGATGACGTCATGAATTTTTGGGTTAACCCTTCTTTGGCTTTGGATTGCGGGTTTAAAGTCATCTTCCATGAGAATTTTATGAGTGCAAAAGTTAGGATCAATTCCGTGGATTTCGGAAATTTTCCAAGCAATTGCTTTCTTATGATTTTTTAGCACATCGATAAGTCGAGATTTTTCATCCTCTTTTAAGTCCTTTGCAATGATGACGGGTAACTTCTTATTGTCTTCTAGGAAAACGTATTCAAGATGAGACGGTAATTCCTGAAGCTCTAAATCCGGAGGATTGGCAATGGAAGGCTTAGTCAAATTCGGATCATCGTTTGTATCTTCCTTAGGAGAAGGTGGAGAAATATGGTCCTCATTGAGAAGTTTCTCAATGGTACGAATGTCTTCATCCCAATCGGAGGGAGAATCGTCATATGTTAAGTCCACATCCCCTAAAGTTGCTTCAAATTCTTTCAAAAGAAAATCACTTTCTCCAAATGGATTCAATGATGGACCAATAGAGGCAACGGTCTCAACAATTGGTAGAGAAGAAAAACCACTTTTACAAGCATCTTTAAAATGTTCTTCACAAGCCTCATCAAGTACGTCAATGAAATTAACGCTCTCGTGTTCATAAGGTTGCTTAGAAAGTTTACCCATGTTGAAAACGATTTTGTCGTCACCAACTCTCATGATTAATTTTCCTGCGGCTACATCAATAAGAGTGCGACCGGTCCTCAAGAATGGACGTCCAACGATTAATGGAACACGGGGATCCATCTCATAGTCAACGACAACAAAATCCGTCAGAAAGGTGAATTTGTCGACACCAACGAAGACATCTTCGGCTATCCTCACCGGATAAGCAACCGTACGGTTAGCTAATTCCAATGTCATTCGTGTGGGGACTATCTCGGGTAGAGATAATTGTTTCAAACGCTTAATGGCATTAAGTTGATACTAGCACCTAGATCGGCTAGGGCCATACAATTCTCTACCCCGGGAAAGTTGCAAGGAATGAGAAAGCGACCCGGATCACCAAGTTTGGTTGGTAATTTCCTTACGAGAACCGCGGACCAATTCTCATTAAGTTGGGTTTGAGCAATATCAAGAAGTTTTTCTTTGTCACTTAGAAGATCTTTGAACATTTTAGCATATTTAGGCATGTGAGCGAGCGCCTCGGCAAAGGAGATGTTGAAATTCAATTGTTTAAACATTTTAAGAAAGTTTGAAACTTGAATATCGTCCTTGTTCTTCAACTTCTCTTTCCTCAACCTTGAAGGATAAGGTATGTCGGGTTGAGAGGAAGGCTTTGGAATGGAATTCTCACTCACGTCCTTGGGTGGATGAGGGGTAGAAGTAGAAGGTGGAGGAATTGGTGAAGGGGGCTCGTTATCCTTTGTCACAATCACCGGAGTAGGTTTAGGAATCTCGGGTTCCTTATAGCCTTTTCTACTTCGGGTGATGATTGCTTTCATCTCCCCTCTTGGATTAGCAACGGTGTTACTCGGAAGAGAACCCGAAGTAGAGGGTTGATTACTTGGGAAAAAACTAGCCATCATATCCCTTAAGTAATTCGTTTGACTGCTTAAAGAGTTTCGCATGTCATTCCTAAGCTCGGCTCGAAGATTATTCCCTTGTTTAGCCATGTCACCTTTCAAGTTAATAATTTAGCTCTGAAGATTCTTTACTAGCGCGTCATTAGTCCTCATGTAAGTTTAAACCTCATGATAAATGTTGTGGGTTGGTTGGGAGGAGGAGCTTGATAAGCGGGTGGTTGATAGGTGGGTGTTTGGTAAACTTGATTATTTCCTTGAGGTGGATATGGATTTCTTTGGGTTTGGTATTGATTAGGAGCTCGAGGTTGGTTTTGATTGTTGCGATTAAGGTTGTTTTGGTTTTGAGGAGGAAAATCGGGTGGTGAAAGAAAATTGTTTGAACGATAAGTTAGCAAATTACGGTCACCTTGAGGACGTGCTTGATATCCTCCTGTGGAAAAGTTACCGTTAGCCGCATACACGTTTTCCGGATTGTCATGAGTAGAAGGACAATCGGTGTATGAATGAGAACCACCGCAAGTCTCACAAGAAGGTGTTACAGCTTTAACTTGTTGAAATTGGTTCGTAGCCATTGTTAAGAAATTTTTGTTCATCTCGGCTAGTTGGCGGGTGAGTTCAGCTATCTCGGGGTTTGATGAAGTAGAAGAAACATTGTCCCTCGGGTTATTTCTTAAAGATGCAGATGAATCCCAATTTTTGTGATGAGTGGTCATGTTCTCTATAAGCTCTCTACACTCCTCGGGTCTTCTCTTCATAAATGTACCACCGGCGGCGGCATTGATCGTATCACGATCACGAAAAGTTAAACCGTTGTAGAAAGTATCAATTAGAGTGACGGGGAGCATATTATGATTAGGACAACGATCGATCAAAACATTATAACGTTCCCAAGCATCGAAAAGAGACTCATCGGGTTCTTGAGTGAAACCACTAATTTTATTCCTAAGGCTAGTTACCATGGATGGTGGAAAATATCTTGACAAAAAATTTTGAGTCATCTCGTCCCATGTATGAATTGAGTTTTTAGGAAGACGATCAAACCATTTTTCGGCATGGTGGGATAAAGTGTGTGGAAAAAGATGAAGGCGTAGAAAATCCATGGAAACACCAGGCAGTTTCATGCTTTGAGTGATGGTTATGAATTTATCGAGCTATTTGTTGGCATCATCATCCGGTAATCCGCGAAATGGACAAGCATTTTGAACTTGTTGGATCATGTGATGCTTCAACGAAAATCCGGGAGCCGTGATTTGCATCGGCGCAATCGGTCCTACACGTCCACTCATAGTTGGTTGGCATAGCTCCTCCATCGTACGAAGGTCGGGTTGAGGGTCATGGTTGTTATTATTCACATTGGGGTGAGGTGGATTGTTATTATTATGCACACCGGCCATATCTAAGTCTCTACGAGTCTCGGGCTCAGGATAAGACGAAGATCGAGTATGCATACACTAAAAATGAAATACAATATTTTTGATATTTTATCTTCTTTTTTTTTGGATTTATGAAAATTTTATAATTTTTAGGATTCTTTTGAAAAATTTTATGCTTGAAAGTAACGTTCCCAAAAGAACGGATCCCAAAATCCAATTTTTCTCACTAAAAACCGTTAATCTTTACGAAAAGAGCCGGCAGCGGCGCCATTTTAATATGCGACTTTTTGCATATGTGTACTCGTTCGTTCTCGGTATCTAATCGAATTGATCACGGTTTAAGGTGGAATAGTCGTTTTTTTGTCACTAAAAGGGGGAGCTTTTGATTATCTATTTTAAATCAAACACGAAAGCTTTATAGTAAATGACAAAATAACAAAACTAAGATGAAAGACTTAAACGAAATAACAAGGGAATTAAAGTAATTAAAAACTAAATTAAAAGTAGATTTTGAAAACAAAATAAGACAATATAATATAAAATTAAACTAGACAAAATATACTTCGAAAAACAACTAAGTAAAATAAACCACGATAGCAACAAGGATCGCACCCTGGATCGGAGTTTGGATCGCAGTATGTGAACAACCAATCACACCCTACGATCGCACTCTGAATCGTAGTCTAGATCGCAGTCTAGATCGCAACAAGCGATCGTAGTCCTTGATCGCAACCAACGATCTTACCCTGAATCACAACTTGGATCGCACCCTTTGATCACAACAAGGATCGCAACACACGATCGCAGTCTGTGATCGTGACTTTGATCGAAGTCTTGATCGTAGTTGTGATCGCAGTTTGGATCACGATCTTTGATCGCAGTTTTTGATCGTAAGTAGAAACCCTTAGGTTTATGCGATCACTAAACTCGATCGGAACAAGTAAAACGCTTAGAACTTTTATGATGGAATGTAAAAGGTAAATAAGCAAAACCAAATAAGCACTTTTCTAATAAGCACTTACTAAAAACTTAACCAAATCAATAATAACAAGAACTAAATAAGCACAAATGAAAAACTTTCAAAACAATAAATAAGCAAGATTTATAAAATAAACTTTAAAAAAGATTAAACTTTTAAAATCACTTAAAAGAAAATAAGCTAAACATGAAATAAGCAAAAAGCACAAAAAATTGAGTTTATCAATCGTAAGAAATTGATAAGAACAACTAGATGAGCACTTTAATCAAATAAATACCAAGATGAAACAAGTTACCTACTTTGAACCGAATCAAAATCAAGATTAAAACAAGAAAGGTAGAATAAGATAGATTATAAAAAGCTTTTAATTAAAGATAAATATTCCAATACAAGATTAAAGTGAAAAGATTAAAACTTGAAAGAAAATGAAAGAAATCTAGAGAGAGAAAGTAGAAGCATCTACTCCCTCTTCTCTCTAAAAGATATGAACTAAAAATAAAATGACTAACTCCCTAAAATGAAGTTTTAGGGGACTATTTATAGGAGAGGAGGGTGTGGTGTGTTGCTTCCTTCTCTCTTTCTTTTGTCTTCTCGACGTTTTAGATAACTCGTCTTTCTCGGCTTTGTCTCGGGATTAGTCGAATAATAAAATGAACTCGTCTTCTAATTTTTTCTTCTTTTAGAAGACTTGGTTCTTCGACTTCGTCAAACTTCCGTCTTTAGTCTTTTTTCGATAAATCTTCAGAATAGGCCTTTGACTTCCATTCTTCTTGCACTTTTGACTTCGTCTTTTGACTTCGTCTTTTGTCTTTTTCTTCGAGAAAAGCCTGTGAAAGCCCGTGTTTTCTTCCTTTTTAATATTTTTGTCCTAAAATACAATAAAAACACAAACCGGCGCATAATTCGGACTTTTACAACATCAAATACACGTTTAGGTCTCGTTTTTAATTGTTTTAAGTTGTGAAAGGATAAGTGTTTTCACACTTATTACTAATCAATCCAACCATCACCATATATCATCGATTGACCCTAAAATCATCAAACCCAGAAAACTAATCGTAGTTAAAAGTTGAATTCGTCTCTTGTGGCCACAGAAATGAATTCGTTAAATGGAGATCGATTTGTTTTTATGGAAAATATGTTAGTGAAAACGGCTGATTGATTAGTTGTATGAAGAGAGGTTTGAAAACAAGGACTCGATGTTACTATTGGTTGAAGATCATCATGAAGTTTGATTAAGGTTGTTTGATAGATGGGAGACGGTAGGAGGTGAGAAGGTGGGAGGTGAGAAGAAGATAGATGGAATTAAGGTGGTTGGATTGATGATAGATGGGAGACGATGGGAGGTGAGAAGGAGATAGATGGAATTGAGGGAGAAGGAGGGAGACGGTGAGTGGATTTAGGATAGGTATTTTTTTATTTTTTTTATTTTTTTAATTATTTTATTTTATTTTAAGAGGGAGGTATGTGTGGTATGTGTGTGGTGGGTACTGTATGTGGTTGATGCATATGTATATGTTCATTATTAACAGTGTCTCTCCCCCTCGAAAACAGCATATGCAATAGCAGTTTTTGAAGGTATTTCACCTATTAATCAATGACAATTTCGATGTTATTAGCATCCATTTGAACGGATCTGGATAGTAATTAATCCAACCCGCTCTGATACCACTTGTTGGTCCATGAATCTCGTGCAAACATCGAATCTATAAGGATCTATGAAGAACATTTGCACAATTAACCAATTGACTAACTATTAACAAAGCTTGTACTTTTCATCGTTTGTATATCTTATTAATAATGAATCAAAAAGATTTATAAGACTTTCCCGGTTGTTTGCGGAATAACAACCGGGTGATAAATGACAAACTAAACTCCCATTGTTCTAAGCTATCTAAACTTAAGAACCAATGGGAGGATCAAACCCTATCTACTAAAGTATTACATGTGTGTTTTCTATGGATTGAATCATTGACTATTCTATTACAAAGACTACATATATATAGTGGGAAAGTGAAGCTTCCAAGATAAGCTTCACCAAAGTACAAGTAACCACCTTCTACTTTCTTGTCTTCCTATTTGCACCTTTGACAAAGTGCAAGTCACCCTCTTGAACCTTTGTCTTCATTGTTGATAAGACCTGTTCCCACTAATACTTCAAACACTTCTTTATGTCTTCTAAGTTATTAAGGTCTTCGAATAAGTAATAGTCTCTAGGATTTAGTAAGATGTTATGTCATCACTAACTAACTCCATCATCCTTGGTTCTTTGCATAACGTACTGAAATCCGCCTCAGCCAATGACGAGTCTATCTCGTAGACTCTAAAGAACACTGAAGAATGACACACTGAACTTATAACTTACTTAAGTTCAGTGACTAACATAACTTAGGATACTTTACACACAAATCATGTGCAAGGGACAAATCAGGCACAGAATTGACCCAACAATCTCCCCCTATTTGGATAGAAAAGTAGCCTAAGTGAGATAGCAATAAGTGAGAATTAAGGATTCTTCTTACATGCTATGTTACAACAATGAATACCAACATAAGTAACTTCTTTAGCTGAAGTTATCCGCTGACTTGTTTGGCCTGTTGTAGTTGTTACTAAGCTTATACAATCTGTGATCTTGAATAATGAAAAGTTGAACCAACTCCCTGATGCTTATATAGAACTCATAATAGTAACTTCACTTTAGGTCATCAATGAAGTGTATATACGCATGTTCCTTACAAACCATATGCCCTCCACTAGCATATATAAAAGTGGCATATTCTATCAATTAAGATCTGAGTTCATTTACCTTAAACATCAGAGTGGTCAATGGTTGATGCAGCAACCATAATAGATCATATACTAAGCTCAGCAACCCATCTTCAGTGACTTGGCTCGATCAGCCACATATGTAGACATGTAAGTCCCTGAAGGTTGTTTTGTGTGTTTGGTTGTTTGTGATGGTATGTTGTGATGTATGATAGTGTGTTTTACGCCTGTCATGTATTCTCTCCCCCTCAAAAGTTGCTAGGGTACCAAGCAACTTTTGACCCTGCTACACATTGTTTCTTCTTTTAATCAACCCTGAAGTAAATATGTGCGACATCTGATTTCTTCTTTCTTCACATCTCTGATGACAAATCTAGTGTACACTGATGTCTTAAACACCTTGTGGTGTCATACCCCTGAAGTGTCTCCTATCTCCAAGGTCAACCCATGAGTTCCCCTGATTTGGTGTCAGGGGATCATATATCAATACATGAATTAATAGTGTATACCCTATATTCACTTTGCTTTTATCAACCAACATGCAATCACAACATCCTTAGCAAAAATCAATGCTGGGGAGTTCTATATTCACAAGATTACCATGGGTCAGATATCGGGTCACACTATAATTGAAGTCAAGACAAAGAGTATGAGTTGGAAGTTAAGTAGTGACCCACCATATGTAAATTTAACACCCTTGTTACACTGGTTTGAGGAAGTAAACGTAAATACTGCTCTTCAGCGTGTTAAAAGGGTAAAAATCACCTGATTTAATTGTATAACTTGCACTAAAAGGTCATAAAATGAACCTCCAAAACCGACGAAAAACTAAAGCTATTTCCAACACGATCGTCATAGAAACTTCAAAAACCATCAATTGACGCCACAAAACTTGAGTTTAAACTTTTCTGCAAAATGAGTTTGAGGGAAGCTTCATGAAAATAAGTTGATAAGCTATAAAATCTGTTAAAATCCTTGTCATAATCTGATATTCAAAAGTTGATAGGGACTAATGTTGCTATGTTTAGTATTTCAGGGACTCAAGTGAAAGCTGGTTAATATATACGTTGAAGGGTTGGACTTGGGCTTGAAGGCCCATTGGGTTTGGAAAAAAAAGTTGTTGCGTATTGTTTGCTTTATTTACCCTAACTCATTCAGAGTTAGGGTTAAGTTTGTGTGTGTGTATCTTGTGCAGCCATCAATGGCGACCACACATTTCATTCTTCACTTCTGGGTTATTTCATCTTGTTGTTTCTTTTTTATTTGATTTGTAAAACTATTATCAGGTTAGATAATAGATCCATACCAGTTAAGACTGTGGTGGATTTTGTCTTTAAAACTCTCTTTTGTTCCTTTGATTGTTTGAAGTGAATAAAATTGTTGTTAGATCATCTAGCCTTATTTTTCTACATGGTATCAGAGACAGGTTATCAAATCTGACTCTGTTATTGTGAAAAGTCTTTTGAGAAAATACTTTTTTGTTTATATTTTTTTATACAAAGTTATAAATTGATTTTTCTGGTTGATCTGCTATTGGAATAGCTATATACTCTCTCGATTTATAAAACCCCTAATTTTTTGAAAAAATTAGGGTTTAACTTTTTTTGGGGATCTTTTGATTCAAAGGTTCCGGTGACTGATTGGTGGTTTTGTTGAGACTCTTGTGGTATTATCTGTGTCATAAGTGGAAAACCCCTAATTTTTTTATAAAATTAGG
Source organism: Glebionis coronaria (assembly GCA_025667525.1). Taxonomy (NCBI): domain Eukaryota; kingdom Viridiplantae; phylum Streptophyta; class Magnoliopsida; order Asterales; family Asteraceae; genus Glebionis; species Glebionis coronaria. The sequence goes on along the minus strand of JANFOE010001486.1, from coordinate 48,129 downwards.
GTTTACTGTTTGTGACTGGATCTTAAGGATCTTGGTGTTTGTGATTCATTGGAGGTTGTTATCTCTTGCTGGATTTGATTTTTCCTATTTTTTCCCTTGAAGGAAAAATTTGGGTTTGTCAATTGGAGGTTCTGATATCATCTAGACTAAGTGAATCTAGATATATCAGATCGATTGTGCTTTGTTTGGTCTTACTATAACACCTCTCACTCTCTCTCCTTTGATTGCTAGTTGATTTATCTGCTTATTTGTTTTTTTGTTTACTCTTGGGTTGGTTGTTTTTCATTTTTGACCTATTATACTCTTGGATCCTCACACATGGCTTGCCCTTGACCTACCACCCTTGAGTAGTTTGGAAGCCTGGGAACTCTATTGTAGCGTTGTGAGTTCATTTATTACACTTTTTTGACCCTTCACCATGACTGATCATGTTAATGAGTCAGTTCATGGTGATGATGAGACTTTAAGTGTGACTGGCCCTGTCACACTTATTAGCAAGTTATACTTGAGTGACCCTTTACATTTGCACCCCAATGATACTGCTGTGTTGACTGTTGTGAGTGTGAAACTTAAAGGAACTGAAAATTATCAGGTTTGGGCTAATGCTATGTTGTTAGCTTTGGAAGGTAAAAACAAAATTGGTTTTATAGATGGGTCTTGTAAAAGATCTATAGCTGATGAAGTTTTGGGGAAACAATGGGATAGAGTTAATGTTGTGTTCCTTGGGTGGATTTTAAACTCAATCGCTGAGGAACTATTCCTTGGTTAAATTTTTTCAAAAAAGGCTAAGCATGTTTGGAATGAGTTAAAAGAAACTTACCATAAAGTTGATGGGTCTGTCATTTTCAATTTGCATCACAAGATTAACACTCTCAAACAAAATGGGTCTAATTTGTCTGATTATTACCACAAATTGAATGCTTATTGGAAACAGTATGATGCTATGATTGAGTTGCCTAATTGTGTGTGTTCTGCTTCTGTTGAATTTAAAAGACATAATCAGTTGTTAAAACTTATGCAATTCTTGATGGGTTTGGATGATTCTTACATGAGCATTAGAAGCTCTATTCTCTCTAGATAAACTTTTCCTGATGTTAAAGGTGCCTATGCCATAATTTCCAGTGAGGAATCTCATAGGTTAGCATCTGGTACTCTTGCTGGTTTCTCTCAAAGGACTCAGACATCAGCCTTTTTTTCTAATGGGCCTGCTAGAAACAATACTCAAAGAAATCAGACCAATAACCAAGGTAACTTTAATAGTGGTAACTTTAGACCCAACTTTTGCAACAATGGGGGTTTCAGACCTAACACTCCCACTACTAGATTTAGACCTAATGTTCCTAACAATTCTGTGTTTAGACCTTATGGTAATAGCAACTCTGAAGTGGTTTGTGAGAATTGTGGGTATAATGGGAACACTATTGATAGGTGCTTCAAAATCATTGGTTACCCTCCTGACTTTGGTAAGAAAAAAGGGGGTCAAGGTAACAAGGGTAAAAATGTTTCTAACAATTCTGTTAGAACATCCTCTTCATCTGGATTCAGTGATGAGCAACTTGCTACCTTACTTTCTATGTTCAAGGAGAACAAGGGGACCACTAGTGAATCTGGAAATGTTCATGCCAATATGGCAGGTATCTACTTTAACTAGTAAGATTTTTAATAATAACTTTGAGAAGTTTTTTTGTTCTAACACAAACAACAAGTCTAAAATTGGGTATAATGGGAAGGTTGTTGATTCTGGGGCTAATCAACATATGACCAATGATGATTCTGAATTGAAAAATGTTTTTGATATTTCTCACCTTAACATTAAGGTGGCTCATCCTAATGGGACTAAAGCTATCATCTCTAATATTGGAAATCTAAAACTTTCTAATGGACTTGTGTTGTTTGATGTGCTTGTTATTCCTGATTATTGTGTAACCTTGGTTTCTGTTCATAAATTAGCTAAGGATAACAAAATTTTTGGTTGTCTTTGATGAAAACAAATGTTCCTTTGTTAATCAGGATTTCAATCTCAAAAAAATCTTGGGGACTGGTAGACAATATGGTGGTTTGTACTATTTAGATGTAGAAGGTAATAAGTGTGTTAATAACTCCCATGTGATTAGTTGCTCCTCGTCTAAATATGATTGGCATTGTAGATTGGGTCACCCTGCTGACCCAGCTCTGAATGTACTAAAAAAACTCTTTGAAAATTAGTTCTTTTGATCAAAATGAGTTTTGTAAAATATGTCAAAGGGCTAAACAGGCTAGAGAACCTTTTCCCTTAAGTGACCATAAAACTAAAACTCTTGGTGAATTAGTACATCTAGATGTGTGGGGACCTTATAGGGTGACCAGTCATACTGGTCATAGGTTTTTCTTGACCATTGTGGATGATTACACAAGAGCTGTTTGGGTTTATTTGTTAAAAACTAAAGATGAAGTTGGCAAATCTGTTGAGATTTTTATAATCTGTTAAAAACCCAATTTGAAAAAGAAGTTAAAATTTTCAGAAGTGACAATGGGACTGAATTTGTTAATCATAGCTTTCAAGCTTTTTGTAACACCAAAGGCATTCTACATCAAACCTCTTGTGCATATACTCCTCAATAAAATGGGGTGGTTGAAAGGAAACACAGCCATCTGCTTAATGTGACTAGATGCCTTATGTTTCAGGGGGGAAAACCCTTAAGGTTTTGGACTGAATGCATTCTAATTTCTACTTATCTTATCAACAGATTGCCCTCTTCTGTGCTAAATGGTAGATCTCCATATGAGATGATGTATAACACACCTCCTAATCTCTCTCATATTAGGACATTTGGTTGTCTTTGCTTTGCTACTGTCTTGAATAGTCATGACAAACTCACCAAATATCTGAAAAATATGTTATGATGGGTTTTTCTAATTTGCAAAAGGGTTACAAACTTTATAGTCTTGATAGACATCAGTTCCTTGTTTCTAGAGATGTCAAGTTTTTTGAGTCCATTTTTCCCTTTAAAGATATTGTTTTAAATAAAAAGAATAAGGTTCAAGATGTTGATGTTTCTCAAAACAATAAAGTTTTGACCTTTTTTGATTTGGAAAATCCTGAGCTTCCTGATGATGATGAGAGAGTTACAAATATTCATAATGGTGACAGTAAGTCACCAAGTGATAGTAACCCAGACTTGGGTCTAGGTGACAGTGGACACATTTCTTCTAGCAATGATACCACAAATGCCAGTCCAAGTATTGAGGCTGCCACACTTGATGAAACACATGTATCTGAAGGAAATATTGAAATTCACCCAAGTCTTCCTTTGCATGGACAGAACTTGGGTGGTATTTCTAATATTAATTCTCAGGATGACCAGGGTGTGAGAAGGTCTTCTAGACCTTCTGTTTTTCCAAAAAATTACAATGATTTTGTTGTTAATTCCAAGGTCAAGTATGGGATTGAAAAATTTGTGGGATATTCCAAAATTAAAGGAGATGTGTTATGCTTTGTCACTCAGTTAAATAAGAGTAGTGAACCTAGGAATTTTTTTGAGGCTTGTCAAAGTCCTGAATGGGTTGATGCTATGAATGTTGAATTTGCTACTTTTCTTGTAATGACACTTGGGACTTAGTTGAATTGCCTGGCCTTAAATTCTAAGTGGGTTTGGAAACTTAAGTTCAAATCCAGTGGTGAGATTGAAAGGTATAAGGCCAGACTTGTTGCCATGGGTTGTGGTCAAAAGGAGGGTATTGATTATGAAGAAACCTTCTCTCCTGTTGTTAAAATGGTAACTGTTAGATGTCTCATTAATTTAGTTGTTAATCAATCTTGGCCTATATATCAATTGGACATTAACAATGCTTTCTTGTATGGAGAATTGGATGAGACTGTTTACATGAAACCCCCTCAAGGATTTTACTCTGGTAATCCTAAACTTGTTTGTAGACTTAAGAAGTCTATTTATGGACTGAAGCAATCTCCTAGACAGTGGAATGCCAAACTCACATCTGTTCTAGTTGAAAATGGGTTTGTTCAAAGCAAGTCTGACTACTCTCTTTATACTAAGAATTGTGACAAGTGTTTTATTGTTGTGCTTGTTTATGTAGATGATATTATTGTTACTGGCAACAAGAAAAAATAAATTGACAACTTCAAAATGTTTTTGAAAAGTAATTTTAAGATTAAGGATTTGGGAAAATTGCAATATTTTTTGGGGAATTGAAGTTGTTGATACCCAATATGGAATATGTTTGAATCAAAGGAAGTATGTCCTTGATGTTTTATCTGAATATGGCATGCTTGCTTGCAAACCTTCCAAAACACCCTTGTTGTCTAAACTGTCCATTTCCAATGAACCATGTGATATTGATCCCTTGTTAGAAAATATTATGGATTATCAGAAGCTTATGGGTAAGCTTATATATTTGACCAATACCAGACCTGACATTTCTTATGCTGTCCATTGTCTTTTTCAATTTATGCACTCACCCTTAAGGTCTCACCTGAGGATTGCTTTCAAGATTATCAGATACTTAAAGGGTGCTCCAAGTTTGGGTATTCATGTTAAGAAACACACAGGTATGACTCTTAGAGCCTTCTCAGATTCTGATTGGGCTAAGTGCATTGTTACTAGGAAGTCTGTCACTGGCTATTGTGTTTTCTTGAATGATAACCTTGTATCATTGAAGAGTAAGAAACAAATCACTCTCTTTAAGTCATCAGCTGAGGCTGAGTATAGAGCTCTAGCCTCAATGACTAGTGAAGTCATTTGGATCCTTAAAATTCTAAAAGATTTGAGGTGTAGTAATCTTTTGCCTGTGGATCTTTATTGTGACAGTAACTCAGCAATTAAGATTGCTGCCAATCCTGTATTCCATGAGAGAACTAAACACCTTGAGATTGACCTTCACTTTGTGAGGGAAAAGATCTTAAATGGGGTTGTTAGAACTCAAAAGGTGGAGTCTGCAAATCAAATTGCAGACATCCTCACCAAAGGATTGGATACACCACAACATGAATACCTGGTTAAAAAACTGGGGATGATTGACTTGTATAGAATATCAGATTAAGGGGGGATGTTAAAATCCTTGTCATAATCTGATATTCAAAAGTTGGTAGGGACTAATGTTGCTATGTTTAATATTTCAGGGACTCAAGTGAAAGCTGGTTAATATATACGTTGAAGGGCTGGACTTGGGCTTGAAGGCCCATTGGGTTTGGAAGAAAAAGCCGTTGCGTATTGTTTGCTTTATTTACCCTAACTCATTCAGAGTTAGGGTTAAGTTTGTGTGTGTGTATCTTGTGCAGCCATCAATGGCGACCACACATTTCATTCTTCACTTCTGGGTTATTTAATCTTGTTGTTTCTTTTTTATTTGATTTGTAAAAGTATTATCAGGTTAGATAATAGATCCATACAAACTGTGGTGGATTTTGTCTTTAAAACTCTCTCTTTTTCATTTGATTGTTTGAAGTGAATAAAAGTGTTGTTAGATCATCTAGCCTTATTTTTCTACAAAATCAAAAGGCCAAACAATGACCTTATTATCACATCTATTCAAAACTTTGAATTATAAGATGTTTATGATTATCACACTAAGGTATGAATGAAATACTGCAACCTATCTTGAAGAACCATCCAAGATAATACATTACCTAAATTAACTCGTTTATCCATTTGAGCCTCTACATATCATGTTAATCTGCAACAACTAACCTTTTTTGCACTTTTAATTCGTACATTAACTTTCACCTCATGAACATACATGTTGAATTTTCACACATACGTATCTCTTATGTAGACTAATATGATTGATAATATCTTGATTTTGTAAGTAAATCCATTTCATTCTTCTGCATCAGTGGAGCAGCTAGTGGAAACGCGTAAAGAAGAGCTACTGATATGTGAACTTTAAACTATTTTTTACCAAATATTTTTTTTGAGATGCTAAGGGCTTCCTTGGGATTGATACTAAGGGCGTACTTGGGATTGATACTAACAGACTAACCTGTAAAAGTATCCCGTAACTGTAGTTTTTTGTGGTTCCGCGATAGAAATAGATCTTTTGAGAACTCAGGTGACCGGATAAATCGCTACGTTTATCATACACTTTCTTACTTTGATTTTCTTCGTCACAAATTTCGTCACCGTCCTACAAATTCTCAAATGAAAATAACATTAGATGCGATGAACATATCAAATCTAAAACTAAAAAAACAGCAATTTGTATTCGGATTACAGAGTTAACTGTGTGACAACTTCAACTCATTTACTTATGAGCTGGACAATCCAAGTGATGTTTTATATATATCAGGTAAAATTAATAATCAACTAAAATAGTGATAATGCGCAAACTTTGTTAAACACATTTAGAATCAACTAAAGTTACTTTTTCAAATCGCAATAACCCATAAACTCAAACTAATCCAAAGACCCCATGCGAATTGCAAACATCATTATGCATCACTTTGACCCTTGAAATTCGCTGTAGTGTATGCAACAGTCGAGAATTTTCATAAGATTCTGTTGTTGATGTTTTGAAGTGCAAATGACTTACAAAATTTGCATCTGTTTAATGCATTCTACATCAACTACTGTGACATTTTGGCTAATAGGGTAACTGTGATGAAAGATGATATTGTGGCACTACTACAATTGACTTGACATTAACTTTATGTTTCTTGCAACATTCAGTTAAGGCTTACCTTCTTCATCAATATAGATTAACCAAAGAAGCGTGACACAATAACAGTCAATAGGATCACTACATGTCGCTAAAGAATACAAATTACTATAGGTTAAAACAGTATGCTCGATCTTAGTATGCCATAAAATAAGGTTATGAGATCAGTTGATATACACATATTTGAATAACGAAAAAAGGAAGATAAATACTTACATGATTTGCTCTCGTTCAATGGCGCTTTTAAGTTGGGTGTATGCACCCTTTTTTTGTTTAATGTTATCAATGTTGGATAACTGTAATCATTGATAACCGTAACCACCAACTCCAACATGCTTCTCAAGTTCTGGTTGTTTACCTGCAGCAGCCCATACATAGTTGCACACAGATTTAACTCATTATTGACATCTCAGAACCCATTATATACTGACTACAAAAAAACTAAACAATTCTGTTTATGATTACAGAAATCAACACCTTGTCTCTGTCCATTGGTAATTAGTAGTAATAAAATGGTAATATTAGATAACGGGTCAAAATAGATACTCATTTTACTAGTCAAAACATGTCAGCTTGGATTGAGAGAAAACACTTTTTGTACATGTATGTGTATTCAATTTTTGTGCAGCTTTGTGTGTAAGTATGATTATAACAACCATATTATCATATAGTGAACTAAATATGTGAAGAACGTGATCTAGAGATGCATTGAAAATAGAATCTTGGCGATGCGTTGAAGATAACTACTGACATTTTTAACATTATATCATAATTTTACATTTTAAATGTGGTCTGTTAAAAATAAAACATAACCTAAATTCACCATTTAATGTTCTCACTTATAAGGCGTGATATGTAACAAGAATAACTTACAACGTATTCAACTGTAAAATCAAATATGTATTTTATAAAAGAAGACATGGGGCTATTGAGTTCCGACTGAAACAAATAACCACAATTTAGATATATACACGTTTGGACTCCTCTTAATCTTTTTGAAAGTGATAGTAGCGTCTCAAAATACATGTTCCTTCCCTCTACCTTGAGTCCAAAATTTCATAGAGGAAGACAACAAAATAGATGGCAATTTGATATGAGTGCAATTACTCATATCATTTATATCATTAAATGGGCTTAAAATGTATAAAACATATGAATATTGTATTGTATTTGCATTGTTTTGTTGTTTCGTGTGTGTACGTACCAAGATCACAAAAACCGGCAAATATCGACACGAGTTTGAAGAAATTTCAAAGGCCAAAAGTTGGGTTCGTTTTATTCATGGATTTATCAAGAGTTTGATAGGCCAAGTGGGTCCCACATTTGGTTAATGGGCCTGAAAGCCCATATAAAATCAATGAAGTTATGATTAATTGGTTTGAAGCCCAAATCCAAGCCTAAGTCATGAATAAATATTAAACGGATTGAAGTATATTTAGTTTTGGGTCCAATTTCTAGCCAAAAGCCCAAATAATAATAAGACGATGGAAGTTAATTATCTGGTCAAGGTCCAAGTAAAGCCCAACACAACAAGATATGACGGTGGAACAAGTTTTATTTATACTTCCTTGGTCAATCGTTTTAGTCAAAGAAAAGAAATAAACAAAAGAAAAAGGAACTTGAAGAAAGAAAAGAAAGGGGAAGAAACGCAGTCACAAGAACCCTAACAATTAGGGGTTTTCATTCCATTGTGCAATTGATGTCACGCGCCTATTAATCAGAATATTCAGGGAAAGATGGAGCGTGTATTACCCAAAGATTCCAAGTACAAGGCTCCTACGTGGCTAATTATTGCATCACTCCCTCACTCTGATTGGTGGATTTGACGGCCACCAGTCATAGAGCCAATGATCTATTGCCATGTAAGCAAAAAAAGAAGCACTAAATCGCCACCCTGACAGTCCGAGTGAAAGAGGGCCAATTACAGCCCTTAGATGATAACTGAAAAGAGAGAGAAGAAGGAAGAGAAGATCCAAGGGCCTATAATCGTCATCAGCAAACCCCCACCCCTCTGGGTTACGATATAAATACCCCCAAAAATAACCATGTAATCATCCCTTCTTTTACTTAATGTTATAATGTTAATTTAGATTTAGAAGTTGTAATTTTCTTTTATAGAGTTGTAATAATCATTTGAATGAATAAAACTTTGATTTTCGTCTATTCAGCTCTTTAATTTATGCTTTGTTTTTTATTTTAAATACTCGCAAAACGTAATCTAAAAGTTATTATAAATAAGTATTGTTTGAATAAGCTTAATTAATAGCTTATTTGAATAATGAGTAAATTGGGGATGAAGACTTAAACCCACTGTTTAAGTTTAAACTATGCTGTTGGATCGCTATATGTTAATGGTTTGTGGTTCGAAATGTTATTTGGTGGTTTGATGGTGTGGTGTCGGTTTAGATAAGACGGTTCAGCGCCGTTCTTCGTCATCTAAGGATTCGACACTAAAGGTTAAGTTTGTTTTATATTTTTGCAAATATTATCATAATAAGTTGTTAGTTTGATGCTCAGATTCATTTTTGTTTATGCATTACTTAGTTTAAATCTGCTAACTTGACAGTATTTATTGGACTATTGTTGGATTATGAGAGTTTGATTGTTTTTAGTGTTATTATTTACTGATTTGGATAATCAGTTTTACAGTTTTATATGCTTTTGAAGTCTGCTGTCATTAAATCTGAGTTTGGATCCTGTTTGTGGATCTTAGATAGTATAATCTGCTTGCACTAAAAGTTTATGATTTAAACTGATATACATAGTCTGCTGATTTGGAATGTTAATGAATCTGCTAGGATTTATAGATGTTGTTTAGGATAAATCTGATCTTGATGGATAAGGACTGGTTTTAAGTAGCTGCTAAAGAGTTCTCTGTTTTGGAATTGTTGAATAAGGTTGTTAAGTTAGTTGGAATAATTAGTCACCACTGCTTGCAATCGTTTTCCTTAATTTGTCACTGTTCCTGTTTGTTTTAATTTTACTTTCCAAAAAAGTAAATTGCTAAAATATGCCCCCCTTGGGGATCGAACTCGTGACCTCACGGTTCAACTCCAACACACTTACCAACTGAACCACCTCATTGTTTTGTTAAATCTCTGCATAAACAGCTTTATATAAACTGTTGATTTAATTTGCTTAAACGTTTTTAATACATTTCTTTGTTTAAAAGTTAAATAAAAATAAAAAATAATATAATTACTTTTGAGAATGGTTAATTTAAATTTGATATAAAATAAAAAATTATATTTTAATATTAATAGTTTCTTTAAATAATTTTGTTTCAATTTATCATTTTAGAGTAAAAATAAATATAGTTCAAAATAATAATATAGTTTAAAATTCGACTTTAGATTAAATTTGGGTAGACGATTCTTGCACTTTTAATTAAAAAAGGGTAAGATTTTAGAAACAACCGAAACCAATTCAAATCAATTGTCCTAATCAAAACGAAAGTCTCAAATTCACAATTTCTTCGTGTACAACGAACCGGGATCACTCTCGTGTTTAATTAATTCATCTTTTGCTTATTTTGGACTATTACTTTTTTCTAAGGTAATTTTCTTAATTTGCTCTATAACGTATTATATTAAAATACACTGACACTTTCCCACACATCAAAAATTTTGGCCGCCGCTGCCGGGAAAATTGTGTACGATTCTTTCGTAACGATTTGTTGATCGTTGATTTGAAGACCCTTTCCGTCCTCGGAAAGTTTTGTTATTTTTCTATATATATAATAAATATCTTTTTTCGTGTTTTTTGTTATTAATATATTATATTATGTAGAACAACGAATTCACCTACCTCCAAAAGCGTGAAAACGCAAACGTTAGTTGGGATTTCATCACCTAGCTATTGTATTCGAATCCAAAACAAAACAAAAATAAAGGCAAAATAGATAAATACTAATCAAGAGTTTGAACTCGATTTATACAAAATATAAGGTGGGTATAAGGCGACGGGCTATAAAAGTTCGTCTAAGGAAAAAGGTTTTTAAGTGCGTTGTGCCACCTCGTTTCCTCGCTTGCTTGTGCGTATATTGAGAGGGACGACCGATTATTGGTTTGCCAACTCAAGTAGTAATAAATCTTATTATTGTCGTTGTTTACTTATTGCACCTCGAAACGTTTAGGTTTTCACCTACGTTTCAAAGTCGACCGACGGTAGTTTACTTCCATAGTAATTATCCTTACTCCTTGTTTTTATCAATCTATGATTGATTTGAAAAATAAAAATACCAAAAATAATTTCTTAATCCTCTATCATGTTTAATTCTTTTCTCCTCGCCCTTCTATTTTAAATTCTTTTATGAATTCCTTCGTCTTTTATGTAGGGTGTGGAGAACTGTTATATGGTCTTTTACCATATCGGTGGTGTACGTGCGAGCGTTGTGGAAATGATTTATGTAACGATTTACGAGTTGGATTTTGTCCTTTTTGTAATGATATTACTTCATGCGGAAATCCGAATTTTTCAAATAACTCTCGATTTTTACCCACCTCCGCACCCCACATACGAGACACCCTTGTGTGAGTTATGTGGAAACAATTCTCATTTTGGTGTTGATTGTTCGCATCGATTCTCTCTTAATTACGAGCAAGAACCGGGGTACAATTAAAACTATAATGATAATTGTTATCCACAAGATTCACCGAGTTTATCACAACAATATCTTTGTTGTAAGTATTGTGGGGGTCCTCACGAGAGTTTTAATTGTCAACCGAGGGATCAAAATTTTTATGAGCCCAATCCTTGCTATAATTCCATTCCCTCCGGTTTTGTCCAACCCCCACATGTTGGGTCTAAAATTATATGAGTTGATGTGACAGAAACTCAAAACGAAGAAAACATCAAGTAGTTTGTCAAAGCCGCTGACACGGCTAGTTGAGACGCTGACGAAAAGTGTTGAGACGCTGACAGATGTTTACACGCTGATGGAGAATTCTATTTAGGGAATATATTGAGTATATTATTTATGATATACACAATATATAGTTTATCTAAATAGAAGATTTAGATGTTTATTTGATATTATCTCTTGTAGATTCTGTTCCTTCCACTATAAAAGGAACAAGAGTCTTAGGTTTTATTCATATCATTCATTCACAATGTAAACCTAAAGTGTGTGTCGCACTAGACGTGGGATTCAATGTATACACGTCTAGTGGTTGTTTGTTATTAATATAATAAGCAACCCAATTGTTTTAATTCGTGTTCTTTGTGCCTAAACACCTTGTTCATGATCATTGTTCTTTTCCGCTATGTTATCATATGAACGATGATCAACCTAGATATAATGGTTCATAACCATTGAGTCTAACGATCATAGGACTCATCAATTGGTATCAGAGCCTAAGGCTCATGATATCTAGGTCCGACGAGGTGTTCGTGTATGGTGAAGAAGAAAAATTCGTATGGAGTTTTTCTGGACGTTTTTGTGTGCGCAGCAGTATTCAGAAGGTCATAACTTTTGATTGAACCGTTGGATCGTCACGAAATTTTATATGTGTGTTCTACATACATAGATCTAAACATCCACCGGAGGGATTGTCGATTTTTATCCCCAGGCAAAAGTTATTAAGCGTCGAAGTTGGCTGATGGAAGATTTTCAGTTTTCTGCTTTCACATGAAATCATGAACTAGGGTTTCTTCAAACCCTAGATCTACTTAAAAGCAGGAAGAATTGCAGTTTGTGGCTGTTATGATTCAAGATAACACTTGATCTAAGGTTTATTTACAAACCCTAATTAGGGTTTTGGTGCTTAAAGTTTTAAAACCCTAGATCGAGGCTTGTAACGTAGCAGCATCTGGTGATTCGTGAATCATGAAGATGGTATACACGCTTGGATCTTGCTGATTTCCATGGTATTTATTCAGCCGTATACTCGAAAAAGATTCCAATATTAAACAAAGGAATATACGCATGTCTGCAAGTGACGTAAAGCTTCAATGTGTTCACACGTTGATGCGCTTCTCATTGGTTGAGAGGCTTGTGTTCACACGATCAAGAACATGTTAGTAATTCTGTACTCGTTTCTTATTGGTGCTAGATCTCTATGTTCACACGGTTGCATTCACACAGCCAAAACAAAACCCTAATATTTGGTTTCTCTACATGCGCATCCAAGAATCTTCACGTGAGGCTCGTTTTTTGATTGGAGGAACAGAATGCATTCACACGGCTTAAGACTTTTGATTGGTTATTTACACATTGTGTTCACACGATTATGTAATTTACAATAAAAGTGTGTTCACACGGTATATAACTTGTGATTGGATGACAAGTTTTGTGGGAGCTTCTATGTTTTTCTCTAAACTGACGTGAGTTTGAAGTCAAAAGATGAAATCAGTGGTAGAATGCAACGCTGACAAAGACAAGAATGAACGCTGACAGGATTTAAGGTTGGCACTGACGTTTGTTGTTTAGGCGCTGACAGGAAGGGTTTCGACGCTGACAAGGAATAAGTCAACGCTGTCAAGTTGACAGTGTTGTCCGAGATATGTGCTTCAAACGCTGTTACGTGTTGTCCGATATCTGGCGATACACATGGACGGATATTGGACAAAGGAAGATCTCGGGTAACACACTGATTGCTGCTGTTTGAGAAAACTGGTACGTTTTAAGCATACAAAAAGGAGTTATTTACACACAAAGGTACATGGAATCTCCATTTTAATATAGAATATCAAGTTGATATTTATGGCTCGGATATTTTGAAAGGAATTAATGATTTTAAAGCAAGTTAGCAATTATTCGGGGGATTTGATGGATATTTTAAACTATGTAATCGGGATAGCCTTGCAAAAGAGTTATCCATATTTGGACTTTTACATATGGTATGACGATGTTATTTCATTCAAATTCATCATGAAGAGGTGTTAGCTTAAGGGGAAGAATTCTTATGGTAAGATTGATGATTGAAGAAGATTTTTCGCGAGTTTATGTTCTATCATATCTTGAAAGTAATTAGCATGACAACTAACTTTCAAGGTAACTTGTTCGTGCTTACATGGTTGGTGATGAAGACTTGTCATAACACTTGAAGGAGTTACATTATCGTGCTCAGTGTCTCACATAGGATGAGAATATTGACAAGGGATCGAGGTCTACTTATAATTGGTCTGTTATAAGTTCTTAGTCACGTGGATAGTACAAGACATGGAACACAAGGTTGGGTTATCTTACTTCTACATCAAAATTATTAAAGTTATTTTTCTTCAAGATCATTACACAGAGCCTACTTTTGGAGAATTTTCAAGATTGCCTACATTGTTTACTTCCTTGTTGATGTGACAAAAAGGGGAAGAAAATACGTGCTACACTTGAGGGGAAGCAATCTGAAGATCATGTACAACTTACAAGAGATACACAAAGAGTTTTGCCGACATCAACTAGGGGAAGATTGTTGGGTCTAAAATTATATGAGTTGATGTGACAGAAACTCAAAACGAAGAAAACATCAAGTAGTTTGTCAAAGCCGCTGAAGTTAAAGAAGAGGACAGAGCTGGAGAATGGCACCTTGTTCATGATCATTGTTCTTTGTGCCTAAACACCTTGTTCATTGTGCCTAAACACCTTGTGCATGATCATTGTTCTTTTCCGCTATGTTATCATATGAACGATGATCAACCTAGATATAATGGTTCATAACCATTGAGTCTAACGATCATAGGACTCATCACCACAATATTCTATCGATGGTGAAGGTTTTAGACAAATTGAAACGTTATTCCAACAAATAATGAATCAAGAAAGTGTTGAAATTGTTGAAAAGAGCGTCGAAGATATGATGCATGAAAAGAGACGAATTGATAACGAGATTAACGATATAACTAATGAATTGGGAATTCGAAGATATCAAGGAGAAATAATTGATGACAAATTTAAAAGAGAGTGTGAGATTAAGATTAGACAACTTTTGCAAGATTATAATGGATTAAGCATTGAAATTCGAAAGAAACAACAAGCTCAAGAAGAAGCAAAGTATCTTGCTACTCGTGATCTCGAGCGTTCTTTTCTTTATGATGATGACGACGATGAGGATATTTTTGATCTCACTCCATCTCATGACATCACTGTGGAACCCGACAATTCTTTAAGCATGGGGGACGAGCATCTAAGCAATATTCTGGAACTAGAATCGGGCGAAGTAATAAAGTCTAGTGTTGAGATCCTTGCCCAAAACCCAAGAGAGTCCGATGGTATTTCTAATGGAACATGTGATTTGCCACATTGTGATAATTCTCCTTCTTCCAATCACTTTGAGATTTTCTCCAATTCTAATGATGAAACTTGTGAAGGAAATGAAGATTTTGAGTATGATACGACTTCTAGTGAATTATCTAATGAGGAGTTCTCCAATGAACTTTCTTATAAAGATGACATTCACGACTCGGATTGTGAGGGGTTTCCCGATGAACCTACTCTTCTTCACCCATTTCCACCGAGAAATGAGGATGATAGTGATCCGATTTTTGAGAGGATCATCTTTGAACTTACTCCTTTAGACCAATTCCCACCGGGAAATGAGGTCGATTTGACTATTCCGATCCTTGAGAAGTTCACCGATGAACTTACTCATTTAGAGGTGGAAGATGTGATTCTTCGAGAAAAATTATCAAACGTCTGTCTTCTCATTTCTAAAATCGAAGATTTGAATTCTAAGCCTATAAGGAAGTCTTTCTCTCAATCTCCTATCCCCGTTGAGGATAGTGATTCGCTTATGGAAGAAATTGACACTTTTCTTGCTTCCAATGATTCGATGCCACCAGGTATTGATGATCTCGACCCGGAGGGGGACGCTCTCTTTTTAGAGAATTTACTTGATGATGATTTTGTCCCAAGTCCTCCCCCCACCCACTTTGACCTTAATGTGTGGGTTTTTCATGTGACTTATATTGAGTACCATGACCCGATTGATCACATTCCTAAGGGTGAAATGGTCGATAAAGATAATAATGTTGAGAACATTTCAGATGGGATTCTTTTTACCACACCATTACTATGTGCCTTATATGATTATGAATTAGCATGGGGGAAGACACCGTGTTGTCTATTCCTTTCTCTCCCGAGGACGAGGTATTCGATCCCGGAATCATTGATTTAGGGAAATCTCGGCCTTTCACCGATGCAATTATTGAAAGATTTTTCGATCATCTTGGTGCGAGTTTATCTCGGGGAGCATACTATTTCCATTTCATGATTTGTGACATTGACCACTATCTCTTTTTGGAGATTTATGTTGGATTTTCATCCTCTCGTTTGTCATCCGACAACGAGGATGTGATCTTTGACCCCGGCATCATGCTTTATGATGGATTTTATTCCAATATACCGGTTTTTACCACTTTCCCTAAGGACCAATGAATGCGGGGATCGAGTCGAGCTCATGACTCGGTTAACAAAAACGAGGTGCCTTGTGGGGGAGTCCCATACATTCTATCTTCTATCTATTTTCTAACACTAATAAGGCTTGATATTTTCAAGCTCGTGCTCGTGTTTTGTTGTGATGTGAAACTTAGGTATGACCCTAATCATTGAAGACTCTCGTGTTCGGTTTTTGTCCGGTCCACTCGAGCTTCCATACTTTGATTGTCAAATGGGGCACTCACTATCCTTTGATTTTTGTTGACTAACATTTTATCTTAAAGCATAATTAATAAACGGCTTATAGATTTGCGTGCTCTTACCATGTTAGGACTTTTGCATTCGACTCTTCGTGTTCTAGCAAGGGGATGTCACTCTTGAGTTAGGAAACATTGAGGAAAATGTTTGGTTTTAGCATGGGGGAGTCAATCGATATAATCGCTTGCAATTGCTTTTGTCGTGTTCATACGTAATCGTTTTTCTCATTTTTCATAAAAAATTAAATTTTTAGTTTAATTTTGTGTTTAATAATAAAGAAAATAAGTGTTTTTGACACAAATGTAGGCTTTTCGTTGGTGAAAATAAGAATAGTTTTTTACTCGATTGGTTTTTACCTTAGCTCATTCCTTAACATGCTTAAATCAAGTTTTGCTAGACTTTTATATAGGGGACTTTAAAACGCGAAAGTCTTAACTCATACGGGTTTAAGAACAAGAACTTTTCGCAAATTCCTAATAATTGATCCTAGAAAGTATTTATCAAGGGAACTTTTAAACGCAAATTCTAAACTTGAAAAAGTCCAAGAAGATGCAAGATCTTATAGATGACTTGAAAACCCAAAACTTTGATTTATTAGGCTAAGTGTCCATTATTATCACATCTTTGAGATTTTACAATATGGAGAACAAGAGATGATAGAGTTGATCATAAGTTTTGATCTTAAGTCTTCCTTGTATAAGTATTTTTGTGTTTGATTCTTTCTCCTCGTATTTATTTTTCACGCTTGAATACTTAATTGCTTAAGAAATGAAGTTTTTAGCGGTTTGGGCTTAATATCTTAACTCGTAACTCCTTCTTTTTCTTCCCTTGTAATTAAAGTAAGAACATATTGAGGGTGTCAGCGTCATGAACCTTTTGATCATGGGATTGCGGAAATTTGGCTTACTATATATATCATTAATAAAGAAGAATAAATAAAAACATGTTCTCTATGAGCCTTTGGGTGGGAGTCATGTAGAACTAGCCTTGTCATTAGAGCCTTAGGGTGTATGGCATGGTGAAGTGTTTAATAAAAATTTCTTCATCATCATGAGCCTTAGGGTGGATGGTGAATGTCAATTCCCTTGTTTATGTCCAAGGAGCCTTAGGGTGTGGATCATAGATAAGGAGCACTTTTACATCTTAAAGAGCCTCAAGGTGTATGATGTAAAATGTTGCTAACTTCATTAATAAGGTTAAATCGACTTTGGAGGAATTATTGTTGCTTTAAGTAGTCCTATTAGCCAAATTTCGGATCTGGGAATTTATTCCTAAAATCATGTTAAGTTATCCTTGATGTGGGCTTTCTTTATTGACAACGGTTTTTGAGGTCGAGGTTAAGTTTTGAGTGTTGGGTTTACACCGTTTTGCCTTCATTTTTGGACTAATAATTATTAAATAAGTCAAATGAGCATTTGGGTGAATAACAAAAACTAAAATCTAGAGATACAATTAGAAATAAAGGAGATTGAGTTTAACACAAATTACTTGTATGAGTGGTCTTAACATTTGAACTTATGATTGGCAATTATCTTGTTTTTAAAATTGGCATGGAAAGAGTGAAAAGTCGAGGACGATGAATCTATTCGAGTTTTATGATCCTAAAAGTTATTTTTCAATAATGAAAGCAATACATTATGTCTTTGAAAATAAAGTGTCAAAAGTTGAATAAAAGTGTAGTTAGTAGCTTTACTTTATCATTGCGTGAGGACACGGCAATTGCTTAGCAAGAGGGAGTTTGATATGAGTGTAATTACTCATATCATGTATCTATATTACTTTATAAAAGATTTAAGACTTTTTCTATATTTAGAAGTCTTAAACTTTTCAGCCTAAAACATTTTCTTAATAAGAAATCTATACAAGCCATTATCAATGCTTACCCATTCAAAATTTAAACTGCATACGTTTTTTATAACACATTAAAAATCTTCAATTTAGTCAAGCTTTCTTTACGTTTTTTCAACCCATTTTTAATTAGAAGTAAATGTATGTTTCTTTTTTCAATATATAGGGTTGTTACAGCTATGAGTTCATCTCACCATCAACCCACAAATCATTTTAACCTCTAAACTCTGTCATCTCCTCAAAACAATCCATGAGCTCATCCTCGCCATCAACATGTGGCTGTTACAACCTCAAAGTTAAGCCACAACCACGAGACCTCTAATCAATCACAGTTACACCATAACCACCGAACCCCTCCACCACCACCGAACTAAACATACTTTTGAAACCCGCATCCCCACTGCCAACCATCACCAACACGACCACCGAGACCTACGCTCACCAAATGCCCTCTAACCCTTCACCACTACAACTACTCTACCATCTAAACCCACACCATCCTCGATCTATAAATATTAGATAAGGTTTGAACACTTTATTTATAGATCAACCAAATAATTACAGAAAAGTACGAGATTCGAACCATAAACAACTATTATAACCAAACATCATCTCAGCAAAACTTAAAAGACTTTAACCACGTGTGCCTCACATCAGTTCTAGAATCAAAAGATCTTAACCACGACTCTGACTGGTTAGACGCAGTCAGACGCGGATAGAAGGTGGACATCGGACCGGATCAAACTTGATGATTAGGTCTGACTCCATCTCAGCCTTGTAACATATTCGATAGTTTTCCACTTCCAAACCTTTAAACCCACAATACCCTTCACTTTTATCAAGATCTAAATCGGAAACAACTAATCCCGAGTTACACAAAAATACGAGATTCAAGGTTGTTTCTCTTTTTGATTCGAGATTAAAAGAGACCAAAGACAAAAAGATGGTTCATGTTTTGATGGTGATATGTATAGTTGCTAAATGTGTAGAGATTTGTTAAAAAATATATCAAAATAAATCAAGAGGTAGGTGAAAGTGTTGTGTGGTTGTTTCTTTATCGTGTGGAACTGTGGATGAATAAAATGACAAAAGTATGTGAGTGGGATTAGGATTATATGTAATGTGTAGGGTGGGTTAACACAATGTTTTATTTTACATGTGTGGGCTTGATCCCGATTTTTTTTTTGCATAAATAGGTTTGTATGTTGTTGACTTGTCTACCCAATGTTTTATTTTTAGAATAATTCTTGTAATATCTTTTTAAATTTAGAATACCTATCAAAATATTTATTTATTATCTTAAATTTATGATCAAATATGTTTTATTTAATGTTCATACAAGTTTTTAATTCATTGTATCGTTACAATTCAACATATGCATTTAAAAAATAAACATTTAAATCCATTCAGACAATTTTTCATTCAGATTTAGACATTATAACCACATTTTACCAGTAGAATGCGTTAGTCAAATTAAGACCAATAATTGATTCAGTATTAAAAAATATATGATAATACTAATTAATTCAGTATTAAAGATCTATAATAATACTAATTAATTCAGTATTTGTAACAGTTACTTTGTTACATATTAATATATTTTAATAGTGTCTTTATTACTTGTTAACATGTAACTAAAGTTGTAACAACCATTCAAATACATTATAAAAAATCTGTACCTAATAATTTAAATGATAAGTAACTTCAAAAACGATCCAGTTAGTTCTATATAGCATTAAAAAAAGGGTTTGCTATTTTTAAAAGTTAATTAAACTAACACTTGAAAAATCTTTATAACATTTGCCATAAACTTTAGTTACAGGATACTCGGCGTTACATTGCGCATATATCATGCTATTAATAATTACAAAGATAAATATTGTACCAAGTGTACTTTTACATATCACTTCGTTAACTATATGAACTCGGATAGCATTGATAAAAGTGATCCAAAATGTTATTGAAATGAAAAATGAATACATCATGAACGATATTATTTCATGCGTCGAGGAAAATTTGTTATATGTTTTGATCTTTACCTTCTCGCAACTAAATATTAATAAAGTAATGAAAACAATGGTCATAAAAAAACATTTATTCGTTAAGAAGTTAGTCATCGGGTACCCACCGCCGCATTGCGCGGGTACCCAGCTAGTATCATTAAATGGACTTAAAATGTATAAAACATATGAATATTGTATTGTATTTGCATTGTTTTGTTGTTTCGTGTGTTTAGGTACCAAGATCACAAAAACCGGCAAAAACCGACACCAGTTTGAAGAAATTTCAAAGGCTGAAAATCGGGTTCGTTTTATTTGCGGATTTATCAGGAGTTTCTTGGGCTAAGTGGGTCCCACATTTGGTTAATGGGTCTGAAAGCCCATATAAAATCAATGAAGTTATGATAAATTGGTTTAAAGCCCAAATCCAAGCCCAAGTTATAAATAAATATTAAACGGATTGAAGTATATTTAGTTTTGGGTCCAATTTCTAGCCAAAAGCCCAAATAATAATGAGACGATAGAAGTTAATTATCTGGTCAAGGTCCAAGTAAAGCCCAACACAACAAGATATGACTGTGGAACAAGTTTTATTTATACTTCCTTGGTCAATCGTTTTAGTCAAAGAAAAGAAATAAACAAAAGAAAAAGGAACGTGAAGAAAGAAAAGAAAGGGGAAGAAACGCAGTCACAAGAACCCTAACAATTAGGGGTTTTCATTCCTTTGTGCAATTGATGTCACGCGCGTATTAATCAGAATATTCAGGGAAAGATGGAGCGTGTATTACCCAAAGATTCCAAGTACAAGGCTCCTACGTGGCTAATTATTGCATCACTCCCTCACTCTGATTGGTGGATTTGACGGCCACCAGTCATAGAGCCAATGATCTATTGCCATGTAAGCAAAAAAAGAAGCACTAAATCGCCACCCTGACAGTCCGAGTGAAAGAGGGCCAATTACAGCCCTTAGATGATAACTGAAAAGAGAGAGAAGAAGGAAGAGAAGATCCAAGAGCCTATAATCTTCATCAGCAAACCCCCACCCCTCTCGGTTAGGATATAAATACCCCCAAAAATAACCATGTAATCATCCCTTCTTTTACTTAATGTTATAATGCTAATTTAGATTTAGAAGTTGTAATTTTCTTTTATAGAGTTGTAGTAATCATTTTAATGAATAAAACATTGATTTTTGTCTATTCAGCTCTTTAATTTATGCTTTGTTTTTGTTTTTAAATACTTGCAAAACTTAATCTAAAAGTTATTATAAATAAGTATTGTTTGAATAAGCTTAAATAATAGCTTATTTGAATAATGAGTAAATTGGGGATGAAGACTTAAACCCACTGTTTAAGTTTAAACTATGATGTTGAATCGCTATATGTTAATGGTTTGTGGTTCAAAATGTTATTTGGTGGTTTGATGGTGTGGTGTCGGTTTAGATAAGATGGTTCAGCGCCGTTCTTCGTCATCAAAGGATTCGTCACTAAAGGTTAAGTTCGTTTTATATTTTTGCCAATATTATCATAATAAGTTGTTAGTTTGATGCTCATATTCATTTTTGTTTATGCATTACTTAATTTAAATCTGCTATAGATTGATTACTTGACTGTATTTGTTGGACTATTGTTGGATTATGAGAGTTTGATAGTTTTCAGTGTTATTATTTACTGAGATCTTAGATAGTATAATATGCTTGCACTAAAAGTTTATGATTTAAACTGATATACATAGTCTGCTGATTTGGAATGTTAATGAATCTGCTAGGATTTATAGATGTTGTTTAGGATAAATTTGATCTTGATGGATAAGGACTGGTTTTAAGTAGTTGCTAAAGAGTTCTCTGTTTTGAAATTGTTGAATAAGGTTGTTAAGTTAGTTGGAATAATTAGTCACCAATGCTTGCAATCTTTTTCCTTAATTCGTCACTGTTCCTGTTTGTTTTAATTTTACTTTCCAAAAAATAAATTTCAAAAATATGTCCCCCTTGGGGATCGAACTCGTGACCTCACGGTTCAACTCCAACACACTTACCAACTGAACCACCTCATTGTTTTGTTAAATCTCTGCATAAACAGCTTTATATAAGCTGTTGAATTAATTTGCTTAAACGTTTTTAATACATTTCTTTGTTTTAAAGTTAAATAAAAATAAAAAATAATATAATTACTTTTGAGAATGGTTAATTTAAATTTGATATAAAATAAAAAAATTATATTTTAATATTAATAGTTTCTTTAAATAATTTTGTTTCAATTTATCATTTTAGAGTAAAAATAAATATAGTTCAAAATAATAATATAGTTTAAAATTCGACTTTAGATTAAAGTTGGGTAGACGATTCTTGCACTTTTAATTAAAAATGGTAGGATTTTAGAAAAAATCGAAACAAATTCAAATCAATTGTCCTAATCAAAATGAAAGTCTCAAATTCACAATTTCTTCGTGTACAACGAACCGGGATCACTCTCGTATTTAATTAATCCGTCTTTAGCTTATTTTGGACTATTACTTTTTCCTAAAGGTAATTTTCTTAATTTGCTCTATAACGTATTATATTAAAATACACTGACACTTTTCCACACATCAAAAATTTTGGCGCCGCTACCGGAGAAATTGTGTACGATTCTTTCGTAACGATTTGTTGATCGTTGATTTGAAGACCCTTTCCGTCCTTTGAAAGTTTTGTTATTTTTCTATATATATAATAAATATCGTTTTTCGTGTTTTTTGTAATTAATATATTATATTATGTCGAACAATAAATTCACCTACCTCCAAAAGCGTGAAAACGCAAACCTTAGTTGGGATTTCATCACCAAGCTATTGTATTCGAATCCAAAACAAAACAAAAATAAAGGCAAAATAGATAAATACTAATCAAAAGTTTGAACTCGATTTATACAAACTATAAGGTGGGTATAAGGCGACGAGCTATAAAAGTCTGTCTAAGGAAAAAGGTTTTTAAGTACGTTGTGCCACCTCGTTTCCCCGCTTGCTTGTGTGTATATTTTGAGGGACGACCGATTATTGGTTTGCCAACTCAAGTAGTAATAAATCTTATTTTTGTCGTTGTTTACTTATTGCACCTCGAAACGTTTAGGTTTTCACCTACGTTTCAAAGTCGACCGAGGGTAGTTTACTTCCATAGTAATTATCCTTACTCCTTGTTTTTATCAATCTATGATTGATTTGAAAAATAAAAATACCAAAAATAATCTTCTTAATCCTCTATCATGTTTAATTCTTTTGTCCTCACCCTTCTATTTTTAATTCTTTTATGAATTCCTTCATCCGTTGTGTAGGGTGTGGAGAACCGTTATATGGTCTTTTACCATGTCGGTGGTGTACGTGCGAGCGTTATGGAAATGATTTACGTAACGATTTACTAGTTGGATTTTGTCCTTTTTGTAATGATATTACTTCATGCGGAAACCCGAATTTTTCAAATAGCTCTCTCGATTTTTGCCCACCTCCGCACCCCACATACGAGACACCCTTGTGTGAGTTATGTGGAAACGATTCTCATTTTGGTGTTAATTGTTCGCATCGATTCTCGCTTAATTATGAGCAAGAACCGGGCTACAATCAAAACTATAATGATAATTGTTATCCACAAGATTCACCGAGTTTATCACAATAATATCTTTGTTGTAAGTATTGTGGGGGTCCTCACGAGAGTTTTAATTGTCAACCGAGGGATCAAAATTTTTATGAGCCCAATCCTTGCTATAATTCCATTCCCTCCGGTTTTATCCAACCCCCACAATATTCTCTCGATGGTGAAGGTTTTAGACAAATTGAAATGTTATTTCAACAAATAATGAATCAAGAAAGTGTTGAAATTGTTAAAAAGAGCATCGAAGATATGATGCATGAAAAAAGACGAATTGATAACGATATTGACGATATAACTAATGAATTGGGAATTCGAATATGTTGGAAATACGTTTTTACGTATTTAGAAAGGATCGGTCACTCCAAATATAGATACAAGTATTGGGCTCGTGATCTAATGTATTAAGGTATAGCCCATATAGCCCACATGTAGGGTGGGCTATATAAACCCCCCTCCTAGCATGTTAGGAGGGGTTGTTGAACACTTTCATTCATAACAATTCCATCTTTCTTATTTCTCTCCTTTCTCTCTCTTCTTTCTCTCTCTAGTTCTTCCACTTCTCCATCCATCTCAATAGATTAATCCATACATGCCTAATCCTTAGAAAATACGATCTTTCAATTGGTATCAGAGCATGGTTGATTCTTCGGATTGACGCGTTTTAATCTATTGTCTTGGTAAAGTTTAATTTTTTTTCTTTCTTTCTTTTAAAGTTTATCTTATTCTTTTTGGTCATGATCACATTTTTTATTCAGATACCATTCTTTAAATATATTAGTTTCTATTGTCACAAAAAGTATCAGTTTGTTTCTTTT
The DNA here is from genome assembly GCA_025667525.1 of Glebionis coronaria. NCBI lineage: Eukaryota > Viridiplantae > Streptophyta > Magnoliopsida > Asterales > Asteraceae > Glebionis > Glebionis coronaria. Next base: position 23,568 of record JANFOE010001486.1, on the reverse strand, counting down.
TTATAATTTTTTTATCAATTTTTTGTTACAAAAATTAAAAAGTATCAGTTTTTTATTTATTTATCTTATTTTATCAGCTTTTTATTTATTTATTTTATTTTATCTTATTTTATTAAAAGTATCAGTTCCGTGTTTATCAAAACTTTTGTTTCATTCTGTCTTTGTTTTTGGTGCCATCGGAAAAGGGTTTTTAAACATTCCGACAGATTTGTGTTTTTGGTATTCCGACAAGGGTCTTTCCTATCTCATTCCAACACCATTCCGACAAGGGTCTTTCCGATTACATTCCGATAGTGTTTTCCGACAGGACTGATTCCGATACGACATTCCGATGGTTTTTTTTTGTTTAAACATTCCGATGGTGTTTTTTGCTTGTGACATTCTGATGATCGGACACATGACTCAAAACTAACCAAGACTCTCGGTCATACTTAACAAGACTCGAGTAACTCACAACTCACAAACCAAACAAACAAAACACAAACTCAACCAAAATCCTCATCTGACTCACGCCCTCGACCTAATAGACCTACAACCCACACCCAAAACCCCAACAACACACTCTCGACTCGCACCTAGTCTTGATATCGACCCACACCCTCGACTCTAAACAACACTCGACTCCTCATTCCAAAAACACATCTCCTCGACTCTCCACCCTCACCCTCGTCCCCTCACCCACAACCTCGACGAAACCAAAACAGACGAATCGAACCAAACCCATAACTGTCCAAAACAATCTGACTCGTAACACAACAATACAAGCCTCTCGACACTTCACACCTACACACACTCGCAGTCAAACCAACCACACCCACAAACTCTTTTTCAAACAACCCAACACCCACCCTCGACTCCGACAAAAACTCACACACAGCTCCAAAACAAAACTCAACCTCACACAATAGACACCCACTCTCGACTCTCAACCCACTTACTTACGAACAAACCATAAACAGATTCGACTTCCACTTTGACCAATACTCGACCAAGACTCGAAAACAAACAACCTTTCATCAGATCTCAGCTTTTTATTTTCGTGTTTTTGCATAATTAAGATCCAACACGATTTAAATAGTCATCACTGATCTGTGTTAAGATATTTATCTTTTGTTTATATTCGAAGGTAAAGCAAGATAAATAACAAACATGTTATTTTCTCACTTTGTTTCGATTGAAAAAAGTAAACATCAGATGACATGCACACAATAACCTACCCGAGACCTCGTATAGATCTTGAAGACAAATTCAGCTTGGTTTGTTGTTATTCGAATCAATCGAATAAAGCAGTAAGTTTACCTCGTGTGGGTTTTGATTCATCTTAAATCAAAAGTGATAAGAAGATAATAGTTGAGTGTGGTAAGTTATTTTTGGGTACTGAGTTATTTTTGAGAAGATAATAGATGATCTAGTTTGTTACAGAGGAAGAGACGGAGGTTTTTGAGATGGGGGCGAATAAACCAAAGAGAGAGAGAGTATTTTGAGGAGTTTATACAGAAAGTCAAAAGACGGGTAGGAGCAGATATTTAAGGGGCGGAGATAACAATGAGGGTGACTGTTTTGTGAGATTGGACGCAAGCCACGTATCTGGCCACGTGGGGATACTAATTTCAATTTGACAAAGATCATAAATATCGGATTTTATGTATATCAGATTTTTTATTTTATTTTTTTTAATTTTTAGTTAAGTTTTTTTAAGCTAAGTTAATTTTTGTTATTTTTTTACTTTGAAATTTTTTATTTTGGATATTACTTTTATTTTGATAATCAATTGCTATTTTCATTTTTATTCAAATTTTTATTTTGGAAAGTTTTGTGATATTAAGTTATAAACGTGTTAAAGTGACAAGATTTAGTTGGCGGGCGTTATTTTTGGAGTGAGCCGACTTTGATTTGGTCTCCGGTTTGTTTTATAAACGTTTGAGCCGATCACGAAATTTTTGATCCGAGGAAAAGATATATTACCCAACAAAGATCCAAGAATTTTTTCATTGAACGATATGGATTCGTTGACTTCAACAGTTCACGAGGGAGAACTACAACACATGTAACTCAAAGAGATCAAATTGCGTCAAAAATCATTGGAAATCTTTCACGAACTCAAGACACATCTTGCCCTTCTTTATCCGCACAACATGCCTGAACTTCCAACCACGGTTCAAATATTCTTTGGCAAAGTGGATAATTTTAAAGAGAAGATTTTTAATAATTTGAATGAGTTACGGTTGCAACTTGAAAGGGAAAATCTTCATGAGGTTAAAGCAAAGTTATGTCTAGAAATTATTCGCACACAGTTTAAGGACTTCTTTGCCTCAACAATGGTACCTCCTTTTTATTATCCGACTCCAATCCTTCACCAGCTTTTCAACGCGCATACGGGTTGTCAGACTGAAACCTTTAGAAGTGGTTTACTCAATCACATCAATATACTTGAGAAGTGTATTGAGGTCAGGTTCGTTAATTACAACGAGATACGGTTGAAAAAGGGTCAGATTCAAAGAATCAAGGAGTCGTCTAAGTCATTGAATGCAGCAATAGCTCATGAACATGAGAGAGAGACATGCTTCAAGTTGTCGTCAAAAGATAATTACATCTGCCCCGAGCAAGAAATAGGTGCCAATTTGGTCTTCAAGGTAAGCAATGGCAAGGAATCAGGAGGAACGCATGAAACAAGCAGCAAGTCACAAGCACCAACTGTTCAGGTGCCAAGTTTCAACAATATACAGCATGTTGAGCTTTCTGAACCTAATTATGCCAAACATGGGATGGAAAAGAGTGATAGCGATACCACTTCTGATTCATCCGATGTGAGTCATAATGGGGGAGAAAGTGTTCAAAATGTTAAACATCATGATAGGTGTCTTATGACTGCTTCTTTAAATAATTCTGATTCTAGGATTAAAGAGCTTGAAACGATTTTAGCTCAGCAATCCGAAGAGCTTGAGGATGCCAAAATTGAATTTTCAAAGAAAACGGAAAAATTTGAAACGTATTTTGAAAAACTTGAAAAGTCAAACGTTGTTCTTGAACGAAAATTGGATCAAACTGTTCTAGATTCTAAAGCTGAAAAGGATAATCTTTTGAAACAAATTAAGTTGCTTGAATCTAAGTTGGCATCTCAAGATGAATTGCTCAAAGAGAATGAGACTTTAAGGGCTCAAGTACAGGAAAAGGTCTTTGCTATAGCTGCGTTGAAAAACGAATTGAAGAAAACTAAAGGAACTAGTGTGGACACTAAGCTTGAAAAACCATCAATCTTGGGGAAACCGCCTACAAATCAGTTCATTCGACAACCGACTGCATTTAGATCCGAGCGATCACAATCCTTGAGATCGCGGTTTGCCTCCCAAGTTGATATGGCTCATATTTCTAGAATAGTCACTCCACCAACTAGGCCCAATATGACCAAAACAGCTTTAGCAAGACCTAATCACATGATTGCCTCTAGTTTCTCTAAAAATACCAAGACCACGTCTAGAACTAGTTCAGATGACGTTCACCATAAATCTGGTCTGAGGGAAGTTAAGCAAAAGACACAAGTAAGAGATAGGACTTTCAAACCTAGACAGATGCCTTCTAAATTGCCCAACACTGCTAACCGTAGCATGTCAAATCCTAGGAGCATCAATCAATCGTCCAGGAATTCTAGATCTTACTCGGAAATTAAATATGCTACTTGTAAAACATGTAGAAAATGTGTCTTTACGGCAAATCATGATTCTTGTATCAAGAAACTACTTAATGAGGTGAACTCCCGTGCTAGACTTAAATCCCAGTGGGTTGCTAAAATCAAACCCATTGGTAAAATGTGGCGCCCCACTGGTAGAACTTTCACTATTGTAGGAAACGAGTGCCCTTTAACTAGGATAGTCTCTGATTCTACTAAGACTAATAGGGAGGAAACTGAAAAGGAGGATACATCACTTAAGCCTGAACTTAAGGTTTTCTATAAAAGGAAACGTTTACCAGCTAAGACAAGTGAATCATCTCCTCGGGTCACCTCTAGCACAAGAAAAGAAAACTGTGAACCCCCACTTGCTTCTAAGATAGATATCGCTAACCCATATCAAAGCATGCAAATTCCAAATGAGAATGCAGGTACCAAAGAGGATGTTCCAAAAGAACGAAGCGGTCCAATCATTGTATACCATTCAATTAAGGACACTCTCAGAGTTTGGTTGCTGAAGAAGCTGATATCTAAGAAACAATTGTCTCAGGGGATTTGCAGTTAAGCTTACAGTGTACAAAGGACTTATAGTCACATCACAGACTATAACTCGATCTTCAAAGAAAGGAAAGTTTATCGCCGATGGTAAACTTATCCTAACAACGAGAAATTAATTTTTCTCGGGCATGAGCTTATATCAAAAACATTCCAAGTTTTTAAGCTCATGCATAATGGCTCCTTGCTAAATGACAGACGATGACTCGGACTTCAGAGACAGTGAAGTTTATCTACGCAACGATAACTTACCCTCTTAACAAGAAATTAAGTTTTCTTGGACACGAGCTTATCTCCGATGATAAACTTATCCTCAAAAACGAGAAATTAAATTTTCTCGGACACGAGCTTACTTTAAAACTATTCAACGGTTTTAAGCTCGTGTAAAATGGTTCATTGTTAAATGTCAGATATTGACCCGTTCTTTAAATAAAGGAAATTTTATCACCGATGATAAACTTATCCTTACAACGAGAAATTAATTTTTCTCGGGCATGAGCTAAAATAAAAACATTCGAAGTTTTTAGGCTCATGCACAATGACTTACAGTTAAATGTCAGACTGTAACTCGAACTTCAAATAAAGGAAAGATTATCTTTTATGATAACTTATCCTCATAATGAGAATTAACCTTTCTCGGTCATGAGCTTGTATTAAAACATTCGAAGTTTTAAGCTCGGAAAGGAAAGTGTATCTTTTAAATAAGAGAACTTTTCCTCATAACGAGAAATTAACCTTTCTCGGTCATGAGCTTTCCGTTAAAACAGTCAAAGTTTTCAAGCTCATGAAAACGACTTCTAAGTACATGTCAACTTAGGACTCGTTCTTCAGTTAAAAGGAAAGTTTATCGCCGATGATAAACTTATCCTTAACAACGGGAAGTTTACAACTTCTCGGACTTGAGCTCGTCTTATAAGATATTCAACATCTTAAGCTCAAGTAATTGGTTTTCAAAATATTGAACACAAATTTTCGAGAATTTCTCAAAAGGTTTTTTCTAAATCTTTCAAAATTGTGTGTTCAACAATGTTTTTGATAAAAAGAGCATGTCTTCTGGAATCGATAATATTTATGATACTAGAAATGTCATTCAATAATGACATGGGATTGTAAATAAAGTTCGAGTAGAAGTTCAGATGTTTTTAAAACATGCTCAAAATGGTTTGCTATTATTTCAGATAGTAACCCGCTTTTCATACTCAAGTCAAGCATTTCACCGGAAAGCTTTGACTCAACAACGGGAATTAATTTTCTCGGGCATGGTTTACTTTATAACCATGTAAGGGATTGTGTTTACGTTATAACACAATCTAACACGAATTTATGTACGTGTCAGTGCATTTATTTGTTAAAACAAGAGAAATCTTGTTTTTATGAAGTTATCATCTCCACCAACCGTAGCAATTTACAATTGATATCTACATACTCGACGATGCGACTACTCAAACGGTGACTACAGCTCTTTCAATAGAACACGGGTCAACAATTGAGGGGGAGCAATTGTCCAGCAATCAGAATCTTTGACGCTAAAAGTGCCAAGTTCACATGTTGGTGTCAAGACAAAGATATCAATCATACACATGGAGTAAAGAGATAACTTCAGACATGATAAGGCGACCAACATTCGTGAACAAGAACCATGTGCTTCTTTCATATGATGTTCTCAATCATTCAGGTCCAACCTCATAAATTGCTAATCTTGTGAATACATTATCATATATGATCTTTGCACGTGATAAATACCTTACACTTGTGTTTAAAAGGTATTTAATTTACGTTTCAGCACACCCTTCTTAATTTGAGGGGGAGCTTGTGTAATTCATGAAGATAATTGGATTTGCATTTTTCTTCCCAAATTTTCTTAAAATGCTATTAAATCAATTGATATTAAAAACATCGATTGGGTTAATATTTTTAATATGGGGGAGAAAATATGACTTAATATGGGATATGATTAATCATAAATGGTTTGACTTAACGTGATAGCTCATCCCGACATGTGCGAAATCTTTTCGGATATCGTGGCATATGTTAAGGGGGAGAAAAATGGATTTGCACTTCAAAATGGATTTCATGGTGACATACACTTACCCAAAACATCTTTATTCACGACAGTGAAGATTGTGGTGACATAAGGATGGTAGGATAGGTTAAAGTCCAATGATTCCTCTAGAACCGGAGGAATCTTATAACACCCCCAAATTTATACAACTTAGTACAGCGGAAGACTAGTTGGTGTTACGGGATAGCACATTACTCACATCATAGACAACGCATAAAAATCGCGTCGTTTAATAATAAATCATTTCCATTCATAAATATCAAAGTTACATCGGTCCCAAGTCATTATATTTCATACAAAGTTTTACAAAGTATTTGAATGGAAAAATATTGTTAAGTGTGGGCCATGAATTCTTGTCGTCTTCTCGAGAATTACCTTCAAGTACCTGAGATAAAACATGTTAAAAGAAAAGGGTCAGCGATAACGCCAAGTGAATTCATAGAGTTTAATGAATTCCATCAATATAACTTTGGTATAAAATTAGTACCAAAAATCAATTCGTACAATTCATTGTAATAGGCCGTAAAATAGCCAAAATCATTTTATACAAATCTTTGTAGTAGGCCATAAAATAGCCAAAGTCATTTTATATAAATCCTTATCGAAAATCATAATATAGGCATTTGCCTTAAAAATTATTATACGAGCCAATGTCGTAAAAACATCATACAATACGTCTTATGACGTTGTATAAAATCAAATAAAAACCGTTATATGAATATGGTTATGAAAACCAAAACACAAACATAATATCAATAGTATGACCCAGTATTGCTAGTCAGGCAATACATCGTAATTCGGAGCGTCTAGTAATATTTTGGTGATTGGATTATTATAAGCCGCATGACATTGTTACCTTACTAAACCAACAACGGGTAGCTAACCCGATACCAATTTTGCCCATCTAAAGTAGCGTGTCGTCACAAAGGTCACGCTATGGAAATCTTCTCATACATTAATTCGCTTACCAATCAATGTGGCACGACGGGGATCAACCGTCAAGGCGCGAACTGGGGTGATCGTCCCCAAATAGTACTATTAAATGCATAAGCGTCTACCAACTCCCGGTAGTTCACAATTCATGCTAATGGGACTTTTAGTGACATAACCTAACTTTAATAATCCATTTGATTTCATCTATCGGGTCCATTAATCATTTATAGGGTCATACAATCGGGTCATTCAATCATTCGGGTCCAAAATCAATAAACAAACAATCGGGACAAATGGTGTCCAAACATTTATAAAAACTAACATGTTATCTCCCTCGCGGGTTTATAAAGCATTTATAAAACATTTAAAAGAGTACGAGGCTATGAACTCACGTTGATGTGGGAAAGCGGGTTATCGGCGATTCGGATGTACGGTACGTGCTTCAATCACGGAAACCTAGACAAATAATAATCGGTCTTAGACGTTTGTCCAATGACTTTATAAAAATACCAATTATGTATACATATGATGATTATATATATATGATGATCAAGTGGGTTTACATATTCTCATTTACTCCTTTTAGTGTTATATGTCGATAACTTTTATATTAGTTTACTAGTTTTACCCGTTTACGTGTCTTAAGCCCAATAAACTTATTATAAGTTATTTAACTTATTTTAATCCATTTTGTACCTATATTATCAGTATGTATACTTTCCAAGTTGGGCCTAAATGGGTTAAGCCCAATAGATTCTTTTTACAAGTTTTTATCCTATTTAGTCCATTTATTAGTCCAATATGTTTATTTAACTTGTTAATGTCCGTATGCCCTATAGTTCGGGTTTTGTCGGTTTTTACTTGTTATACATGTCTATATATCAGTATATAAGTTTTATAAAGTTTTCATTAGACGGGTCCAACCATCTAAGTTTTATTTAACAAAAACGTTAATTTTACGGTAATAGCCGAAAAAGTCGTAAAAATCATGTTTATAGTTTTATAACTTATAAAACTTAACAAGTTTCCATTTTTATCATTTATACACTTATTACACCTTTTATATATTTATATAAATAAGTTTTATAAGTTAGTGGGTTTTTATTTTACATTTTATATATTAAAATGTGAGTGCTTATATAATAGTATTATTCTTTAATTTCCAAAAATCTGATTTTTAACTTCATCTTCACCAAAACTGCCATATCTTGAGTTCTACATGGAGATAGAAGCTCAAATTTTTATCACATAAACTACATGATATGTGCTACATTTAACTCTTCTATAGCTACTGTTGAATCATCCTTTAAGTTTTCTAAAAATCGTCCAAAACAGTAACTTCAGATTTATACCCTAAACTTGTTTTGATCATATCTCACTCATTATTTTGATTCCATTGCATGGCCAACTCTCACATGTGTACAAGACCCATAGCTTACTGTATATCAATTCTACTTCATCATTTTATCAGTTTATAATATGTTTCTTTACTGTTTTATACAGCCATGTAATTTAAACAAGATTTTAACCTTGTTTCTTATGATTTTTCACCTTTTTAATCATGTTTATCAACAACAAATCCCCACATAACATTTTTATCATCATATAATCATCATATACATATACAATAGGAAATAAAATACATGTTCACATAATGAAAATAACAAGAAGATGAGGAGGACAATCTTTATACCACCAACTTGATGTAGGTAATGAGTTTGGCATGATTTTGGATGGAGAAACATATGATACACCAAGACCACCTTCATGACCACCATTCTTCATAGAAACCTTGTGGAAAATCAGCCCTAATACTCCATGGAAACTCCTCCTTTGATGTTATAACTTACACCAATCTTCATCTTTTTGGATGGAGATTAACATATGTTAATTATAACATATGCTTGTGGTTAAATTTTGTAGGAATGGTGGGGTTCTTTGGAGAAATGGGACGGCACTTTGGAGCTAGAGAGAGAGAGTTTGTGTGTGGTATTGCATGTATGGAAAGATGGAATGAGAAGTTGCTAGTTTTGAGTTAGGTTGTTAAGAGAAAGTGGCTTCAAATGTAAGCTACATTGGACAAGTGTGTATTTGGTTATGAGGTTGTGACACCTCATGGTTTGGTAAGTTTTTGGCCGCCCCATGTAAGCTAGTGGGGTGGGACAATGTATTTTGTCCCATCTCACTAGTTTACGGGTATTCCTCGATTCTAGTTTCCTCGATTTGCGTGCCCTCGGGTCGTTTTACGAAAAACGTTTTTATAAATTATGAATCGACGTCACAAAACGAATCCAATAAAAATTGTCTCATCAAAAACGGAGTTCGAAAACGTAAATACGTAATCCTAAGGTTTCCGGTTTAGTCGTAAAGGACGTTAAAATAAAATCGTAAGTCCTAATCTCTTCTCGTAAATTTGTGAGTTTATGAACCAACACAAATTTAAAACTCCAAAATAATATTCATGGATAAATTTATTTTCTGAATTGTCAGACTGTCACCAAAGACGGTGTATGTAAACGTAAGCACGTAACGTTGAATCCTCTGGTTTAGACGTAGTCGATGCTACTTCAAGACGTAAGTCCAAATTTCTTCCCAAAAATAAGTGAGTTCATATTGTAACATTAAAATAATATTTTTAAATAATATTTGAGAATAAAATATCAATCGTAAATTGACGGATTGTCACAGCATTTACCCCTAAACAGGATCTTTGTCCTCAAAGATCATCTTACCTTACTACTCGCTTCTTATAGAGTTAAAGCCATGTGGGTATTTCCTCCACATTCGGTCTTTTCTCACAAGTGCAATTCATTACAATACGCGAGTTTCATCAAACATAACTACGGGAATAAGATCAGGCTTAATGTTGACTTACTTTCTCTATCCATGATATTCACGGGTTTTTGATGAATGCAACTTTTCGCCGATCTAAGCTCTACTAAGAATAATCAGATTCTCACTTGATAGATATTCTATCAAGTTCGATTTACGAAACATAATTTACGCAGTCTCTGAAGTCCTAGGGTAGATCCAGCTTATATGCCTTTCAATCCCAACTTTTACATCATCTCAATGGTCCCAAACAACGGGGACTTATATCCCATGATTTGTCAGATCATGAATTCATTTTTCCAAGTTTAAAATAGTGGCATAACTTTGCTACCCATTTGGCACGTCAAGATCTACATTTCACTTTCACATAACCTCTTGCCCACTACCGGCAGTCAATAATCAAATCCTAATTTCAACAATCATTTCAGATCTCACGGGTCGGGTATTTTGCAAGGATAGGTTCGCCATCATAGGAAACCTTAAACCTAAAAGACATGTCCAACTCACAATGGATGTATGTCGGGTGTCTTTATCTCAATTCTTGCTTACAGATGCTCTAATTTCTAAATCTTAACAAGATTCGATCTCGATCCTAATATGATAATTATCAATGATAATCTTTCCAAAGGAAAGCGATTATACGGTCTATTACCAAAGGTCAATCATTCAAACATAAAACAGCACTTATATTACTTTGTATCGTTACTTTACCTCGTCCCTTCGATTGGGGTGGTAAAAAAATACTCTCATCAAGGTTCGTTCTTCTCAATGATTTCTGAGCAAATCTCTAGAAATTCAATGCGAAGCGAGGATCTTGATGTAGATGTTTGATACAAGCACACTATGTTTACATAACTCTTTTGCATTTATCATTAACGGGAATGATGTTAGCAGATTTGGTCAGTCTGTCGACGATGACCCAAATCGAATCAAATTCAGATGATGACCTTTGCAATAGCTAGACGTTTACTAATGTATGAGGCGGTGTCTGCCTTCATAATTGCCATCAGTACAACCTCTTCAGACAAAGATACATTTAGTCATAAAATGACTTAAATAGAATACTTATACTTACAAATTCCAACATAACTATATCTCACAATCTTCCATATTTAGATAATCACAAGTGGTCTGTTATACATTTAACGCCATTGGCTTCTCAAATCTGTTGGTTCACATTAGCCGTGAATCCCTTTTCTTTTTTTTTATTATCTATTTTATCCTTTTTACACACATCGTTTATTTTAAATTGTTCGGCAATTTATTTTGCACCTTCATTATTAAGGAACATGTCCTAATGGATTCTTTATCTTTTCTACATATTGCGTCGGTATCTATATTCACTTCTCATGATGATATAATTATCATGTTCATAATTCACTCAGATATTCTTTCTATATTATGCGTCAGTAATTACGTTCACCTTTCTTCATATTTTCTAAGTTTCAGTTTCGTCTTTACTATCATTTTTATCCGTTTTACTCAATCCGTCGTCTAAAGCGTCGATAATTATCATAATTAATTAAATAATTATTAGTTAATTTTTATGAAGCGTAAAAGTTTTAAATTTCTTAGTTCGACCAATTATATAAAATGTTCAAAATAAATTTGAATTTAATTAACAAGATTTTTGTTGATTTATCGAAAATATTTAGCAAGATCCGTAAATGTTCGAAAAACCTTTGTTTATACTGTGGTAAAATTTTCTTAGTTTGAAAAGCAAAAATTGTCGTTTCAAATTTCAAGTCATAAGTTATATAGTTTCCTCAATTCTTCTTAAGTTATCTTGAGGTATACACAAACATTTACCCCTAAACAGAAGTTTAGTTAAATGGTTTGTGCATAAGGGAATAATTCCTTTAAAAATCCTTTGTTAACACATTTGTCAAAACATATTTCCATTTCCTTTTGGTAAAATCCAACGTCTTAAAAGGGCTCTTAATTTTTGAAGAGTCTATATGCATACATCTTACCATTATTAATCCAACGGTCATTTTATGTAAAGGATTAGGTTTTTAATCCCTAAGCGTTAATGGTTCTAATCTTTGAAAAGTCAATATAGCTTCCATTATCTATTAATCACACGGTTAAATCATATAAAGGATTAAGTCCTTAATCACATGTTAAATATTTAAGGTATAGGTTTTCATTGTTTAGCCAATTCAGGGCAATTCATAACTAATTATTAACTCATTATTATTCTTATATACAAACAATTGGTCCGTAATGATCTCAAGCATGAATTTATCAATTTACAGCCTACACACGTGATTCACCAAATTTATGAATGCTACATGCGTGTTAGTCAATCCAAACGACATCACGTGAAACTCATAATGTTCATTACAAGTACCGGATGTAGTGATTGGAATAAATAATCTCTTTCGCAGATGCGAAGTTGATGATAACCATGCTATGGATCAAATTTGCTAGAACCTTGTAAATGATCGAACAATTCTTCCATTTCGAGTTATGGATATCGTTTTCGATTGTCAATTTACTCAGTTTATAGTAATCTATAAATATAAGGAATGATAACACCATAGCTCTTCATAATGACAGGCTTGGTATATAAATATCTTTCTCCGACAACTCTCTCAGTTGTACGCTAATTCCTTTAATTTAGATGGTGCTGACGTACAGTGCACACGCCACAGATGCAGCACCTGAAATATAATCAATACCAATTTCTACTTGCCTTAATGGCGAAAGTCTAGGTAATTCATCAACAAATACTTTCTAAAGTTTCAGATAACGAAAACATCTTTTAATAAATTCATATTTAAGTTCTTCCTAGATTATAATATCTATAACTAGTTCACAACCATTCACGGTATAATTTTAAGTCTTTATACAGGATATGGTCATCCATCAAGAATAATTTAGATCACTTTTGATAATCAACATCTTATCATTTAGGGAATTCTACTCGAGTTCCCATCAATTAAGACAATGTCGTCATGTCATAATCAATCAATCCATTCTATTGGCATTTCCAACTTTCCAGTTTCATTGCCGTTGATAAGATGTGAACTTCTCAAAAGACTAATAATAACTCATAATCCTTCACAAATTCAAGGATATCAGGAGACATAACTAACCTTAAAAGAGTAAGGTCAACGCAAAATCTATGCGAGAGAATTTCAAATCAGATACAGACGAAAACACTTAACGAATATGAATATATTCCATGTTTTCATAATTTGAGTACGCATTCGAAAGCTCCTCGGATCGTTGCCCAGGTCATTCAAATGAAATCAAATCATAAGAAATGATAAGAACGTCAATACATCCAGTCGGGTATCAACACTCGGTAATCAGATACTTTTCCTAAGAATCTCACTACGGGAGAATTGGTCAAGAAAGAATTGTCAATTGTCAAATAAGACAATTTCCAAAGATGAGTAAATTCGAATCAGAAGAATAGATGCTACAGGCACATATGTAGGTGTCCCTAACACTATGTCCTTATTTTTCACTTCTTGCAGATCTCATAAAATTTATTCTTTCACAATCTTCAAAGAAAATGTAGTGTTTATTCATTAGTTTTATGGTGACTACTAATCAGCCTTGCATGGTCCATTCCAAATTGTATGTAGGCGCGCAACTATATACAATTTCAAGATTAACGATGCAATACTCAGTTCGTCAAAATTTTATCATTATGTTTATAATAAAAACATTTTCATGCTTAATTCTTAAATAAGGATCAAGAATAAATTTACAAAGATTTTCTTTGTTATGGAAACAGATAAGTTTTCCAAAGCGTCTCATAAACAACTTCATTTCAATAACAATCACTTATAAATCTCACTTTTAAATAATCCATATAGTGATGAAAATTCAAATTTTCCCAAGGGATACTGTTTTAACTTTATAAAAACAATGTGTGATCTGCAAAAGAGTGATGGAAAGATGTTCACCAAGAACTAACTTCAATATATATCAGGAAATGAGCTTAGCCAAATAATCATGAGGTTCATGATCTCGATGGCACTCAAAAGAATAATGCACAACGTAACTCAAATCAGGATGAGTACTTGTTCAATGGTTGCATCACTAATGCGAGCATTAGGATAAAGCAATAAAGGATAGATAACATCGATACATGTAGAATTTAGCAATCAAAGGTAGTCTTTTTCATTAATCACAAACAAGTCAAAATTGTACCGTAACACATTACGCGTCACTATGTCATACAATTCTCAGAACTCATCCTACCAACTGATATCTCAGTTAAGTTAGGGATTTTTAAAAGATACCACAATGAATACTAATCTACAAGAGTCATTAGGTGTTCCACATGTCCCAGAAGATCCATCGGTCTCAATTCAGAAGAAGATTTCTTCAATTCATTTCTTGGACACTGGGCATCCTCGTTAGTGGACCATGGCCTAGGAACAACCTTTAACACAAACCTACAATCAATTAAAACCTTATAATTCAATCAAAGAACTTAACAACTTCTATTAATAATCTCACATTCCATACGGGTTAAATTTTACTTTATTCAAATTTCAACCAATTTTATACTCAATTCAATATCCTACCTCATATTCCAATACTTTCATTCTTATTCTTCGGCCTTGTAAAGGCAATACAATCTCAATATAAATCAACACTTAATTTCCAATCCTATATCTCTTACAACAACAATTATCAAATGAGTCACTAGTATGAAATGACTCGATCATTCAACTAGACTTCTCGGAAAGGTATTAGTGGCATGAGGCTTTTGGGTAATGGTTCCAATAACAGCCTCAAGTGCAACATTCACCCTTTCGATTTCAATTTAAGAATTGGATGACAACGAATCAGATGACATCTTTCTAGGTGGTAACGTTTTGTCAAACTCCACTCTATAAGGAAAGATCGTCATGACATCGATATCAGTTTTAATCTCGCCAATTCTTTTTCAATATCACAATCAACTAATATCTACATTTCTACGAATATCAACCTTTGTTGGGATCATAAATATCCGCAACTTGGTTTAGATCTAGGATAGCTAGAATTCCTACGAGAATAGCTTCGATTAATTTACTAGGGGATTTAGGGTTTCTTGTGACAATCGACGTCGTATAAATACCTCGTATAAATATTAAAATAATCATCAAACAATCATGTAATCAAATTACATCATATATATATAATCCAAGTTATATATATATTAAAATAACACTTCTCAGTCTGGCCTTGTTGGTAACTCGGGAATTCTTCGGCACCGTTATAGTCAAAAGATTTTTAGACATTTTTAGAAAAATGTTTATAGTTAAAAGATTTTGAAAAGTTTTATTCAAAACCTTGGTTTTAAAAATCTTTCGTTCTCTATAACGAGATCTCTGGTACCAAACTATAACACCCCCAAATTTATACAACTTAGTACAGCGGAAGACTAGTTGGTGTTACGGGATAGCACATTACTCACATCATAGACAACGCATAAAAATCGCGTCGTTTAATAATAAATCATTTCCATTCATAAATATCAAAGTTACATCGGTCCCAAGTCATTATATTTCATACAAAGTTTTACAAAGTATTTGAATGGAAAAATATTGTTAAGTGCGGGCCATGAATTCTTGTCGTCTTCCCGAGAATTACCTTCAAGTACCTGAGATAAAACATGTTAAAAGAAAAGGGTCAGCGATAACGCCGAGTGAATTCATAGAGTTTAATAAATTCCATCAATATAACTTTGGTATAAAATTAGTACCAAAAATCAATTCGTACAATTCATTGTAATAGGCCGTAAAATAGCCAAAATCATTTTATACAAATCTTTGTAGTAGGCCATAAAATAGCCAAAGTCATTTTATATAAATCCTTATCGAAAATCATAATATAGGCATTTGCCTTAAAAATTATTATACGAGCCAATGTCGTAAAAACATCATACAATACGTCTTATGACGTTGTATAAAATCAAATAAAAACCGTTATATGAATATGGTTATGAAAACTAAAACACAAACATAATATCAATAGTATGACCCAGTATTGCTAGTCAGGCAATACATCGTAATTCGGAGCGTCTAGTAATATTTTGGTGATTGGATTATTATAAGCCGCATGACATTGTTACCTTACTAAACCAACAACGGGTAGCTAACCCGATACCAATTTTGCCCATCTAAAGTAGCGTGTCGTCACAAAGGTCACGCTATGGAAATCTTCTCATACATTAATTCGCTTACCAATCAATGTGGCACGACGGGGATCAACCGTCAAGGCGCGAACTGGGGTGATCGTCCCCAAATAGTACTATTAAATGCATAAGCGTCTACCAACTCCCGGTAGTTCACAATTCATGCTAATGGGACTTTTAGTGACATAACCTAACTTTAATAATCCATTTGATTTCATCTATCGGGTCCATTAATCATTTACCGGGTCATACAATCGGGTCATTCAATCATTCGGGTCCAAAATCAATAAACAAACAATCGGGACAAATGGTGTCCAAACTTTTATAAAAACTAACATGTTATCTCCCTCGCGGGTTTATAAAGCATTTATAAAACATTTAAAAGAGTGCGAGGCTATGAACTCACGTTGATGTGGGAAAGCGGGTTATCGGCGATTCGGATGTACGGTACGTGCTTCAATCACGGAAACCTAGACAAATAATAATCGGTCTTAGACGTTTGTCCAATGACTTTATAAAAATACCAATTATGTATACATATGATGATTATATATATATGATGATCAAGTGGGTTTACATATTCTCATTTACTCCTTTTAGTGTTATATGTCGATAACTTTTATATTAGTTTACTAGTTTTACCCGTTTACGTGTCTTAAGCCCAATAAACTTATTATAAGTTATTTAACTTATTTTAATCCATTTTGTACCTATATTATCAGTATGTATACTTTCCAAGTTGGGCCTAAATGGGTTAAGCCCAATAGATTCTTTTTACAAGTTTTTATCCTATTTAGTCCATTTATTAGTCCAATATGTTTATTTAACTTGTTAATGTCCGTATGTCCTATAGTCCGGGTTTTGTCGGTTTTTACTTGTTATACATGTCTATATATCAGTATATAAGTTTTATAAAGTTTTCATTAGACGGGTCCAACCATCTAAGTTTTATTTAACAAAAACGTTAATTTTACTGCAATAGCCGAAAAAGTCGTAAAAATCATGTTTATAGTTTTATAACTTATAAAACTTAACAAGTTTCCATTTTTATCATTTATACACTTATTACACCTTTTATATATTTATATAAATAAGTTTTATAAGTTAGTGGGTTTTTATTTTATATTTTATATATTAAAATGTGAGTGCTTATATAATAGTATTATTCTTTAATTTCCAAAAATCTGATTTTTAACTTCATCTTCACCAAAACTGCCATATCTTGAGTTCTACATGGGGATAGAAGCTCAAATGTTTATCACATAAACTACATGATATGTGCTACATTTAACTCTTCTATAGCTACTGTTGAATCATCCTTTAAGTATTTTCTAAAAATCGTCCAAAACAGTAACTTCAGATTTATACCCTAAACTTGTTTTGATCATATCTCACTCATTATTTTGATTCCATTGCATGGCCAACTCTCACATGTGTACAAGACCCATAGCTTACTGTATATCAATTCTACTTCATCATTTTATCAGTTTATAACATGTTTCTTTACTGTTTTATACACATGTAATTTAAACAAGATTTTAACCTTGTTTCTTATGATTTTTCACCTTTTTAATCATGTTTATCAACAAAAAATCCCCACATAACATTGTTATCATCATATAATCATCATATACATATACAATAGGAAATAAAATACATGTTCACATAATGAAAATAACAAGAAGATGAGGAGGACAATCTTTATACCACCAACTTGATGTAGGTTATGAGTTTGGCATGGTTTTGGATGGAGAAACTTATGATACACCAAGACCACCTTCATGACCACCATTCTTCATAGAAACCTTGTGGAAAATCAGCCCTAATACTCCATGGAAACTCCTCCTTTGATGTTATAACTTACACCAATCTTCATCTTTTTGGATGGAGATTAACATATGTTAATTATAACATATGCTTGTGGTTAAATTTTGTAGGAATGGTGGTGTTCTTTGGAGAAATGGGACGGCACTTTGGAGCTAGAGAGAGAGAGTTTGTGTGTGGTATTGCATGTATGGAAAGATGGAATGAGAAGTTGCTAGTTTTGAGTTAGGTTGTTAAGAGAAAGTGGCTTCAAATGTAAGCTACATTGGACAAGTGTGTATTTGGTTATGAGGTTGTGACACCTCATGGTTTGGTAAGTTTTTGGCCGCCCCATGTAAGCTAGTGGGGTGGGACAATGTATTTTGTCCCATCTCACTAGTTTACGGGTATTCCTCGATTCTAGTTTCCTCGATTTGCGTGCCCTCAGGTCGTTTTACGAAAAACGTTTTTATAAATTATGAATCGACGTCACAAAACGAATCCAATAAAAATTGTCTCATCAAAAACGGAGTTCGAAAACGTAAATACGTAATCCTAAGGTTTCCGGTTTAGTCGTAAAGGACGTTAAAATAAAATCGTAAGTCCTAATCTCTTCTCGTAAATTTGTGAGTTTATGAACCAACACAAATTTAAAACTCCAAAATAATATTCATGGATAAATTTATTTTCTGAATTGTCAGACTGTCACCAAAGACGGTGTATGTAAACGTAAGCACGTAACGTTGAATCCTCTGGTTTAGACGTAGTCGATGCTACTTCAAGACGTAAGTCCAAATTTCTTCCCAAAAATAAGTGAGTTCATATTGTAACATTAAAATAATATTTTTAAATAATATTTGAGAATAAAATATCAATCGTAAATTGACGGATTGTCACAAATCTTCCCAAGGACATTCCATAGCTAGAAATAGTAGTCCTTAGGAAAGATGGAGAAAGATTGTGAACGTAGCTGAATGCTGACAAAGTACTTAAGTTAGCACTGGAACAATCACAACAAGGTGCTAGTGATGACGTATTGGTAAGCATTGAAGGGGTTGAAGAATGAAAAAGAATTGTAAAGATAAAGGGTGTAAAGAAAGAAGCCCTCCTTTCAACTTAGGCAGAAACCGGGTCAATACATATGCTATTAAGATCATTGTTTAATGATTCTTGATATTGAAGACAGACATCATGGACCCGGTGATGCAAGGCACAACCCATCCCAGCTAACTCAGATATCTCTTAAAAGATATGTGTTTTAATCACACGGAGATCAACACGTTATCTATTAGTTTATTCACTCTGAATAGACTGATATTGAAATG
Source organism: Glebionis coronaria (assembly GCA_025667525.1). Lineage (NCBI taxonomy): Eukaryota > Viridiplantae > Streptophyta > Magnoliopsida > Asterales > Asteraceae > Glebionis > Glebionis coronaria. Next base: position 4,243 of record JANFOE010001486.1, on the reverse strand, counting down.
GTGGCACTCCTCTCGAGCCTCCGATCACTAAAAATCCAAAATGTACGATTGAGTCTAGAGCCATTTGAGATCATCAAATATCTCATTAGGACACACTTTCATATTTCCTTGCTTCTTCACACACTGTGCAAAAGTAAGAAAGATCTTAAGAGTCCTACGCAAAATCTTCATGATCTTGCCTGAACATCCGAGTAATACGAAAGTATTTACAATGAAGATAGAAATCCTTCTTGAACGAATATCAAAAAGCTCATGGTAGGTGACTTGTGCGATTCTTTATGAATCAAACTTGTGATAACTGGAAAGCAACAGTGGTTTGATTCTTAAATGAATTTAAACATGTTCCAGGCCTCTACGCAATATCTTAGTGATCTTGCCAGAACACTCAGAGTGATACCTTAGTGTTCACAGTGATGAGTGGAAATCCTTCTAGTGTTAACCTCAAATAGCACTTGGTAGGTAACTTGCAAGATTCTATACGAATCAAGCTCGTGACAACTGGAAAGCAACGATGGTGCGGTTCTTAATTGAACTTCACTTGTTCCAGGAACATGAATTGACGGCTTCAAATCATGCGGATATTATTATCCAAATGATTCACTCTTTATGTTCGCAGTCAGCTTTGGACGGTCGAATAAAGAGAACGGGTTTACCCGCGAAATCTTGTCAAGGAGGTTCTTAATTGAAACTACCTACCACAAGTACGATAGTTAATATCGTCCAACGGTCTTCACCGACCGGAGGTAAAATGCTACCGATTTAGAATGAAATGTTCAAAGCCATTTCATCCGTGTATATGTTTTGTTGCTAACTGTCTTATGCAGCGTAACAAGAAGGTGGCATTGCGGTGTACAATCCAGAAGAAGTCATCACCACATGCTAATACTATATGCACTTAATACTTCATCAAATTCTAGAAAGTCTAAAAGTCAAGTCTTCCGCTGTATCAAACTCTGAAGCTTTCAAGAATTATGAAGGTATAAGTATGTGGAACATGAAGTCACAAGGAGGCAAATATCACAAATGATGAATGCACAAGGTCAAGGCAAGAGAACATGCTCAAGACTAAAGTCAAAGATCTCATCAGCATATTCACAAGAACAAGATCGAAGACTCAAGCATAGTATGCTAGGTTTAAGATTTTGTAAAATGGTGTGACCTCCCTTTGGGGGAGATTGTTGGAAATACGTTTTTCTAAGGAAAGTCTCGGTCACATCATTATTAGCATAGATCACGAGCTATAGACTATTTAGGACATTGTAACTTGGAGTGACCTCCCTTTGGGGGAGATTGTTGGAAATACGTTTTTACGTATTTATAAAGGATCGGTCACTCCAAATATAGATACAAGTATTGGGCTCGTGATCTAATGTATTAAGGTATAGCCCATATAGCCCACATGTAGGGTGGGCTATATAAACCCCCCTCCTAGTATGTTAGGAGGGGTTGTTGAACACTTTCATTCATAACAATTCCATCTTTCTTATTTCTCTCCTTTCTCTCTCTTCTTTCTCTCTCTAGTTCTTCCACTTCTCCATCCATCTCAATAGATTAATCCATACATGCCTAATCCTTAGAAAATACGATCTTTCAGAATATATCAAGGAGAAATAATTGATGACGAATTTAAAAGAGAGTGAGATTAAGATTAGACAACTTTTGCAAGATTATAATAGATTAAGCATTGAGATTCGAAAGAAACAACAAGCTCAAGAAGAAGCAAAGTATCTTGCTACTCGTGATCTCGAGCGTTCTTTTCTTTATGATGATGACGACGATGAGGATATTTTTTATCTCACTCCATCTCATGACATCACTGTGGAACCTGACAATTCTTTAAGCATGTGGGACGAGCATCTAAGCACTATTTCAGAACCAGAATCGGACGAAGTAATAAAGTCTAGTGTTGAGATCCTTGTCCAAAACCCAAGAGAGCCCGATGGTATTTCCAATGGAACATATGATTTGCCACATTGTGATAACTCTCCTTCTTCCAATCACTTTGAGATTTTCTCCAATTCTAATGATGAAACTTGTGAAGGAAATGAAGATTTTGAGTATGATACGACTTCTAGTGAATTATCTAATGAGGAGTTCTCCAATGAACTTTCTTATAAAGATGACATTCACGACTCGAATTATGAGGGGTTTCCCGATGAACCTACTCTTCTTCACCCATTTCCACCAGGAAATGAGGATGATAGTGATCCGATTTTTGAGAGGTTCATCTTTGAACTTACTCCTTTAGACCAATTCCCACCAGGAAATGAGGTTGATTTGACTATTCCGATCCTTGAGAAGTTCACCGATGAACTTACTCATTTAGAGGTGGAAGACGTGATTCTACGAGAAAAATTATCAAACGTCTATCTTCTCATTTCTAAAATCAAAACTTTGAATTCTAAGCCTATAAGGAAGTCTTTTTCTCAATCTCATATCCCCGTTGAGGATAGTGATTCGCTTATGGAAGAAATTGACACTTTTCTTGCTTCCAATTATTCGATGCCACCAGGTATTGATGATCTCGACCGGGAGGGAGACGCTCTCTTTTTAGAGAATTTACTTAATGATGATTTTGTCCCAAGTCCTCCCCCACCCACTTTGACCTTAATGTGCGGGTTTTTCATGTGACTTATATCGAGTACCATGACCCGATTGATCACATTCCTAAGGGTGAAATGGTCGATAAAGATAAGAATGTTGAGAACATTTCGGATGGGATTCTTTTTACCCCTTCATTACTATGTGCCTTATATGATTATGGATTTGCATGGGGGAAGACACCGTGTTGTCTATTCCTTTCTCTCCCGAGGACGAGGTATTCGATCCCGGAATCATTGATTTAGGGAAATCTCGGCCTTTCACCGATGCAATTATTGAAAGATTTTTCGATCATCTTGGTGCGAGTTTATCTCGGGAGCATACTATTTCCATTTCATGATTTGTGATATTTACCACTATCTCTTTTTGGAGATTTATGTTGGAGTTTCATCCTCTCGTTTGTCATCCTACAACGAGGATGTGATCTTTGACCCCAGCATCATGCTTTATGATGGATTTTATTCCAATATACCAGTTTTTACCACTTTCCCTAAGGACCAATGAATGCGAGGATCGAGTCGAGGTCATGACTCGGTTAACAAAAATGAGGTGCCTTGTGGGGGAATCACATACATTATATCTTCTTTCTATTTTCTAACACTAATAAGGCTTGATATTTTCAAGCTTGTGCTCATGTTTTGTTGAGATGTGAATCTTAGGTATGACCCTAATCATTAAAGACTCTCGTGTTCGGTTTTTGTCCGGTCCACTCGAGCTTCCATACTTTGATTGTCAAATGGGGCACTCACTATCCTTTGATTTTTATTGACTAACATTTTATCTTAAAGCATAATTAATAAACGACTTATAGATTTACGTGCTCTTACCATGTTAGGACTTTTACATTCGACTCTTCGTGTTCTAGCAAGGGGGTGTCACTCTTGAGTTAGGAAACATTGAGGAAAATGTTTGGTTTTAGCATGGGGGAGTCAATCAATATAATCTCTTGCAATTGCTTTTGCTGTGTTCAAATGTAATCGTTTTTCTCATTTTTCATAAAAAATTTAAATTTTTAGTTTAATTTTGTGTTTAATAATAAAGAAAATAAGTGTTTTGACACAAATGTAGGCTTTCCGTTGGTGAAAATAAGAATAGTTTTTGACTCGATTGGTTTTTACCTTAGCTCATTCCTTAACATGCTTAAATCAAGTTTTGCTAGACTTTTATATAGGGGATTTTAAAACGCGAAAGTCTTAACCCATACGGGTTTAAGAACAAGAACTTTTCGCAAGTTCCTATAAATGATCCTAGAAAGTCATTTATCAAGGGAACTTTAAAACGCAAATTCTAAACTTGTAAAAGTCCAAGAAGATGCAAGATCCTATAGATGACTTGAAAACCTAAAACTTTGATTTATTAGGCTAAGTGTCCATTATTATCACATCTTTGAGATTTTACAATATGGAGAACAAGAGATGATAGAGTTGATCATAAGTTTTGAGGTTAAGTCTTCCTTGTATAAGTATTTTTGTGTTTGATTCTTTCTACTCGTATTTATTTTTCACGCTTGAATACTTAATTGCTTAATAAATGAAGTTTTTAGCCGGTTGGGCTTAATATCTTAACTCGTAACTCCTTCTTTTTCTTCCCTTGTAATTAAAGTAAGAACACATTAAGGGTGTCAGCGTCATGGACTTTTTGA